>JARVGS010000548.1:14918631-14931648 GCA_031762315.1 Hypsolebias antenori | reverse complement strand
AATATTATCGTTTATCGCAATAACTTCTGAGACAATTAATCGCCCAGCTAAATTTGTTATCGTGACAGGCCTACTAACTACCCTAACTGAAGGTGATGACATGTAATAAATTATTAAATAGAACAAAGATGCTTACAGAACAAAGCTTGCCGTTAGGTACTTGTACACTTTTGTATATTCCGCTAATGAGACACTTCAGTGTTCTTTTATTGTTCACCAGTTTTAAAAGATCTTCATGGATGTATGATTTAGTGTTCGAGAAGAAAGACGTAAGTCACCAGTGACTATATTTGTGATTTTATGAAACTGTAGCAGAAATAAACCTACAAAGTATGATCACTTGAAAGTTGTTGTGCTGTAAACTATTAAAAAAAACACCTGTCTGGGAAAGCAACATGATGTTTGACAATTTGATGTATTTTTGCTATATTGCAAGGGTTCTCTTGGCATTGCATTACTCTATGTGGAGAAAGGAAAGACAGAGGAAAGATGATTGCCATTTATCAAAACAGTAGCTGCATGCACTATCTAAATGTTTATTATTGAATAACTCTTTGAAAATCATTTCCCATTCCTACTGTAAACAATCCAAAAACATATTGATGTTTCTATAACATGTTTATTTGAATTAATGAAAGTTTTAATATTGTTCTGGTCCACATTTTATAGATAATTTGTAAACTCATATGGCTTATGCTGAGGAGGAGATGAACCACTTCACGGTTGAGTTGACTGAAAAATGATTATGTTCAGTCATTCTTAACAAGTAAGAAAATCCCAATTACTAGCAGCAGATGTTAGAATTAGCAAACTTCTTCATAGCTGCTGGCTACAGGCTGTGATGCATAGCAGTCTATTTCAACCAGTGCAGTGTAAAACTTCTGTATAATCCTGTTTGTTTACCCTGTAAGAAATCTGTTGTGCACTTTATAGTGGAAGAAAATTTTACAGCCTAAATTTCAAACAGTGCTATAAAATGGCTGACTCACTATGATGGACTATATAGCAAACATGCGTACAATTCAACTACAGTCGATGAGTAAGAAACAAAAAATTTACATTGATAATGCAGGCCAGAGAGAAGCGATAGCTTATTATTTATGGTCCTACTTTATGACAAGTTATAAAGTAAAGTTTTCTTTTCAGCTGAATAGAAGTCATGTGTTTAGGTAATACATGTATTTTATCTAGCTGCATGGATGTTTTGTTTAGTAGTTCCCTTGATTGTCTCTTACTACCTATAAAAATGTTCCAACTTCATGTTCTTTATGAATACAGTCGTCCCTCATTTATCGTGGGGGAACGGTACCCTGTAGACCTGTGATAAGTGAAAAAAACCACCAAGTATGAAAAGTAAACCATTTTAAACTCTTTCCACATTCTTGCAATATAGTATTCTAAACAATGTTTCTAAACTCTAAATGCTCTAAGAGAGCACAGAATGTCATGATTTCAGCTATCTGCCTCCTCTGCGTGTTGCCACCTGCAAGTGCTCTTGGCCACGGCCACTTTTCCGCTCGGCGCTGGACATTTATCCTGTAGTAAGGGCTGCACAAAGCTGCAGGAGGAAGCTTTTTCTGCAGCTCTGAGCTACACAAATGTGCAGCAAGTGCTAAATAATTTAAAATTATTTATTTAAAATAAAAATTCCATGCCAATCGTGCGACTCTTCCATCAATCAGTCAGTTGTGTGTCATGTCCAATCTTTTTTTTTTGAAAAATCACTATAGAGCAAGTCCGCGATAAACGAACCGCAAAGCAGCGAGGGACCACTGAACTGTTAAATTAGTTTGTTCTAACAACACTACACCTGTCCACATGCATAGTTTGAGTGCAATTAAGTTGCAAAACAAAATGGGCAAAAAGTGGCAAGAAAGTTTAAGATGAAATTAACCATTTGAGTCATAATATCATTTATTTTGTCACAAAAAACTAATTGATATTTTGTCGCAAAAAAAACTCACTGAAAAAGGCAATAGGTTATGTGATGTCTTTAAAGATCAGATATTGTGACAGTTCAAATATGTCTAACTGTAGGTGAGATATGTTGTTCCCTTGCCCAAAAATCAGAAGGTGAGCCATGAACTTTATTGACAAGTCTCATAGACATTTGCATACTGGTATAGAAAAGGTCAAAGGAGTATATGGTGTGATGGATGAAACAGCAGTTTCTAAGGAGTTTAGAAGATGAAGCCAATAGACTCAACTTCACATAAACTGCTCGTTAAAGAAGCTCTGAATAAAATGGCTTCAAGCTCCTTTACAGGACTGAAGACACTGAATATGAGGAGAGCATTCAACTTGTCAAAGGCAATTTCTTTATGTAGTAATTCAGAGAAAATAAAGTGTGAGAAGGGAAGTGGCAGTGAAAAAGAGGAGGGGCTTGTTGGTGCATTAAATCTTTTCTTAGCTAAAAGCACTCTAAGGAGTTGTGAGGCTAATAGGAAGAAGTATGCAGGTGAATTTGTGTGTGCACATTTTTTTTTCTTGTGTGGCAGTGTACTAATCTTGTCTTTGCTATGAATCATTGAGGTTAAAGGTCATTACTAAGAGATGGAGCAGATTGCACGAAGAGTTAAAATGTTCTCTTGCTCGATCTCGGTCTCTTTCTACTCAAAGGAACAGTCGTTAAATCATTAAGTTTAGGGGAACTGACCGAGGGTCACGATGTGTTAAAATGACCAGCAATCTGTCTTTTCCCCCCATTTCTAATGCACATTTCATGTGGGATTTTATAAAAACATATTATTTGCATCAGTTTGTGACAGGTGAGATCATTCCCCAGTATTTTGGTTTGACAGAGGCACTTTAAGACTCAGTTCAGCAGAAGTGAAACACAGGCAGAAAAAGCACAGTAGAGAGAAGATAACGCAATGGACCTCTTAAAAGCGGTCAAAAGGATTTGAAAGAAAATCTGCCATTTCAGTTAAATGAGCAAAAATGAATGGATTTATTTTCTGTTAGAAACAAAAACTTCAAACTGCTGCCTGTGATTTCACCAAATGGCGAAACCTAAATATGCTTCACTGAGAGTAAATAAAAGACAAAGTATTGCAGATGATAGAAAAGCACTAATGGTGGCTCTTTGAAGACACAGGCATGTTTTCTTCTTAAGCCCTCTTGTGAATCACACATAAGTGACAAAGGATATGTTTACTTTACAGACAAATGCAGTCAAAATCAGAATTTCTTTTTGCCCATTTCAGATTGTTTCAAAACAGTCTGTGTCTAATCTTTTTTTTTTTTTTTGTCAAATCTGAACCTGCTCTTTTTCATATCTAGTACAGAATCAGATACTGACCAATGTTTTTCAAAGCAACCTCAGTCTGAAAGGTCGTGCACATTTCATCCGACATTTACTTCAATGAGGTAGGGGTAAATGGACTGATCTAAGTGTTAATAATAATGATAGCAAACCCATGTGGTTCAAATTATGGAACTCTGCATGTCTTCAGCTACTGAACAAACATCCAGTTGCTTCGTCTTTCGCCTTTTAATTTCCCATGTCCTGGATGACTGAGAATCTAAAGCAACATTGTTGTTGGATCGTATCAATGCGAACGTGATGATGGGATTGATGTTTGTTTCTTTTTTCAGTGCATCGCTCCCATTCCAAAAATAACAATGATGCACTGTTGTTTTGCTTTTTTTTAATGAAAAAAGTCACTAATAAATTATTACAAGAAAATTTTAAGCAATAAAAGACTAGTTTTCCCTAAAGTGATCATGTAGAATTGTGCATCTGTTTTCTGTGACACATGCAGTCCTTCATCATGCACGGCGTCATTAAGTTTGGAGTGATTCATTTTGTTTTCTTTTTGTGTTTTAGATTTCTGGGCTATTGGCATTGCAAAGCACATCTTGTGGTGTGTGCCCACCCCACCCAGTTTCACTGTCAGCTTGGAAAATAATTTCTGGCTTTGGGATCATCCTTTAGAGAAAATTATCATTGCTTGAGGGCTTTGTTTTGTGACAGTACTTTAAAGGAAAAGCCTATAAATAAATCAAACTTGTGTGACTCAATCACAACAATTTCAAGTAAGGACATTTCTAAATGTGAATTTAAAATTTCCATCCATCCATCTATCCATTTTCCATACACAGTTAATTCTGTTTAGAGTCATGGGGAGTTGGTGTCTATCTTTAGTGGCCATTGGGAGAGAGACATAATACACATTGGGCAAGTTCCCTGTCCTTTGCATGGTCATGTCGAGATAAACAAGGTGCTAACATTATTATTATGGTAAGATAAATGTTGGATAAATGTTTTTGACCTATGACTGAATAAACAGATGCAATGTAAAGAGATGGAAGAGTTGTAGACAGTTGAGCATTATATGAAAACATTAAGCCCCAAGTTTGTTTTTCTTGAAAATGCTTTAACTTCAAATACCATATGTTGCATTTACTGCACAGTAACAGTGGACCTCAACGTTCAATGTCAGACTTTCTACTAAATGTTATTGCTATGATGGCGATTTAATAATTGACTGGGTGAGCATAGCAAATGCCATTAAATAGACATGCACAGCATTGTAAATGCTAGCTAGAAGTCATGATTTTGGTAGAAAACCTGAAATCTCAAAGAACACCCAGTTTGAAAAGTAAAAGGAAAATTGGACAGCATGAAGGCTTAGTGGTTTGTACTGTTGTGTCTCAGCAAGATGGTCCTGGGTTCAATCCCCAGTTTAGACATTGGGTCTTTCTATGTGGAGTTTACATGTTCCCCTTTTGTTTGCGTGGGTTTTCTCTGGGTACTCCGATTTGCTCCCACGGTACAAAAACATGCATGTTAGGCTGCCTTCAGGCAAGAGAGATCTGTGATCTCAGTGAGATTTGCCTGGTGGAATAAACGTTAATAAATAAATAAATAAAACTCAACACAAAAATGCTTTCATGACAAAGATAAAACTAAAGATCTTCTTACTGTGAGGCAACAGTGATTTTAACAAGCTACATCAAAACATTTTTATTGACCAGCTATTAAACTAAATCTAAACTCTTTTTTTTTTAACTGAAAACCAAAAAGCAAAATATAGAGAGGGCAACAAATAGTGCAAGTGGCATTGTCCTTCCCTCAGATATGTTAATGAACATTAACCTTTTTTCACAGACAATCTCTTTATTGTTTTAATTTATATGTAAACAAGGGTTAAACTTTAATTAAGTCCATGTCAAAATGCCCTTTCTGCCTAATATACACATAAAATATTGTTTATAATATTTACAATAATATTTATATTACATACAGTAATAATAATGCGTTTTAAAATGACAAATGGCAAGTGCAGTGTAGCACATCATTAAATATGCCAGAAAACATAATCATACTAAACATGTTAAACAGCTGTAAAACAAGATACACATAAATGTGCATATTGTTGCAGAGACATATACTGTAATGGCACACAAAAATAAGTAAGTGAGAATCCCTATGCACCAAAACCCTGTGTGAAAGTAGAAAAGGCAAATAAATACACTTGACTCGGCTTGACATCCCATAAAACATTATGCAATGATCCATCCATCCATTATCTTTAACCGCTTCTTCCTTTGTAAGTCACGGGGGTCACCGGTACCCATGTCCAGCTTTCACTGTGTGAGAGGCGGGGGACACAACCTGGACAGGTTGCAAGTCCACTACAGGGACGCATAGAGAATAATGAGACAAACAACCATTCACTCTCTAACTCACACCTGGGACAAGTTAGAATTGCCATTCAGCCTAACGTGTGTTTTTGTTCTGTGGAAGGAAACTGGAGTACCTGGAGAAAACCCATGCATGCACAGAGAGAACATGCAAACTCCACCCAGAAAGGTCCCCGGCTGGGATTCAATCCAGCAATCTTCTTGCTGAGAGGTGGAAGCTCTTCCATCTGTGTCACCATGCCTCTCTATGCGATGATCTTTTGTTTTTAAATTAACAAAATCACATTTTAAACACAAAGTGCCTTTTACTTCTAAACTTGTAACTTGTTCTTTGATTTTAGAATCAGTTTTTGTAAATTTGTGCATTTGTACGTGGTGAAAAAGTTCAAAAGCGATGCAGAAAAAGCTGTAAACACATGCAGATTGTGGGCTGATCCATATAATGTGCTGAGGCAGAAATTGTTATTGTGCACTGCTATCATTTTGACTTCAGGGTTAGTCGAAACATTTTCAAGTGCGCGCACACACATATGTTACAACACAACAAAAGCTCACAATACATCTCTCAAGGTTCCAGATTTGCAAAACGGGATTGGATGGAGTGAGACAAAACATTAGCATATATTTAAAACACAATACATATGCAGACTAAAAAAGATACAGAGCTTGTGCACTGCACTACCCCTAGAGCAATGAGAGTGGTAAATTAATATACAAATACACCAAACATGAACTCGTTGAAAAATCTTTTACAAAAAAATAAACAACAGGAATTCTCAAGACCCCGTTATCACCTTTGTTTTGCTTTTGTTTTGTTATTTGCTTCTTCACAGATCCAGAATCACATCATAGTCCCTAAAGAGAGGGAAGTCCTCTCACATCTAGGAACACAGCGAGACTGAGACACAGCAGCAGCTTTAAAACTGCACTGCAACAAGGGCACTGTGAAAGTGTGACCTGACGTTGAGTCGTTTGAAGCGGACAGATGTGAAATGACAGAAGACTATAAGGGACAAAAAAAAATGGTAGGTGGTGGTAAGTACGAACTGCGACCTTGGGGTCAGCGCTACAGCTCTTCCATTTGACCAACCATTTAACTTCATCTAAATTACCCACTCTGTGTGTGTGGAGGGGGAGGGGGTGGACATTGATCTATCTGTCTGGTGATGAATCCATCCCGTGCACGTAACCTACGGATTAAATCACCTCAGCAAGCAAACTGATTACCCTTTTCCAGAAAGAGGGCAGCAAATAAACAAAAGCAAACACACACATTCAAGCACACACTGGTGCACGTCATTTGTGGAATCATGAAAGGTCAAGTATTGGTCATTGACCTCTGAACTTGCCTATCAGTTACACAGACAAGGTGAAGATTTACCTCTGGTGTGTAAACGTGTCTGTGAGTCAGCTGACGCCAGGTCTATGTCAGAGTCGCCCCTCCTTACTTTCACTCATAAATTACCTGTCAACTGCAGAACAGATTGAACCGAAGAGGAGAGGTGGCACAGAGTGAAAGAAATGCTTTTATGCCTCTTTTGAAGTCATCAGAGTCTAAACCGTGACAACAGCATTGGAGGGAGGGCTTCATTAAAGCCACCAACACTATTATGAATGATTAATTACAACACAACAGGTAAACATGAAATCAGGTCCCTGGCAAACAAACACAGCAAGTTTCAGAATACAGCAATCCCACATCTAGAGTAAATAATGTGCAACAAGACAACAAAGGAGCAGGTTGCTTTTGTTTTATTTTTTACTTGAAAAAAAAGAATAAGAAGAAGTAAGCAGAAGAGAGAAAAAAAATTGATGACTTGACAAAAATAATAAGAGCTAGTGAGCTGATGGTGTAGAACAGTGGCTGTTAAAATGAGAAATGTTAGTCGAGTCTTATTGCCAGCGTCTCGAGAGGCTGGTTATTCAGCAAAAAAAAAGGCAGCTGAGAAAAACTGAGGACAGAGTAAAAGAGCATTTGAGATGGAAAGAGGATTAATGCGTCTGACAGTCAAAAGACCAGAGACGGAAAACAAGTCCCAGTATTGCATTCCGTAATAATGCCACAGATTATTACAAGTATAGTGCAACAAACCCATGCACAAACACGCACCAAGAAAACGTATCTTAGTCAACAGCTACCATTTGCATACGATTTATGTGATGAACATTGTTTGTTTCCAATACTGTTTATGACATTAAATGTAAAAATATTTCTAATTTTAAGTATTTTTGAGAAACAAGTTAAACACTTTTACACAACTAAATATTATTTCCATAATACTTGTGAAAATACATTTTGACTACCTTTCACAACTGTCATTAATCAAGTATGGGTAATCTCGTATATCCACAGACATCTATTACAGTATATGCCGATTTTAGAAGCTTGGGAGCTGGCACAATATTTTGTAATTTATCACAGAGTCTGTCATGAGCTGGCTTGCTGCTGGTAGTTCAGCTGTTATTAGAGTTGACTTAATCAGGTACTTGTTAATTGAGTCCAAAACGTATGTTATCCTGAAGTAAAGAGGTGAAATGTATTTAGGGCCACTGATTATCTTAGATAAATGTGGCTACAAAATTTATCTGGCAAAACAAACTAACTAATAACTAACAATGAAACATTTTGCAAAAACTGAACACATGTGAAGCCACCCATCTGTTAGCATTAATAGCAGCAGACTGACCTGCACACTGATCTGAGGTTTTACCTGTGTAAGACAAATTATAAGAGTCTATAATAATAGTAAGACCTATGGGCTGAAACTGTGTGATTTATGGAGCTGTTATTACTGCCCAGTTGAGCTGCTAATGTTCCCTAATGAGGCATAACCTCCAACTCAGCACAAAGGACTGTATCACAGAAGAGTGGAGACAGCAAATGTTGCATCACTAAAAAGCAAAAAGGAAAGTCTGAACTGAACCAATCCAGATCCAGCTGCTGATAACAGACAGATGACTAGTCTGCTTTTTTTTAACTGTATAAGCATAATTACTAAAAAATGTCAACATAATTTAAAAGAGGTTTTAAATAATTTTGGAAATATGACTGTAAAAATAATTTCTATATTTTCAGTTAGAAAAACAATGCATGTCTGTTTAGGTTGTCTGGTCATTGTCATCCTTTGAACAACACAGCGCTTCCTTCCCCTAACATTTTCCAGTGAAACTGCCCAGTGAGACAAACTATTTTCATCTCAAATAACCAGATCTTGCCTTGAGGTCGTCTAATGGACAACCAAGTGGAATAGACATAAAAATTCTCCATTCCCACAAGGGATTTCCATCAATTTTAACATCTGTAAAAATGAAAGGGTAAAAAAAGTTTTGTTGCTGTCTTTTTAAAGCCATCCAATCTAATTATGTTACAGGGATTGAGCAGACGCTGCTTTCAACAAATAAAGAGAACGATCGTGCAGTCTGACACACGGCAGGTGTGTCCAGTGTTCCCAACTTAGACAGGCTGTAGGTGAAAGCACCAATCAGTGGTTCCTATACTATTTTCCAAGGAGGACACCTCTATACCCTAACCGAAGGTGATGACGTACTAAATTATTAAACGTGTATGTATTAAACGTATCTAGTGACTAACAAATTGTATTTTTGTTTCCAAACACTGAGTATGAAATGTCAATGTGTTCGGAGCATCGTCATCAATGTACAGACGTGCAACTTACACGTGTCACAAAAATCAGGGTCCAAGAAAGACAGAGTGCGTTGTTGCAGGTGCGAGCGATTTCCTTTTCTTTTTCCTTAAGTTTAACATTGAGTAAAAGAGACGGAAAATATGGAGGGTGGCATTGTATTGCACAACTATTTTTGTTGATGAGTGCAGAAATGTATCCAACACAACTGGGCCTTCTCTACCTTACCTTACACAGACACCTCACACATGCGCACACACACACGTACACATAGATAAAACTGATAGCAGCTGCAAATGCAAATTGCTGTTACGAAAAGCAAAACATAAATTTTAATTTGTTGTGTTGTTGCAAGCTTGCAACTTGCAAACTACGCAGCAACATTTCTTATGACTCAATGAAAAGGTTTTATAGAAACTTGGTAATCATTGTTTGTGCATGTGCAACTAATACGTTGTACATTTTTGGAGCCAGTCCAGTTCAAAATGCAAAGTAATCTTTGCAAACACAAAAATGACTATAAATCAGTGATATTTACAGTTAGTGAGCTTAAATTATGTGGTGTAGTAGCTGACAGTCATTCCAAACACACATACGAAGCACTAACAGATTACGTATACAAGAGATGCAAAAGATGACAGTAACGCATTAGATTGTGCATTCTTTTTTTTTTACCACGACTATAACTCTGTTCTCAAAATAAACATATCTTAGTTTGAAAAATTGGTTTGAAAACCAGAGGGTGATGTGCATTTCTTCAAAGAATGCTAGGTCTGCTATAGTTTAGTTTTGTCTTCTGACCTTGGCACATACAACTGGGTTAACATGAGGATTGTAAATTTGGTATTCCTATATTAGATTTTTTTTTCCCCCTCTTAAATGGGTGGACTGCCCGAAGAACGCTTGATTTAGGCATCTAATGCGTAGTGCATTTAGCTGTTCCCGGTTGTTTTAAAGTTGCAATCTTTCACCATCTAAAGCTACCTTATGTTATTTTGATGTTTATTGCGAGATTCAAGCATATGTTAGTGCTGGGTAATATACTTGAATCAATGTGCAAATTGTTTAGTGGCAGCTGGTAAGACAACAAGCAGGAGGAAAGCAGGTTGCAGAATGAATAATAAGCTTCAAATTACAATGCACTAAAATGCACAGAGGCTTCAACCATCTTGGAGCAGAACGCAGCACTGACCTCTTTATCTGTTAATTTTCATTTTCTTTATTAACAACAAGTGTCAGCAGTTAACGTCTGTTTGCTTGTAAACACATATATGTTCTAATATCACATAGTTTAAAAATATCCTAAAGTTGTACTTCTTTATTTACTTTTTTTCCTGATTCTTTTATAGGAAAATACAGCAATTCAGATGTAACAAATGAAATAGCTTTACAACTGTACAAATCAAGCAACACAGATTTTAGAAATTTGACCATGGCTGTATACAGAACAGCTAGGCAAGGGGTGAGCAAGCTCAGAGAAGCTAAATCAGCAACAATAAAGAAATGTAATCAAAGTTTGTTACTCAGCTTGTTTGACGTTTTATACTGTACTGTATATACATAATTGTCACACAAAGGAGGATTGTCATCAGGTGTGTAAAGGTGAAACAAAGAGGTTGACATTTTGCACCTTTTACTAGAACAGTAAAAGATGTGCCAGACTGCTAACAAATAGAGTAAGAAATGTTTTAAACTTTTTAACTTTTCCATTACCTGTTCGAGGTAACTCTGATGGTTTGTTAGCCAAATATATCAACAGCTTACAGAAAACAAATGTTGGGAGTGCATTTACAGCTGAATAATTTTTGGAGCCATCCCAGTTTAAAAGACTGCCACGGCTAAACAAGATTTGCCAACACAAATGGCTCTAACTCAATCAATTTTTTAAGATATTGATCTCACAGTATCATGAAATAGCACTTAGGTCATCTAAAAGGTTTCATTAAAAGGGCTACAAGATGTCTGGCTTGAAAGGAGGCAGGTGATACGTATCGCTAGGATTTTATTTTTCTACTGTACAGCAATCACATTTTTATCAAGTATTTGTTATCAGTCAAGACAGACAATAAAAAGTATGACATTCTTACTTAAATAATTTAAGGGCTCACAGACTCAAATCACTCAATGGATACAAATAAATAATACTTTTATTTGTAAAATTCATATTTCATTTCAGATGTTAAGTCAGATGAATCTGTAAAGTTGATTTTAGTGACTGACTTACTTACTTCACCACAGTGCACAGTTTGTTACTTATAAGTAAGTATATACAGAAGTCCATATTATGTCATATGCAGATTCATATGCACTACTTGTTGCTTGCTAAGCCCTCAAACTGGACTTTTATTTGACTGTTCAATTACAGTATTTATATAAAAAGAAATGTGTGAACAGAACTTGCACTACAACTCCAAAAACTTTAAAAGCAATGAAACAGGATTTTCTATGGCAAAATCATCCAATATCCCCAAACGTTGAAAGTTTCAGCAGATTTGCTGTGTTTTCTTTTTTCTAAATAGGAGGGCAAAAGTTTCAGTAACTTTTCTGTCTATAGCTGATTTGTAGAGTTCTCTGGGAAATCTGAGGTTGCAGATTTTAGGTCAGAATTAATACGGCTCAGCGTAGCAGTTGTCTCACCAATATCTTCCACTTTTTAAGTCCCACTTTACACATTGCATCTTCTTTAGTCCTTGTTTAGACCCGAACTGTAGACATTAAAGCTTTTAATCACACAGTGCTGATCTTCAGATTCCTTCAGAGACAAATGTCTGCAATGCATGTGGGTCTACAGCCCTTCTGCAGTCACTATCTGTAACTCTGAACAAAAATAAACTCAGCTTTATTTATATTGCACTTTTCAAACACAAGTGTAACTCAAAGTGCTTAGAAAGCAAACAGACACAAAAATAACAGGGAGGTAAATAATGTAAATATTTACATTGGAAAAGGAAAAGGCTAGTTTTAGACAGTTTATGCAATATCTGCATTAAAAATCCACAAAGAAATGACTAATAACACAAAAAAGCACTTTCTGTGTCTAACCATTAAGCTTTCAAAATGTTATATAACATACTGTTTAACCATTGAGCAAATGTTATTTTAGCCTGTTTGATGTTTTGCGTACACGGTTTTCTAGTATAGCAGCCCAAAAGGTTTAAAAAAAAAAACTACCTATTTTAGTCAAATAGCAGTGGAAAAAAGAAACAAAGTAGAGTTTTGTATACCAATTGAAGACTGCTACATTTTGAGATGAGAGGCATTGTGGAACAAGAGTATTGCATATTATATGCCCATCAACAAACTAATAAACAGAAATACAGCAATATTATCTATAGCAATGGCCCAGACAAGCAAAAACCTTGTATAACAGTTGGGATTGGTTTGGACCTTGAGCTTGAGGTTAACATATGTGTTGGATCGAACCCAGGTGCAGACAGACACTGGGAACTCAGGAATAAAATAAAGAATAACTATTTATTTAGCAAAACAAAAAGCTGTTGTCAACAAAGTTCATGCTCAATCATCCAGGTACCAAATCTAAAACTTCTTAGTCGGGCCAGCTGGATAGTTTCTTTGTTTTGCCCACTATTCGGAGGGCTTCATCAGTCAAAGGAGTTCCAGTTAACTGTTTGCCCACTAAGCAGTAAACTCCTTAAGTGGACCAACCAGTTTCCTGCAGCTAAGATAGTGGCTGTCTGCCTGGGAGGAGTCAACAAGGGCCAGG
>JARVGS010000548.1:14902899-14918531 GCA_031762315.1 Hypsolebias antenori | reverse complement strand
CCCCTAAGCAGTAAACTCCTTAAGTGGACCACCCAGTTTCCTGCAGCTAAGATAGTGGCTGTCTGCCGGGGAGGAGTCAACAAGGGCCAGGACAGCCCCCAGAAACCATCTTAGCTCCAGCAAACTGGTTGGTCCACTTAACGAGTTTACTGCTTGGTGGGCAAACAGTTAACTGGAACTCCTTTGACTGATGAAGCCCTCCGGATAGTGGGCGAAACATTTCCATAACAAAGAAACTGTCCAGATGACCCGATTGAGAAGTACTGGAAAAAGCGGTTGTGACAGCAAAACGTACAAATTGACAGGACCAGAGAGACATGGAGGAAAACAGAGCATAACTGCTATGGGAAGCACAATCCACGGACAAGGAGGAAACAAAGAGATGCTGAACTTAAAACGGACACTAACAAGACACAATGACGAACACCTGGGGAAAGACAATGAGGAACAAGTGAGAGGGGCAGGAGAAACTGGAAACACAGGAAAAACAAACTCAGAAACTAAATGTAAATAAGCCCAAGTAGACAGAAAACACAGATATGACAGAAGCTGGGGGTTTAAATTTGTATGCAACACTCTGTCTAGTGATGATGCACATGTGTATGAAGTTTTGTTAAATTTTCTGAAGTTATGGGCGGGGCAAGAAAAAAGCTTTTTAACCTTGACTTTGATTTATAACTTTGACCATGGAGCTGGAGTGATGAAAAGTGTGTGTGACACTGCATCTAGTGATAATGCCTGTGTATGAAGTTTTGGTAAATTATCTTAAGAAGTTATGGGAAGGACAAGAGAAAGTTTATGATAATACAGACAGAGACTATACCCTAATGTATACGTGTTTGATGAGCATATTGAATATAACAAATTACTATAATTTAAAAAAAATCAAAGTCTAAACCCTAAGTAGTTTTAGAAAATAAAGACCTCAGCTGTGTCTTAAGGAATAAAACAATAAATCCCAAACAATTTTAACTAATTTTTATATTCATTCTTTCTAAGTTGTTAGGCTGTAGCTGTGTGTATTATTTATTTTAATGTTGGATATTAGTTTTATTTATTTCCTACACATACCTGTGTGTTAAGGACTTAAATAGGTCTGCCAAGTTGAATGATTGATTTATGTCATGTCATTTTAGTTGCACATAAGAAAATGCATGTCATTTCTCTTTTGATTTGTTCAGTCAGTCTCCTGATCTAGCATACAAGTCACTTTCTTTTATTTAAAAAATGCAAAACAAACTATAGACTATAGGAACCACTCACTGTAAAAAAAGAAAAAAAGTTATATAAGTTGATAATAATGATGGTAGGGTCAGGGTAATTGGTGGATGGACAGGTAAAAAGTAGAGATAGGTGCTGCAAGAGCAGAAGACAAGGAGGATCAGAAAGACTGAAGCATTAGTAGGAGAAACAGGCATACTAGAGTCCCTCAGGCATCAAATGGTCTGTCTGAATTAATCCTGACCGTCAAACTTTCCCTGTCACACACCTCCCTGTCTGTGCCCTGCAGCAACAGATGCTTGCAGACAGAGCGGCTTCCTCCACCTTCCTGTCTTTGAATCTCGCTCTTTAGTTCTATTTTTCTGTCTTCTCTATCTTTGTTGTTACTCTTCGCTGCAAGATAAAATGCCAGTCATCCTACGCTAACCCTCGTAAACAACAAATGAGGGTGAAATGGTCTAAAGGGAGACCAATGGGCAACAGGGTTAGACAAAAGAGAGAAAGGCAGAGACTAAAAGAGAGCGAAAGGCAGCGGCTATTTGATAGTGTCAGCTGTATGGAGGAGATACAGACAGGCCATTCATCTCAATGGATCAGATAGCGCTCTCCCTGGAGTGTGTGTGCGCAAACACACAGGCAAGCACGAACGTTGAGACACAGGGAGGCAGACTGGGAACACACGCACGCAAACTCTCTCATACATACAAACCAATCCAAGATTAATAATACAGTATGAAAAGAAACCCTAGGGCCACAAGTCTCAGACCTAGTCACCCTAAAAAGATGTACGAAAGAGACCAAGAACGGTGGAAAATCCCTGTTTTTTATTACTCTAGTGTCAGAGACTGGCTGCATTGTTTTCCCTAACTATGAACCAAGCCAGAGAGAAGGGCAAAGTGAGATAAAGAAGAGGCAAAAAATTAATCTGAAGGCCTTTGCTTGAGTTTTCAATTTTACATCACAGAGGAGACAAAAAGCGTGTTAACAAGCCATCAAATTCTTTGAAACCCTCCAACATTCAGGCGCCATCTTAACCTGGAACACATTCGCACATACACACAGAAAGAGGCCATTGTAGAGCTGTCAACCATAACAGCTGGTCTCCTGCAGTGAGTTTATAATGACGATGAAGGATGTTGAGGCAGAGTAAAATCAGTGCTGTCCGTGGAACGTGCAGCCCGTGTCTAATTAGACTTGCCTTCCCAGCCCTGCCGAGCTGCAATCAATCAGCTAGGTTTCAGCACTCATATTTTCAAATCATTTGAAACTTGGTTTTGCATTTACTCTACTACACTTTGTGACAATTTGACAACTACACACAAAAATTATTATCTAATTACATTCTCAATTTAACATTCATAAGAGCAACATTTTTGCACCCTGCACCCCTTCCATTCCCAGCCTCCATATCAAAAGAAAAGTTGCTTAAGGAATGACCTTAAGAAAAAGTAATCATATCACTGTTTTATAAATAATTGCATAACCTAATAAAACCGTGGAAACTTTTAATTATCTGCATTTTTATGTCTCAAATAAATATTCATTCAGTTGATCGTTTCAGCCTATGTAAAAATAAATAAATAAATAAAATGAAATAAAAAAAAACAGAAAAAACTTTTTTTAATATACATTGGTCCAATTCAAAATATGTTATGCAAATATATATGCAATATAATACAGTATATGCAAATGTAATTTATTGCATTCAAATAAGAACATCTCTATGGTATTTTTATTGCTGTTATTCCTTAATAAGTTATTGTTCTTAATGATAGGGTGTAAAAGGATGTGCTAATGTTTTGGTTTCACCTGTAAAATGTTGCTGGTGAGATTTGTTTCACTGTTAGATTGCTTAATTACAGACACAAAGCCCGTTTTAATTACAGATCTTTGTTCAATGACATGATGGCGCAGTACCTGGGTTACAGGTTGAGTGCAGAGCAGCCCCTAATCAGGTCAGCATATAATTAATGCTTTAATAATGGAGGGATGTGATGACAACAACATTGCAAATAAAGATGTTCCTAATAGAGATGTTGCGATAACGACTGCATTTGTACCTGTCTGTAAATATCGAGTCCCAGCACAATTTGTTGTCGCAAAATAAACATAATAAAAAAATGTAGTTAATATAATCTGCGTCATATACTTAAGATCTTTTCAACTATGCCTTAGTTAGAAAGAAAAAATGTTTTATGATTCTTAACATAGTATAAACGAAGCTAGTATTCCTTAAAAAATGTATACTGACAAGAAAAATGCATATAAGTATAAAAACGTATCTCGCACAATTTGTTAGCACACAAGAAATCTTTTACGAATCAATTTCAGTATTCACCACATTAAATTTGAGCTCAGCATCTTTCCAAATTACTGAGTTATAGACTCAAACTATTAAATACATTATAAATGTAACTACTATCGTTACGGTCTGAGAAACTCATTAAACCCATCCAATGGATCATAAATTTTATTGCTAACAGACATACAATTGAACACACACACAGGCAATTACATGATTGCCTTTTGCTTTGGGAGACAGAAAAAAATGTGTGTTTATGTGTATAATTGGAAACTGCCAAGACAAAATATAGTATACCAAAAAAATAATAATAATTTTAAAATTCCCATGCCTTTTTTTTACATTTTACATTAAATTTCTCATTAATTAATTATTAAATTTAAAAAAATATTAAAATTGGAATGAAAATATAGAATTTGATACTAATACCAACACTCTTCATTTTCCAGCTGCCAGTACACTTACAGTAGCTGCCACAGAAATGATGAGCTTTGGGAACTGACCATCTGTTCACAAGTAGTAAGATGTACAAAACAATTTGTATATAAATACATCTTTTAAAAACAAATGTAACATTCATGTTTTTAATTAGCAGCTGATTATCACTCAGTTTTGCATTTTTTGGCTAGTGAAGCAATGATAACAGCCAGCAAGGAGAGCAGCCAGGAGACAGATTTCAGAAATGGAAATAAAAACTACTGATTGACTGCCTAAACAACAGCAAAACTGTTTAACTACAAGAACTGACTGAGACAAGAGACATATGGGCAACCGACAGAAATAAGCTGCTATTTGTGCTTCTATGAAACGAGTTAGACAAAGAACAGGTGTCCATGTACTAAAAAGACACTGCTTATTAAACAAAAAAGAAACCACTTACATGTCTGTGAATATTCAGAGGTAATTCCATTTTTCTGTTCCAAAGTCTTTTTCATAAGGTGGCACAGTGGCGCAGTTGGTAGCGCTGTCACCTCTCAACAAAAAGGTCACCGGTTTAAATCCCAGCCCGAGACCTTATTGAGTGGAGTTTTTATGTTCTCTCTATGCATGCGTGGGTTTTCTCCAGGTACTTAGTTTTCCTCCCACAGACCAAAACATGCATGGTAAGCTAATTGGTAATTCTAAATTGTCCCTAGGTGTGAGTGAGGAGTGAATGGTTGATTGTCTCGTTTGTCTCTATGTGGCCCTGTGAGGAACTTGCGACCCGTCCTGGATGCACTCTGCCTCTCGCACAATGATAGCTGGACATGGGCACCAGTGACCCTCATGACCCAAAAAAGAAGAAGCTGGTAAAGATAACGGATGGATGGATTGATGAGGAGTTAGGGATCTATATTAAAAATGGGTGAGGCAGTTCCTCAAAAAGTGACAAAAAACTCATCTGTGACTCTCACAGATGTAGTGAGATAAATTTGATGATTAAAATGCACACAGATATAATGAGAGAGTATTGTGAAAAAGTTTTGACCACAGTGCACATGTTCAGGTGTGTCTGGGTTTCGAGCAAGTGATATGAGCAACCAGACTTAGCTGCCCTCATTCTTTCATCTGCCTACAGCGCGGCCTGCACCCCCCCCCCCCCACCCCCCCACCCCACCCCTCATCTCAACTCATCTTTTAGTCTCCAACCTTATTTATTTATTCCAAATCCTGCCTTGGCTTTTTGATGAAAAGCCTTGGCTTCGAACCTACTCGTACTACTTCTTTTTATTCCTGTCCACTTTTCTTCCATTGGGCTCAACATTATATGTCAAGCAAAAGTTTGAACCAACACATTTTTCGTTTTAAAGTTGTATCTATGGAAGTGTGTTGACCGCTACTACATTACTTTGTGAAAAGTAAATATCTCAGTATAAATAAGTATACAGAAGACTATAAAAGCAAAAGACTAAATGGACAGCAGGACTGTAAGAGGAGAAGCTGGAAGAGATGGTTGACACTTTAAACCTACCCTGTATCGGTCTGTTTTTCACACACAAGAAAGAAACAATGTAAGACCTCACAAATGAAAATAAAAAGTTTAAAAAAAAGCAAAGCTGATCAGAAAATTGTAACCGACTAGCCAACACTGTTTCAGCTTTTCTCTATTTATGCAACCATGGTATTTAGGCTCAGTGTGTGAGTGTGTACAAGCTTGTGTATTTGGATGTGGATCTAGAGCCTCAGTGATCAGGTTTAAAGCTGTGTATAGGAGATAAAGGAAGTCATTAGTGAATTCTGACTCTTAAGACCCCCTAATATCTCGGATGGGACCCTGGCCAGAGGTTAGGCTGTGTGTGTGTGTGTGTGTGCATGCAAGTGTGTGTGTGCATATGCATGTAACACTGTAATCCCAATCCTTTACCAAGAAGAGCATCACCAACTGTACACATCAGTGCTTCCAACTCAAACTTTGGAAACTTTTGAGTTGCACTGCAGGAAGCCCTATCTGAAATAAACTAAAATGAAACCCCTATATCATTTGATCAATAGCAAACCTACACAATGGATTTATAACTGATATAACATTCCAGCTGCCTTCATATTGTGCAAGTTTTGTTAGAAGGTTTTAGATTCACATTTCCACACAGTTCAGAGCAATTACATGAAGATTGATGGAGACCGTAAAAGGATTGGGATGGGGGTTATGGGCTCATAATGTATCAGAAGACTTTTTGATTAGCATTTAGTAGGATTAACAGAGCTGTAGATCAATATAACTGCTAATAGATGCATTGATCTGCATCTACTACTGCTGGCCCCATATTTTTCCTTGTTTATATTCATTCTAAATGGCACAAAACCACAAACATAAACACGCCCATAGGAGAGCAAACATACGTGTGATCATAAACAACTATAAGAGCTGTATTTGTCACTGACAGCAAGTTATACAAAAGCAACATGTGATAATACACTAAAATTTGATTACTTTAAAATATATAGATACACACACACACCACTATCTATACTGCCAATTAGTCCTATAATAAAACCTTCCACAGCTGGAGAACAAACAATAAAATAGCGTGTTATAGCTAATTAACTCTACAACTGAGATTTGCAGATAGATGTGTATACGCAGTGGCAAACAGATACACATGTGGAGTTATTACACAAACAAAATGCTCATATTCATCTAGAGACATAAACAAACATATTGAACACACACGCATAATCATTGGATGCAGAAATATATTGAACTCTTTAGTAAAGAACAAACAAATGTTGCCTGGTTTGAATAAACAAATTAAAATGATTGTAGGTTGGAATGGGAGTAAATACAACACTTAGCTAATTACTCTGTCTGTATCTGACTTTAACTAGACACACACTGAAACAAACACGCGTGTAAACAAACCAACACTTAATTCATTTAAACAAGTACAGAATAGTAAAGAAAAGCCTAACTTAAAGGCATACAAGTGCAAAGATTTAAATTCTTGCCACTACCCAGGAGTTCATGAAAAAAATGCAAGCAAGAAAAAGAAGCTCCACCAGGGTACCTGGCTTTTACAGAAAACACTTATAAACACATGACTTCCTTTTGAAGCAAGTTTCCTACAGGTCTGGGGAATAAAACTGGCTGACTGCAATTCATTTTAGCACCTGACAAATACAACACACAAACATGCATGAACACCGCACACAATCCAGCTTCACACAAAAAAATGAATGGCTCCCAATCACATACCTCTCCAATGATTTGATGAAGAGAAAAAGCAATTTATTAAGATGCCTCTTAGGAGTAAAACTCAAACTAAGCTGCAACACTGGCCTACTTAGACATACACATAAAAAAATAAGGGGAAAACGGTCTCTGCTTCCTACTGGTACACTAATTTAAACCCTCGTGCAAAAACAGACTCCAATAAAACATCAAGAGCTCCCAAAAGACCATCATCAGTAATTTACATGAGTGAATATAGCAACTAATGGAACTTGCATTCCAGTATTTGACATGATCCAAACTGACACTAACAACCAATCGTTGTCTTATTGCACGCAATACCAGCTAGTCCAAGGATGGCTTTGTTGCTATAGCTACTAGGAGCAACAGCCAACTTCTTATGACCTCAAACTTTCTTCTGACCTATGATTTGTTTGTTGACTTAGAAAGCCCAAACTTATTTACATAAATTGGGGGAGAAGACTTGGAAACTAGCCTTGTTCCAATGTAGGAAGTGTGCACATATCGGACACGCACAAATATGTGGATTATACAGATTAAAACGAGTACTTGTATGAGAAAGTGTGTTTGAGTTTGTGTTATTGTGAGAGTAAGCGAGAATTAAAGCCGGATAGTGACTAAACCCGTCAAGCAGAGACAAAAACGTAAATCTGGTCTGATCCTTCTATCTCAGTTTGTAATACTGCACTGAATTTCATTATACACTCATACACATACTTTTAATAAGCACTCATGAAGACTAATGTCATGTTGGATTCATTAGTTGAGTCATGCAAGCAGCACAAAACCCTTTAACTAGTACATACACCTCTATTTAACATTAGGCACGCACACACTCACACATGCAGAGCAACTTCAAATTTCATTCCACTAATACAGTCTTACTATTTACAACCTGCTTGAGAAAACACGGTCCCGCTTAATTAGATTAAACAAGAGAGCATGTGCCTGTTTTTTGTGTGTGTGCTCGTTTACATACATGGAACAACAGGTGAGGCAGGAAGACAGAGCCAGACAGCAGAAAGAAAGAGAGCGACAGACGGAGAGAAGGAAAGAAGGAAGGGGGAAAGACTAGACCTTCATTTGGTATTCAGGGAGGTGGTGTAGATCGTTAGCTAAATAAATTAGAGCCTTGCGGCTGTGGATATCACACTGCCATATGTCAGAGAAAGAAAGAGGGAGGGGGAGAGGGAAGAGAGGGAAAGAACTGGTGGCAAGGATGAGAGAAAAATCTGCTTGCTGCAGTAAGTGTGAATAAATACATACGGAAAGCAACAGAAGCAGATGTGACCTCGGCTAAGAGAACATTTTGGGATGGAGGAGAAGAAGGGGACAGGCTGACAGGAGGACAGGACAGGAGATAATCCAGTTGAGTTGAACTGAGACCAGAGTTAAGCACATGAGTTTGTGTTCTGCCCTGGGCTTTTAGAACTTACAAACGCATGCAGAGTGTGAGCTAGACAGACGAATAAATCTGTAAAAAGAATTTGGTCAAACAGACAAGTAAGAAAGTCATGGTTAAGACATTGGATGATCTTAACACAGCCTTGGCTAAGTAGACTAAAGGCTAATAGTGCTAAGAGACCTCTAAACACCAGAAAAAACTAAGCCTACTGCTACTGTTGCACTGTTAGTGATTATATTTTTTGTCCTAGCATCTGTGCCGCCCTGGCATTACTAAATTTGCAGAAAACTTTTGAAGTTCTTCTCAATTGTTCCAACTTGGGAAAAAGAGGCAACAAATTAAGCAATATTTTTGACCAATCATGACATGAATTTAAATAAAGGTTGAATGAATTTCTCTCTGCTATCAGGAGGGATTTTGTTCGGTGTTTAGTTTGCACTGAGAGCAGATGCTAATTTTCCTGACAGTCTGGTAGAAAAACCTAAAAGTGGCAGAATACTTAAACCAATAGTCTAGAAAGATCAAACCCATTGTGTCTCAAGATTGATTGTTTCAACTTCCAGGTCCTAATCAACAGTCTAAGGTTGTGACCAACTTGAGATGATTAAAACAAAATTTAAAGAACTCATGTTCTCCAAAACCTCTTCTCAAAGATTCATATTGAGACCAGTGCTTCCCCTACTATTATCCAAGGATGTTGGCCCACACTGCCAATGGAACCACCCACTCAGCCATCAAGATCATGGTATGTGAAAAATTAATAGACGTGCACACATGTTCACATGTGACCAATTCTGTGTGATGAGGGATACACCAAATGTCCCAGATGTGTTGGGGCAGCTGTGGCTGAGTGGTTAGAGCAGTCCTCCTACAATGACAGAGTTAGGAGTTCACTTCCGCCACTATGCAGTCACGTGTTGAAGTGTCCCTGGGCAAGACACTGAACACCTCATTGCCTCCAATGTGTGACCTATTGGTGTAAAAACATGATCTAAATAAGCACTGATTAGCCTCTTTAGAATTATTTGTTCAATTACCATAGTTTGTGGAGCTGTAGAGTGCTGTATGAATGTGTGTGTGGAGGTAAATGAGGGCAGATTGTTTTGTAAAGCACTTTGAGTAATTTGATTAGATAGAATAGTGCTATGTAAGTACAACCCATTTACCATATACCTTTTTCCCTTCATAACCTCCTCCTTGACCTTGACGTCAAGGTGTGTACACAAGGTCCCAGTGACATCCAACAAAAGTATAAATTGTAAAAGAAAAACCATAATAAGATCTAAGACATGAACTAAGAAATACGCTAAACTAAGAATACGCTAAACACTTTATAGTACAAAACACTGAACTTGAACTCCCAAGATTTTGCATCTACAATTTAACTTTGTATTAAAAGGTTCATGCGTTCTGACTGTCAACATTAACGCACACAACCAAACTCCCGCTAGCAGAGAGGGTGCTGCTGTGAGAGCACGCACAGCCTGTTTGAGTCACTCTTTTGGTAAACTTGCTGATTCTGCAACTTCTTGAAATCAAACTGTATTAACACTAAAAGAATATTTGCACATCTAGGTTTAATGCAATGGTACGTCTCTGTAAAAACTTCTTTTTTCCTACCAGAACTTACAATATGTTCTCTCCGCGAAAGTGTCAGTTTCACGTGTTTGTAGTTTATCATACATATCTGCAAAATTCTACTCTATACTGAATTATAGCTAATAAACAAAGGTTTGGTCTTCTGTGTGTGCTTAGCTTGTCTATATTTGAAACCATACTGTGAGGCAACTGCACTGTGATAAATGTAATTCAATAACTGATCAAATACAAAAAATAAATTATATGAAATTACCACAAGAGCAAACTATCAGTACTATAGTTTTTTTCAATAAGTCCTATAAATATAATAGTTATATAAAGTAAAAAAAAAAACATCCTTTCACTGACAATCTGAAGGAGATTTACAACTGTAGTCACATTTACACTTGTGAACATCAAACTATGAGTGTTTGAAAATTCTAATTTATGGACTTGGTCACTAAAAGTACTTCAACATTAACAACCTCATGTCTGGTAACAACACAGGCAAAGCAGACAAAATGATTTGACAGAGTCAATGCAAAAACTCATATTTTTCATACTGATCATTTATTGATTTATATTAATTAAAAAATGTTGGAATCCACTGAACGCAAAGAAATGTCAAATGTGTTTTCATCTATAACAAGAAGCTCTGAAAAGGTTATTTGAAAAGCCCTGAAGAATACATTGCAGTAAGAAAAGCTGCACAATTTATGAAACTCAAGTAGTAAAACTATCAAAACTTTTATTAAGAGCAAGATATATTCTTTGGTCAACATGCATGTTAGGCTGCCCTCAGGCCCAAGCCTCCATTGCAAAAGAGATCTGTGATCTCAGTGGGATTTGCCTGGTTAAATAAAGGTAAATAATGTGCAAATATTTTATATAATCAAAGTAATATTTGCAGAGAGATCCAGATTTATTTCAATTATTTTATGTAAGCAGTAAAAACAATCAGAAATGTCACACAGCAAGCAGTAGTTAGACAAGATTTTTACCCAAATAAGGTCTATATGGCTTTACTGCACTACTTCCTCAGCTGTGGTTTTTAATGACACGACAAGTACTGTATTTATTTTTTATTTGCAGATACTTAACAGTTAACAAGCTTAACATTTGATCAACCCCATTTTAATGGCCTTTCATTGACAAAGCCATAACAGATATGTGTGCTGAGCCAAACACCAAAGCACCACTTTGGGCATTTTTTTGTTTTGTTTTTCCACTACAAGAAAATGGAAGCCCAATAACTTCACATTCACCTTCTCCAATAACTTGAACACAAGGTGGTGGTCAAAAGTACAAAAACATATAGAACAATACAAATCTAACATATCACATGTGTTTTCCACAGTTTTCAGGGGTACTTTTAAACCAGAATTAGTCCTACACTGCAATGGTAATAATAGAAACAGAAGGGAGAACACAAAAGAACTGTTCAGTTTTAATTGAGGAAATCAAAAACAATAATATTCTTATGAGAGACACAGCCCTACATGTTTTAAATAGTTTGTGACATTGTCAGCAATAAACATTTTTCATTTTACAATTTGTAACAGTTGCTTAATGTGTTTATTTTAGAGCAAGGCCAGTTTTGATTTCAAAATTAAAGAGCAATCTCATTTTAGTTGCTTCACATGCAGATTATTTGTATTTAAGAGAAATATAGTTAAATAAAATTAAATATAACTAAAAGTAATTAGCTGTTAAATAAAATTAAATATAACTAAAAGTAATTAGCTGTTCTGTTCTTACATTGGATTACTTTATGCTCCTAAATGAGGTAATCTATTTGAGCAACAGCAGAAAGATAATTGATATCTACATTGATACTGTTATACAAATGTATTTTGTCTAGGAATGGTAACAATATTATTTGCCCAATTAAAAAGTTACTCTGAAAAAGTGCTGACCTGCAAACAGTGTTTTCTAATTATGGTAACCTGAAGAAACATGTTGACACAATTTTTCTGGATGGAGTTTTCATGTCCTCTACGTACATGCATGGTTTTCTACCGGTACTCTGATTTCGTCCCAGACCAAAAACATGCATGTTAGGCTGATTGGTAACTGTAAAGGCTCCCATATACTCAAGCATACTGTGTGTACTCTGTGAGCCACGTGGACACTGCACATACGGGCCGCAGACAGTTGAGACTTCATACTCGAGCGTACACATTGAGGTTGCCGATTGGTCATTTGCTGATACGTCTACTGGATTGATTGACAGGTTGTAAAAAAAAAAAAAAAACGAGAGCTACTGGCAGCTCTGGGTAGAGGCAGGGCAGCTCAAGAGCAGTGGCAGCGGTGTTCTGTGTTTATATGTTGTTAATAAAAGTTCTAAAAAATAAAAAAAAAAAAAAAACAGGGAGCGCTGGCCCTGCAGCCCACACATGCCCACAGATCAGACCGGCCCACCGTGAAATCTCCAGACCCTCCCGCAGCCACGTCGGGCCCGATTTTAATTCTCTCGTGACAAATTCCTTCATTTCTCACAATGGACTATATGCCACGGGTAGTGGTGACGTACTTCCGTCAGAATTCAAGTGGGGTACATCACTTCCGGCTCCTATCTACTGCAAGTCATTTTAGCGTTAGCTCCCAGTAGTAGACCATGTAAACGACTCAAAATGGAAAGCATCTGCGATCGACTGGCACTGCAAGGCAGTTCTGTTGTGTGCTGTTGTGTCCACTAACCGGTAAGTACAATAGAGTGGTTAGTTTTGCACTTTACCTGCCGATGAGGAGTTGAGGCAACAATGGATCGTGGCTATCCGCAGGGAAAATGTAGCATTGAACGGTTACACCCGCGTTTGTAGTCGGCATGTCAAACCTGAGGACATCGATGCAGTGATCGGGTGAAAAAAAGCCATCACTAACTCCGTGTTGCCTGCAAACCGGAAGTGCGTCGTCCCACTAGAAACGCGGAAGTGCTAGAACGGAGGTCCGTGGCATATAGTCTATTGAGAGACATAGTCTCTCCATCGTGTCCTGGATCTTTCCCGGGTCTCCTCCCAGTTGGACATGCCCGAAGCACCTCCCTAGGGAGACACCCAGGAAGCAACCTCACCAGATGCCCCAACCACCTCAAATGGCTCCTCTCAATGTGGAGGAGCAGCCGTTCTACTCTGAGTGTCTCCCAGATAACTGAACCTGGCCAAAAAAAAAAAAAAGGTTTGGAAGCTCAGTCATCTGATGAAGTCTTACGGATGAAAGATGAAACATTTCTTCCAAGAAGAATCTGTCCGGATGGCATTATTTAACTTTTTTGTGATACTTTCTGAGAGTTTCTTTAATATTTGTTCAGTAGTTCACAAGATAGTTTGCTAACGGCTGTGGCTAATGGGGCAGCTCTGGCTGAGTGGTTAGAGCAGTTGTCCTCCAGTGCAAGAGTTGGGGGTTCGATTCCATCAGCAGTCACATACTGAAGTGTCCCTGGGCAAGACACTGAACCCCTAATTGCTTCTGATATGTGTCCCTTCAGTGTATGAATGTGACAAAGCACTGATTAGTCTTTTTAGATTTCTAGTAGAGTGCTGTACAAATGTGTAAATGAGGGCACAGATAGTGTTGTAAAGAGCTTTGAGTATCTTGATAAGATAAAAATGTGTTATATAAATACAGTCCATTTAACAGACTGACAAATGTTCACACGCACAGCACTGGTAAATTTACCAACAAAGCCTTTTCTGCATTCATCCTCAAATTTCAGGCACAGTTACTTCTTCTTAACGTGCTTCTTTCCTGACCTTATACCCTAACTCCTCCCAGCCACTTTGCTCGTGTTGGTAGGTTGCGTCGCGCCCTGCAGAGAAAGAGAAAATGCTGAGACAGGCTGCAGCAGCTGGGGGCACACAGAGCCTTGCAGAGAGCTGTGTCTTTACAGCTGGTCACCCACCGTTTAGCAGACAAACCATGAGTCTTCTGTACCTACTGATGAACAGACTGAGGTGCCAAATCAACCTTGTTCTGCTCCACAAGAACTGCTTGGAGGTGGGGGGTATAGGAGCACTGTCAGCCATGGACTTGCAGGCAAGTTTGTGGGAAAAAAGTTAAAGACTAAGTTGAAGGACAACAGCTCAACTGTGCAGAGCATCCTGCTGATGCACTTCAGTCGGGCAAAGTCATGCTATGATCGGTCTGAGCTCATTTGTGCTTCTTTTGCATTTTTTTTTCCTTGCAACTAAGGTTAAAAAATACAAGGAGAAAAATGAAGAAGAGCTCCCACACAGCAAGTATTTTCATGCAAAAAATTAAAATATGTTGCTCAAAGGTATGTTTCCTCTAGTTTATTTATTTTGCATATCCAGTATTTCTGCTTTCTTAGCAGCATTTTGTAAGGACATGGGCCACATGTGGAGATTCGATAAAAAGAAACATAGGTTGTAAGGAAGGGAATTTATTCTTTCACATTGCATTACCGGACCGTTAACACTGCTGTCTTCAGTGTGTTTGCTTAAAGATCTTGTTCCTCTTTAGCCTTGTCTTCAGCAGGAAAATGACGTTTTGTTTAACTGAAGTGAAGGTAAGTAACTGACACGTGCAGAATATTACACACCCATCTACCTATCCATCCATTAACTTGTTCCGAACATGCGTTGAAGGGCCAGCAGCTTGAGCAGGGAGAACCAAATCTATTTCTAGCGACACCTTTTCCAGCATTTCTGGGAGGACTGTAAGGCATTTGCAGGCCAGCCGAGAGTTATAATCTCTCCAGTACGTCCTTGGCCTTCCCCAAGGTCTCCTCCCAGTCGAGCATGCCTGGAACACCTCGGTGGCATCCTTAACAGATGCTCAGACCATCTCAATTGGCTCTTCTTGATGTGGAGGAGCAGCGGCACTTCGAGTCTCTTTTGAATAACTGTATTTTTCAGCCTATCTCAAATTGAGCAACCAGCTACTCCGCGGAAACCCATTTTGACTGCCTGTAGCATAACTTGTTCTTTCAGTGACTACCCAAAGTTCATGAGCATAGGTGAGCATGATGGCTCAGTGGTTAGCACTGTTGCCTCACAGAAAGAAGGTCCTGGGTTCAATTCCCTGGTTGGACCTGGGGTCTTTCTGTGTGAAGTGTGCATGTTCTTTTGTGTTTGCGTGGGTTTTCTCCCACAGACCAAAAACATGCATGTTAGGCTGCCTTCAGACCCAGGCCTCCCTTGCAAAAGAGATCTGTGATCTCATTGGGATTTGTCTGGTTAAATAAAAGGTTAATAAATAAATAAATAAACGTAGACCACCTGGTAAACAAAGAGCCTGACAGCTCTGCTCCCTCTTCACTACAGTGGACCGATACAGTGTCTGCAATAATGCAGAAGTTGCTCAGATCTGTCTGCTGATCTCATGCTTGTATTACACGTACATCTTAATGAAAAACTGGGATTTTTTTACACTTAGTTTTCAGAAAAAAACACTTTATGTTAACTGATACTACAACATACATGTATTGTTCTTTT
>JARVGS010000548.1:14817620-14831028 GCA_031762315.1 Hypsolebias antenori | reverse complement strand
AAGCAACTCCAGTCTGAAAGATTTTTACTAATCATGGACAAGCTATTTTGCATTACAAGATTTTTCCAGCCAATGTCACCTTTCATTAATCTGAATTCTTAGTTTGTAGCCGGGTCTCTCTTGTAAATGAGTCCTCGAGGCTCAATGAGATTAACCTGCCCAAATAAAGGTTGAATGAATGAATGTGAGTTTAAGAGAAGATGAGAATGAAGTTAACTGTGATGATCTCAGCCTTAAAAAAAAAAATAATAAAATAAATAAATTAAAAAAAAAGCAAACCACTCATGGCTTCAAGTTTTAATGAGCCGCCTCAAAATTATCAGTGACCGACCCACCCACCTTGAGGCACCCCTGTAGTTTGATGTGCTTTCAGTTCTTCAGATTGATTTTGAAGTGTCCCTTTTCTTTCTCTGTGAGTTTCACCTTCTTCAACGTATTATGACTGATGAAGAATCTAATTGTGTTTTCTGGGTGTTTATTAAAAAAAAAAAACTGAGTTACAAACTTCCATTTTAGTATATTCTTGCTCAGCTACTGTGTAAAAACAAACACAGCATGTGAACATCTGATTATTTCTGTGTTTGACTCAAAAATGGACTGTTTGACAGAGAAGACAACTTTAAGAGCACAAAAACAACAAATCATGCACAGCCTCAGTTATTTGGACATCGATCCCCGCTGAGAGACTTTACAGTTTTATAGTCAGCGTAAAATTCAGTCATCAGCTTTTGTGGTGTGAATGAGGTTAAAACGCTGCTCACACAGGCATACAGTGGTAGAAAAGACATTTCTCTGAACATTAGAAGGATTAAAGTATAACACAGTGTGGTCTGCAGAGGTACTCCTTAATGTTCTGAGGGAGGAGATAATCAATTGCAGTGCACTTCACCACCTGCACACACACACACACACACACACACACTACACCTCATCATTCCCCGATTATCACTGCCCCCAACCTGCCCCTCTAAAAAGCTCAGATTCAGATAAGAGCAGCCTAGATGATCATGTCTTTGAACATAAGTGAAGTGAGCGTGTGCACCACTGGGCCTTTCAGTGTGTGACAAAGATGCATGGAGACACTCACTGCACTTCCACTTCCACTGCAACTGGGTGGTAATGGAACAAAGATGACTTTATTTCATCTCTCCCCGCTGATCAAAGGCTCTTTCACTCCTCTTCCTCTTTAAATCTCCCAGATTAACTCTTCCTGCGTGGCTTCTCTCCGCCTACCTGTTCTCTTTCTTTTCTCTACACAAACTTTCTTCCACGTTTAATTTTTCTCTGTCTGTAGGGAATAAAATAATTAAATTTCTGATAGTAAAAACTTGAATCAAATGCTGTGTGGTTCACTTACTCAATGTGCTTTAGATTTAAAAAAAAACTATCTGAGCTCAGCATTTATCATGGGGACTGATGATATTTAAACAACATTTTAGATAGCCACAACTCAGCACTATACACTGTGATTTTGTATTATTGTCAAGAACACGTTTTTATTACAAAACTGTGAATTTTAAACTTAAAATTACACTTTGAGTGTTTCCAAATCACTTCAAAACCCCTTTAGAGTACTGAAAAAACATGTTTAGATGGTTCATATGCATTTATTGTTTCATTAATACATAATAAAAATGCGGTAATGAGCTTTGGATGCTTTGGAGAAAAGTGCAAGCTTTTGTCTGTACACTCTACAAGTGTGGTCACTGTTTTTTTATTTCTTTATTTGCCATATCAGGAAGGATGTCCAATGTAAAATATTTTTGCCAGAAGTATAAAATGAGTTCATCCAAGCGACACCATACTGGATCGGTCGAGGACCGGGTTAACAATGACCGCCACCTGTGCTGTTGACAAATAGGATGCCAGCAGAAAATGTGCTGCTGTTAGTCAAAGACTACAAGGAGGAAAATATGTCAGGAGATGTAGGACTAAGGGTGGTAACTCTAAATTTGGGGACAATGACACGCAAAGGTAGAGAGCTGGCTGACATGATGCAGAGAAGGAAGGTAGATGTTTTATGTGTCCAGAAGGCTCGCAGAATTGGAGCAGGGTTCAGACTGTTTTACCATGGTGTGGATGGAAAACAAAATGGAGTAGTGGTGGTCCTGAAGGAGGAGTTGGCCAAGAATGTAGTAGAGGTGAAAAGAGCGTCAGATGGGTGATGTGTCTGAAGGTAGAAGTAGAAGGTCTGATGCTAAATGTTGTCATTGGTTATGCTCCACAGATGGATTGATGGAATTGTAGGCATTTTGGTCAAACCTTGAAAAAACTTTTATGCAGGTAGCCCTCGATTTACGACGTAGATCCGTTCTTACGCTGCGTCGTAAACCGATTTTCGACGTAAGTCGAAACGTACGTAATTACCGCACCATATACATGTTTGGTACCTGTTTTACCAAGCACTTAGCCTATCCTAACACAGTACCCTACATAATTATCAAAAAACCCATAAAATACTGTACAGTACATTTAATAATGAAATACAATACTGTATTCTTCTGCCGCTGCGCCGCTGCGTTACGATGTTTACGACGTAAAACTGATGTAAAACTGACGTAAAACCAATGTAAAACCACGTAAAACTGCGTAACTCGAAATAAGGGAGATGAGTCGTAACCTTGAAACATCGTAACCCGAGGACTACCTGTAGTTCCATATGTTTGTCTTGATATTTTTCAAACGTTAAACTTAGAGTTTGTGTTGTGAATGATTCAGCTACTAGCACATTGGACTTTAGTCCAATATCTGTAAAATTGATTGAGTTATAGTCACTGTTGTGTTTGCTGACGTTGATTAGCTCTGGCATTCATATTAAACTGGGTTGATTCCAGAAGGGAATCAGTCGTAGAAGTTCATCCAATGATTACTTTCCAGAAGTTTTATTAAAATTTGTCCAGTGGTTTATGACATATTTTGCTAACAGACACATGCACACAGATCAAGGCAGCATAACAATCCCATTGCAGCCCTTCTTCCACCCTGCAGGTTTTAACCCAAAATAAAAATGGATTTGTTGTGACACATGATGTCAATGGAAGCCACCTCTCACCTCGGCACACTGAGCCAGGACTTCAGCTTTTGAACATTTTTGTTTGACACTGGATTATGTGATCTTTCCACAAAATGTGAAACAGCTGAATGAGTTTACTTCTTTGGCAGATATGCAGTTAGTGGAGTTATCTTGTGACCTGGAACTTGTACCTCAGAGTTCTGATGAAAAGTTTCACGCCATAGTTACTGACCTTCAGTTTTCTGAGGTATTTTTATTCCACGTCATCTCAGCCAGCCCATGTAAAGTCATCATTCTCCTCTGCAGCCACTGACCTGGCATGTTTGCAGGAACACGGCTGCTGCGAATGGAAAGAATGAGTCAAAATGGGATGACATACTGTATTTGGGCAGTTTTAATGTCCTATGTTTGGATTCATGAGTGAGCTCATATTAAAGAGTATATTTAGAGGGTTTCACGCCTTGAAAATGTGTTTATATGTATCTTCAGGTATAAAACTGAGGATTTAGTTTCTATTAAACTAGTTTAATTAGTGAAACTAGTTCTTCTAGCAGATGGAAGGAGAAGTTGGTCAAGGAGAATTGCTGAGAGGAGAACTCTCGGGAAAAGCAGCCATGATGAAGTTGTCCTGCAGGCCACCGGCTTCTTTCTGCATCCGCTGTGGTAATGAGAAAATGGGCGTCTGCCCGAAGGATGAAACATCTTCCTTGATGAGAGAACTACTAAGTGCCAACTAAGTACAGTAGTTTAGATATAACTGAATTCACAAATCTGAAATGGGTTTGCCCAAATTTTAATGTTTATAGCTAAAGTCCTTAGTCCAAATTAAATCTATACTCCTTCTTAAAGTCTATATTAATTGCGTCATTCACTCTTTGAAATAATACTATTGGTTATTCTTCCATATTTCATATAATTTTCATATCGTTATTATTCAAACTGACAGTAAAGTTACAGAATTGTGTATTTATATTACCTGATTCTTTGTCTTTTCTTCGCGAGAGGGGGATTAAGTTTGATACAAGAACTCACATAAATATATATGTTTGGTGTGAGGCCGGTCAACATTTATACCACATTACAGTTACCGTAAACACCTGTTAAAGCAAGGGTGCCCAAACTTTTTCTCTGAAAGGGCCAAATTTAAAATCTATGAGGGGGCTGTGGACCAAATGCAATAATATAATACATGAAATGCAAATAAATATTTAAGTAAATTCCATTTATTTATTATACAGTTATTTATCCTTCCATTCGGTATAAAGAACGTTACAGACAGGGCTGCGTGGGTGGTGATGGTGGGGGTGGTGGTGGGTGTCTGGGGGTCCTCCCCAGGGAATTTTGAATAAAGTAGATTCCTGCATATTGGTGTATTTTACAAAAGTTTATTACAGTAGATTAACTTGAACCAAAACTTATAAACTCTGCTATTATTGAAATCGCTGACTGCATAGCGTTTGTAATTCAACACCCCTGCAGCTCTGCAGGTAAGGTACGTTCACTTCAGGACAAACTGAGGTCGCTGACTGGTCAGTTGTTGACGTGCCTACTGGTTTGATTGACAGGTGGCGTGACTTGTGCAAAAAAATTATAGATTTTACTGGCTCGTTTGAGACTGTTGTCATTTATTCCATATTTATTCAACATTTATTCAATATTTTGGTGAATCTAAGGTTTGAAAACTGTTTCCTTACAAAATCCTGATGATGGTTTCTTAATTTTTCAAAGATGCTGACTTAAAATTTAGGGGTGCCCAAGAAGGGTGTGTGATGGGCACCTACAAGATGCTCAGCTTTGTCAACGGAAATGTTATTCAGCAGCAAGAAACTGTCGAGAGACAGTATGAAGTCTGTCAAAATAAAATATAAATTATTAAAATAAAAAATAAAAATAATGCACACATTAGTCACTCCAGCTGTGTAGAGTCATTACACTAGTCGTTGGGCCAACTTTCCAACATTAAACTTGGAATGACTGAGAGTGAACACACTGGTTTTTCAAAGAAATTTTAATATAGTAATGAAGACAGCTTGGCGGGCCAACTTTGACCCACGGGCCCCACTTTGGGCACTCCTGTGTTAAAGGGTGATAAGACTAAGCCTTCCCCTACATATTATTAATTGGCATATTATTAATTATTAAACGAGTTTCACACCTATCATGAATGTCATCCATGTGACCAGAGTGGTCCATCTGTGAATTAGATTAGCAAAGACCTTAACAAACCCCTACTGTGAGGTGTGATAGGTCAGTCTGCATATGTATGTATGTATCTTACCTCAGCTTTATAACTCAAACCCCACACTCCCTGTTCTTTGAAATGAGAAAGCTCCACGGATGAGAAGCAAAATGTCTTCTGTTACAAATAAAGTCCAGTTGTTTGTGTCTTGAACTTTAAAAAAAATTACCATGTCCTGGATGACTGAGAATCTTCACCAGTGTTTCTATTAAACTCTTGTAGTTCAGTCCAACAATGTTCAGTCAAGTCATCTGGATGGTTTCTTTCTATTTGTGTGTGTGTGTTGAGATATTTCACCCTCCATCCATCCAAAGGGCTTCATCAGTGTGAGGAACCACCAAACAAACTGACTCTCCCCCAACAGCCAACTTCAAAGTGGAAAAGAACAGTTACGGTATGTTGGTGCTAAGATGGCCTCTGGGGCACGCCCTCTCCCTCGTCGACAGTGGTTTTTGTAGTTCGGGGTATTAAGAAACTCTGTGGAAAGGTCAAAAACTCTCCATCCAAGTGACAAGCTTTTAAACGAACACTGATACCGATTCAAAACTCTGTCAGTTTAACTTTCTAAAGATGATCTCTTTTTGTGCTATCATAAATTATTCTGTTTGGTGGAACTGGTTTTGCAACTTAGGTTTTTAAGGTGGTAAACCATTGTTCAAGATGCCCACTTCTGATGTTCTACTTGTAATTAGAGAACAAAATCTAACCTTATTCGGTCCCTAAAAAAAATCCTTAAAACATTTTGTATTAGAACAGGTAATAGCCACTTTGTAGAAAAATAGACTGAATAAAAAGGCTCACTTAAGCTTCAGATGGTATCCTAGGGCTAAAACTTCAACCTGAACCCCCCTCTGACAATCATTTTGTGCATTTGCTGGTCCAGTTGTATCTCGATAAGAAACTTAACAATGTTTTTCCTTACAAGAGTTGAAGAACTAAACACTTTTCTGGGTTCAGTGTGTATCTCATTTTTTATTATTATTATTATTGAATATTGCATATTATAAATTTAAAGAGCAGGAAAACAAACATACAAAACAATAGACATCCCACCCCCAAACTAAACAAGCACTGCCATACACAGGTAGTTATATATACACACATTGGATATATGAATTAAAAGATGACAGGAAGCATGAATAAATTGCACATATGAAATAAGTAAATAAAGAAGAGTTGACCCTCTGACTCCAGACACAGATGGGTTATCATTTTGGCAGGAAAGAATGTAATGAGCCCCAGACCTTCCAAAAAGCGTCAGATTTGTCATGAAGGTCATTAGTCAACTTCTCGAGGGATGATTCAATTCAGTTCAGTTCAATTCAAAATACTTTATTAATTCCAAAGGGAAATTAAATGTTGTTGTAACTCATCATCTTGTAGCAGTCTGTCTAGTGGTCTGGGTTTGATACAGCAGGTCTGAACACAATGAAGTTTCTGGGAATAAAAAAAAAGTCAAGTCTAGAGTTTAACTTGTGAGGATGTGCGTAAAAGTGTAATCTCTCATTTTAGGTTTTAAATGATGTCTTAAATCCATCAGCTCAGTGTCCACACACAAACTCCTGAGGACGGTAGATGATCTAGGGTTAAATGTGTTTGCGGAGGAAGATTCATCCAGCAAAGTGTTCATTATACTGAAATCACCAGCAAAAAATAAAATAAAATAAAATAAAACATGCCATTGCAGTGCTGGTTAAACATCTGAATCATGAGCGACATAAACTGGGGTAAACTATTATTTGGCGCATAAATATTGAGAATAGTTACTGTATGTTGTCCATAAATTGAAAATAAATCTCCCTTCGGCGTCATTTTTTTCATGTTCCAAACTGAAAGGAAGGTTTTTATGTATGATGGTTGTGCCTTTCTTACGTCATGAATGGGACGAGACTCACTACCTGCGCCACACTCTTTTGCGTTTTAGCCTAGTTTTAATATCAGTAGCGACATCAGATGCTTTTTCACGTATGTTAATTTCTTGATTTTATTTACATGGCCAAACCTCTGGACATTCCAGGTAGAAAGCTCAAGTGAGCCAGACATTAAAACGATAGAGCCAGAAAACAAATGAGGTTCAAGCAGATCATGTAAAAAGACAAAACTAGCATCCAGTCATTTATCAAAAAGAAATCAATTCATAAAAGAATTGAACAGCAGTGCTTGCCCTCCCCATCCTGTTCCCAAACGACAGGAAAAAACTACACCAACTAAAGCCCTATTTGCACGGTATTAATTTTACCTAGGGACCACATGCTATTTGTAATAATTGCAGATATTGTCTGTGTTGTTAGTCCTGTGCGAATGGGCCATGTCAGCAATTTGTAAAATGAACGCCCCCGCAAATTACCTACTATATTTTGCTGAACTCCAAGGACCTGTGATAAAACTAATCCAGTGCCAATAGGCATCTCTGTGATTTGTACAGAAATGGGCAGGATCATTATGTAATTAAGCAGCTTTTTTTGTTTTTGTTTAAACAAAATAATTTGGAAAAATATAGAACAAGAGTATTTTAAATGAATGCGCTGCTCACTTCGGCTTTTGTGGATGCTGCTATTTCCTTCACCGCAGATGACAGCTGGTGCGGAGACGCGTGCAACTGGTCAGCTGATCCATCCATCCATCCATTATATTTACCCACTTCTTCCTTTTCTGGTAGCAGGGGTTGCTGGTGTCCATGTCCATCCATCACTGTGCTAGAGGCAGGGTAGCTACACCCTGGACAGATCGCAAGTCCATTTCAACCGGTGGGTCAGCAGACGCATGCAGCCAGTAACGCAACTTTTTTAAACCTCTTTAAACCAACCAGTCAGACCTGCCTCCTCCTCAACAAGTAGATTAACACAATTTTATATTGTGCATTCTTATTTAGTTTTATTTGTGCTGTAAAATTTGTAAAACTGCATCAAAGCCCGAGACCAACCCGCACATTAAGCACAATATTATGGACTGGCCCAGTCTGAATCTGGGTTGGGCTCTGGGTTGACAGCTCTAAAACATGCAGCGTGTTAACATCATATCCGGAAGATGTCTGTAAATTTCAGCTAAATCTCAGGCTTCGGTTATCTTGTGCGAATGTGCCACATAAAAAGCAGACGTTGGGGAGTAATTTATTTATTACATGTTGTCCCTAGATAAAACTAATCTCGTGTGAATAGGGTTTAAATATCACTAAGCGTTGCAAACATAGTCCAAAAACTAACAGCAGATAGACTGCAGTAACAACTGACACAGAGCCCAGGCTGACAAACACCTGGACGGATCACAATATTCAATGGAGGCTCTGTGTACCATAGGTCCACCTGTATCCAGTTTAACTGGCAGCACTGAAGGATGAGAAATTACCTCACAGAAATGTTTCCAGGAATGAAGCTGCAGATTCAGGAGTGTTAAAGAAGTGAATCTGACGTTTAGGGAGGCACCGCAAGCTAGTTAAGACAGGTCAGCTTCTTCCCTACAATAAACTCACTCTGATTCCGCAGGACCTCTGCAAACAGGTCAGAGTAAAAGCATAGTTGGGAGCCACCTAGTTGAATGTTGGGTTTCTTTAGAGCTGTTCTGAGCACAGCTTCTCTCTGGGAGTAGAGCAAAAACTGCACCAAGACGCCTCTCGGGGGCTTACTGGTGGCTGGAGTGGGGGCTCAGTGGACACAATGATTGATGAGTGGGGAAAAGTCAGCGGGCAGTCCAATTAAAGTTGGTATAGTTGTCTGAAGAAAGTTTGTAAGAGTGGTGTTGTCCTCTGTTTTATTTAGAAGATTTATATTTTTCAGGTTTTTATTTTGGCCACGGTTCTCTAGGTCGTCAATTTTCAGCTGTAATTTACTATTTTCTCCATAGTGGCTATACTGGTGTCATGGGAACTGTGGCTGCACTTCTGCACAGGAGATCCTATCCTCAGCCTCCTCAATGCGATTTTCCAAGTCTGCCACTCGATTAGTTATAGCCGATGAAGTGCTCTCCACCGTGGTGACAGTTGTTTTTGTTTCACTCAACGAGCCATCAATCATATCCAGGTGAGCTCCAACCTAGTCACCCATGTTGTTCACCCAAGAGGCCACGGACTTTATTTCAGCCAGGATCTGCTCCATAGTTAGTTGCTCTGCAAGTGTTAGCTCGGAGGTTGCTCAGCTTATCCTTGTTTGGAGTGCGTGAAGCCACTTGCTACGCATTTTTGCCCCTGGCAGCAGCAGAAAAAATGGGGAAATCCTTGTCTCATTGCAGTCTAGGCATCTCTAAAGTACAATTTGGTTGGAAGAATTGAGTTTAAACACAGATAGACATATGGTATTTATGTAGGGCTTGAAGTGGAGAAAAGTCTCAAGCATCCACCTTGGTCCAGATCACGTGACTATCTGCCAGCATGTATCTTTTTAAAAGTTGATTTGAACAACAGTTCTCCTTTGGCACGTGACTTTTTCATGAGCATCACCCAGTTTATGAAGGACAAAAGTCAATTCAAATGAAGAAATCCAAATAGACCCCAGTATGTTGTGTTTTACATTTCCCAGAACACAGACTGGATGGACACTGATGAACTCCTGGCTAATGAAACGCAGCTGACCTTTCTTGATATTAAAACATGAATAAATTAAGTTTTCTCCAAAAACACTCAAGTTAGTTGTATAAAGCCTACAGCACAATAAATAGCCTTAAGAAATAATTAGTGTATAATATTTCAGCAAAGTTCACATACACATGCGCTTTCTCTGTTGCTGCTCCTAAAATATTGAATGACCTGCCTTTAAGCATCAGACAGGCATTCTCGTTGTCTCTTCGCCCGCTTCGAAGCCTCTCGTCTCTTTATAAATCACTTCTTAAAACCCATCTCTTCTCATTGGCTTTTGACACCAGCTGAGATGTTCATTTGATCTAACTTTAGTTTATTTTTAACTAATTTAATTTAATTGGACTGGACTGGAGATGCTGCAGTGGTTTGTTACACAACTTTTTCTCCTTCAGACCTTAAAAATAATAATAACAATGACAGACACAGCCACAGTGTTAGTACAGTGGTAAGTCACTCACAGTTATTTTAAGTTATAGGTATTTTCTGGTGACTTGTTTGCCAGGTCAGTGTCTGTTCAGTCTAAAATGTTATTCAACTCAGGCGGCCAACCACAGTGTAGTGACACTGACGTTTTTCAGTTGAGGAATCAACAAACTAAACAGTGTCATGCAAAAGGGTAGAAAAGCTATTCTAGTGGGTTTTTTTTTTTTTCCAAGCTATCTAACATTTTTGAAAACAATGTTTTTATAAGCTTGAAATTTGGTCTAAAAAAGGCCCTCGTTTGGTGAGTCATCGGTCTTGCCCGGACAAAGGTATCTGCCTCTTTCTCCATACTCATTAAAAGGGCTTATAATAATATATTGTTGTTGTTGTTGTTGTTGTTATTATTGGATCATTTCCCCCAGTCAATAAGTGACCGAGTATTATATTTTTGTCTCATTTGATGAACTGGGTTCTCTTGATCTACTTTTAGGACTTTTCTGAAAATCTGACGATGTTTTAGATCATGTTTATGAGGAAATGTTGAACATTCTAAAAACTTCACAAACTTTCAAGCGCCACTGTATGTTTTTTATGATTTTTATTTACGGTGGTTCCTTGAGTTTATCGTTTAGTCTTATTCCCTTCGTGGATCATGGTTTCTTTTTCTGTTTCTTGGGTTCTGTTGCTTGTGTTTTCCTGTCAGTTTCTTTATCTCCTTTGTGTTTTTGTACTTCATTGTTGGGTTTATTTTAATATTCTTGTGTGGGTCTTGTTCCGTTTCCTGGATTCATCAGTATTCTTTCCAGTTAGTCTGCCACCCTTACCTGTCCCCAATCAGCAATCAGCTCAGGTGTTTCCATTTTCCACTTATCTCTGCTTTGCTCATCAAGCCTCTGTTTCACCACTCTTCAGTTCTGCGTGGTGCGTTACGTCATGGCTTATGTTTTATGGCTTATGTCTTCCTGTGTTTTGAGTTATTGTTCGAGTTTCCTTGTTTTGCTGTTATGTCAGCTTTTTTGTTTAACTTTATTAAAATAGTGATTTTTTTTCTGCTTTGTTTAACCTTCAAGCTTCTCTTGTTAGTCTGAATTTGAGCCCAACCGTTCTACAAACCCAACAAATGATGTGAGAAAAAAACCTGTGAAAAAACAGGTGTGTGTATATATAAGCTGAAGTAATTATTTAGGCCAGGAACATAGTTCCTCATGCTTTTCTGCATTTGTACAAGCAACCATTTGTGAAAACGTTTGTGTTTGTGGTTTAGCTTTTCCAAAGTGTTTCACTCAGGGATCCATAGTTTTCGCTGCTGCCATAGGTGGCAACAATGTGCTCATTAACATTTGTACATTTGTCTATTTAAAAGATGAAAAAACAACATAGCTCTGGTGATTTCTCACCAGCAGTCACTGTTTTTGTAATTATGTGGTCCCTGAGTAATAAATTTAAATATCTAAGCAGTGATGGCACCTCACACTGTAATTCCACAAAACATGCAACCACGTTTTTCCTCTTTTATTTTATTTTTTAATACCACAGCATGTACTGTCAACATTGTCACAAAAATTTGAGCGACACGTGGATACTTTAGTGGACAGTTCAAGATGATAAAATCCACATCACAGGCAGAATGGATGTGGAAATCATGGAGCCGCATGTTTCTGCCTTTAGCATGAGCAGCTGGGCTGATTAACAGATGAATGTCAGGTGTGAGGAGACAATGTTGGACTTGATGGCTAAAAACAACTAAAAGAACTCAGAAAATAATTAAGTTTTAAATAACTATGTAAGCAACACAACTGACAACATTCTGACTGCAAAAATAGGTAAAAAAAAAAAACCAACAACACAATCATTAAACAAACAAACATACAAAAAAAAAACACAATTATAACATTTGACATGCAAATTCACAACCCCTCTCAATGTAGGCACCAGAAAATTTTCCCACATCTTTTACTTTTTATTTTCTTTCTCTCAGAAGATAAAATGCTGACAGAGCCGAACTACAGCTTGAAGCCTAATCTTTCATAATTGCAGGCGGGTCATTTTCACCAGGATATAATTTTTTTTTCTCTTTTCATCAAAAGGATCAGAGACGGAAATTATGGAGTAGAATTTTATAATTTGTGAGGCAGCCTTTGTTCCGAGACTGTAATTCAAAGACCAACGGTGGAGAATGGCGTCATTCCCAAGTAAACACTCCTAATCGGAGGAAATAACTCACCCACTCTCAAGAAAACACGCAGAGATGACCATGAACATCTAAAAATGGATTATGTTGCGCTGACCTAGTTTAGTTTTGGCTGAACATTTTGTCCAAGACACTGTTTCGCAACGAGTGTGTGAGGAAAAAAGAAATATAGGTTTGTTTGTTGGATATGATGTTGATCTTAATTAAGGATAAAAATCAAACCAGACAGTAATTATTAATTTTTAACGTAGCCACCCTCGTTACGCATACACATCTATTATACACACGTGCACAGTGAAACCCACATGGATGCGCCGACAATTTATATTCAAGTTCTCTCTCTTAAACAAAACTGCTCTTCATTAAAAGAACTCCTAACCTCTCTACGCAGAGATAAAGGGTAATTACGTGGCTATCGTCTATTCAAACGTCTCATTTTTCTGAGCACGGGGACTGTAGATAAGGTTGCTTAATTAACTTAAGTGCTTCTGTTCCATCACCTCTCATACAGTCACCCTCTAACTGCTGATGGGAATGCAGAGGAGGCTCGATTATAGCACCATATTCAATCATCTCTATTGTCTCATCTGCTCACTTTCACTGTTAAAGTTTAGAGTTCAGCGTGTTCACTGAATACTTTTGTCTGTTGTGTGGATTGGACCGAGGCCAAAGTTTACCTACGTATGATTTTTACTGGTTAAAGCAGCGCTAGACAAAGTTTGACCTTAAAACTTGAGCCTCTGAATTGTTTGGATGGCAAACTGACATTCATTGGACTCATCGCCAAAATTCATTACACACAGTGACATAACTTGGTTTATTAGTCCTTGAAGCATCCAAGGAGCATCCAAGGACTAAGTAACCAAACTGCAGAAATAATGATGAACAAAGAAACATGAACTAAGTAAAATATAAAATAAATAAATATACAGTATGCACAATGAAAGGCAACATGCACTTTTCAAACCTAAA
>JARVGS010000548.1:14773177-14783737 GCA_031762315.1 Hypsolebias antenori | reverse complement strand
TTAGACATTTTTTGTGTAGGTGCTATTAGCGTTTCGTTTTTCATGGCGAGAAGCCTAACTTTGAGGCCTGGCCACGCACCTTCACCATATATGAAAACGCGATCTTTTGATCAATTTTTACTCCCCAATGTCTTAAGTGCATAATACCCAAGTTTGAAGTCAATCGCTCAAAATCCCTAGGAGGAGTTTGTTCAAATGCGGAGGATGTAAACCGCCAAAAAGGTGTGAAAATTTGGTCAACATTCCAAAACGGCCACCTTCCCATTTATCATACGATGTTGGTGCCAAGGGTTTTTTGTGCGTCTTGGTGAATTGGACAAGTGTACGAAATTTCATGATTCTACGTCAAACTAAGGCCGACGCGGAGGGTATTTTGAAAATTTCTAGGTGGCGCTCTTGAGCCATTTCTGTTGCGATTTTTGCCAAGCCCCCAAAATACGTAATTTTTTGCCAGTCCTGACGAGTCTGCCAAATTTGGTGAGTGTTTGGATAGGATAAAGCCCCCAAAAGGCCATTTCATTTGACGGAAGAATAAAAATAATAAAAATATAAAAAAAAAAACTACGATTGCAATAGGCCTTCGCAGCGCTTAGCTGCTCGGGCCTAATTATGCCCAAGGAGCTTAGAACATTCATGGCTTTGCGGTAAATTACTATAAATATATATATACACCCATATCTTCACATATACATGCACAAACAAGTATACACAACTAAATATCTACATACAATACCTACATTTACATCCCTGCATCTATTTGTGTTTGGTTGTGAACATGCATTAGAGTACAAGGCTTCTCCAATAGAACATTTGAAAGTGACCGTGAAGCAGCAGAGATCCGACCGCCAAGACCCGAGGCAGACAAAGTGGGGACCGGAGCTCAAGACCCCAAGAGGGACCCAGAGTGCAGAGCCCCCAGGGCCACCTGCACAGAACGAGCCACTTACCCACCCCCCAGATTGGACCATGGGGGAGATCCGGAAGAGCCCCACCAGCGACCACATGCAGTAACCCCCCGGGGTCAACAGCGACAAAGTCGCAGGCCCCCGCCGGACCCCGCCGCGCCGAGACAAATCCAGGCACGGGCACCGAGGCACGGGCCCCGAAGACGCACACCACCCAGACCAAGGCCCAACAGGACCAGAGGACCCGAGCCCCACCAGGCAGACCCCAGGCCGAGCCGACACACGCCCAAGCGCCCAGCCCCCGACACCGAGGGCCCCAAGCGCGCCGGTAGGCAAGGGCACACCCCACCAGGGGGCCGCTCCATAGGGGCGCGATGCCAAGTATCCCCAGCTGTATCAAAGAGGGGGCAGTCTAAATCTCAGCCTGACAAAAACCCAGTCATACACAGACACAATCACACAATCCCACCCTCATCCTCACACTCACTCACTCAAAGACATACAATAACGACACACTCCATTCCCACTCCCGATACGCACTCTATACCCCCCAGGTCCAAGACATGTACCCGCCCTCTACAGGGGGCAGTCCACGCCCAAATCCAGGAGGTAGACCCATTCATTCTCGGGCGGAGAGGAGCCGATATCCCAGACCCGGCCCAGGCCACACCCAGCTGACAGGACACCCCCCGGCACGAAGAGGCCACGCCCCCAATCACCCCCACACACCGCCAACAACCAAGCACACGCCCCCAGCCGACCGCCCGCCAGGCCCCGGCAGCCACCCTGGCCAGTGGGTCAACCACGGCACCCAAGAGCCAAGCTCAGGGTCAGGGTCAGGGTCCAAACAGCCCCAGGGACAGTGCAGCGCAAGCCCCACCCCGGCAGTCCCCCAGTTCCTGAACCCTCACATAGTCCAGGTCAACACCCGACGGCCTGCCCCTCTCCCGGACCCCACCCCCGGAAGAAGAAAAATCTTTAAGGAAAACTTCACAACTCAGTCATGATTCCTCCACTGATTATTGCAGGAAAAAAAATAAAGCATGAGGCTCTGATTTTTGGCACCAGTGACAAACGGGGGAATTGGTTGAAGGCATAGATTTATATCTCCTGTAAGGTTATGAAAGTTAAACTTAATTTCCTGGTTAGCTCCGTAAAAAAAATTCTCGTTTTTAAAGTATAGCCTGCAGGCAAACTCAAAGTTGTAAGATGATATTGAGTGACTGAGGCAGACTCTCAAACACAAGTACAGCTTAATCCTGGGGGTTCTCATGTGTTGCTGAGCGCCCGGCTTCTGCTGTCAGCATTAAGCCGTTTGCAGGAACATATCACTCCATTTTCATTAAAATCATCCTGATTGGAGATTCAGACCAGTTTACATGCACATGCTTTATTAGGATGTGCATCTAAAAAAAATTTAATGTTAGAGATGAGAAAAGTGGACCCGAATGCTAATCTGCAAACTGTCAAAATATTTTTCGAATGTATTAACACGTCTATTTAATAATAAAAAAAAATATGAGCACAGACATTCCTCTGTTCGATCAGCTGTCTATCAGTTATCCATAAGCTTTTCTGGCACGAGTCGGCACATGATCAGTCTGGTACAGTTCATCCTGAGCAGCCGCCCGGTGTGAAAACAGCTTTAAGTCAGTGTGCAGCGACGCTCGGTTGGACCATTTGCAAGTCAGGGGACAGTACAAATCCTCCGTGATGGATGGCGGCTGTAAATTCAGCAGGGGAAACATTTACATGCAAATAATAGCATCTGTCACAGGGCCACTCGTGCATGCGGTGCACAAACAGACACACGCACACACGTGAGACAAAAGACACAGAAACAAATGTGGAACAAAACAACACACAAAGAAAGATGTGAGATGAATACATACGCACACAGAGGAGGTAATGAGATGATGCATGAGGGCTTTCAGGACCCGTCCAGAGCCTCCTTTACTTCACTGACTACTGTTCTCTGCTCAGTTGTGTTTCTCTGCTTTTGGTTCCCCTCGCTTTGCGTCTGTTATCCAACCTCTAGGTGTGTATGGGGGGTGGAGTGGGGGGTGTAAAATATAGTTTTTTTTCCTGATATGCTGCATTGGATTTCACCAGATCAAAGCAAGAAAGACGGACAGGAGTAGCGTTTTGAATGTTTTCAACGTTATGGGTGTAAAAGTCAGAGGCTTACTGGCCAAAAACAACTAATTTGACTCTGAGTCTTGTTTCTGTCATAAGATATTGTGTAGTGGAAGGCCTGGAGCAGGCGAAGCTCCAGAGGCAGGTGGTAAGAAACAAAAAAAGATTTCATTTAGAACTAAATCAAGAGTGCAGCTAAAGCAAAAAAAAAAGTGCAAAGACATAAATCAAAACCTTGAGGCAGAACTGAAGTTGACACGAAGCAAGCACAAGGCAACTTTAGAAACAAATCGGTTTAAAAAAACTAAAAATAATCATGGACCATATATACCAAGGAAGCATTGTCAGAGCAGAAGTAACAATTAAACTAGATAGAGGAACAAAAAGCAAACAAACAAACCAGAAAATGGACTGAAGAGAAAATACTAGACACAAATATGAAACAACAGTAACACAACACAGGTTCCAACCTGTGCACTCTTAGCAATCAGACAGTTTCAGAAATTTGTGTGTGAGGATGTGTGTGTGCTCGGGGTGAGGGTATAAGTGTCATGGTGATGTTTTGTAAAGCCCTCTCCTTCAGATTAGGACAGACGTGAGCATGTAAGTATGTAACCAATAACTATTTATTTATTAATCTTCATGAACGGTGGGCGATCATGTACTTTTTTTTAAAATCTACAAAATAAATGATGAACCACCGGATGGATTTTAATAAAACACTCGGAATGTAATCATTGACATAAAGAACTGGTTAACTCAATACAAGATGGCCGCCACAGCTGATCAACCTTAGTCAAAATGAAAATGTCCATAACTCAATTAATATGTCAAATATTAAGCTGAATTTTAACGTGGTAATAACTGAAAGTCACCTCAAAGCATATTCTGAGTACTAGCCAGTCTTTCTTTAGAGCTTTTGTGTCAATACATGTGTTTCCATGTTAATTTTCGGTTTAAAGTTTGATTTTGTTGTGTTTGTTTCGTTTGTTCCTTCCTGTGTTCGCCTCTGTGATGTCAACTTCTTCTTCAGCCAGGTTCTGTTCCCTCGCTCAGCGTGCCACGCCCAGGTGTCACTGGGCTCGGTTCCTGGTTTTATTAGTCCCGGCTGCAGCTAATCTTCTCATCCGCCCCAGTCCTTATACCAGATTTTCTGGACTATAAGTCACTTTTTTCATAGCTTGGCCTGCGACTTATAATCAAAAGCGATTTACTGGTATGTACTTTATTTCCTTCCCTGTCATGACGCAATATTTGACTGATGCGTTAAATGTTCATTCATACTGACATGAACCAAACATGATCATTTGCAGCCACAAGAGGGCTTCTAGGCTTTTAACAACTATGTGTTGTTCCTCTACCGCTAACCGCCCCCACTCCCAAACATTCACTTAGAGACAACTGAGAAAAACTTAACACAAGTAAAACACCCCCAAAAGGCAGAGTTGTTCACAAGCGACACAGAGGATGATGAATTCAATGGATTCAGTGATGTAAAATGAGACTGATTAATTTACCGGTAACTTGCTTGTCGGACTCGATGGCTTATGTTAATTAAACCTGTTCAGGATCCCAGGTGCATTTGTATGTTCTAGGTTGTTCATGCACTTTGTGAAATACACTTCTAAATAAATGTTACTTATACTCCGAAGAAACCTATACAGTATACAGTATTGTTTTTTCCTTTTCGTAAGGCATTTTTTGACTGATGCGACCTATGCTCCGGAGCGACTTACAGTCCGTAAAATACAGTAGTTCCTCAGCTAGACTTACACTTCAGTCTGGCATTGTTGTGCTCTCATACCACGCCTAGGTCTCCTTGTGATTTACTCATAATTAATGCAAATTATGCTACCAGGTTTTGGTTTTGTTCAATTTTTTTCTTTTTTTTATCGCAGCTCTGTGCCAGTTTGTGTTTCTGGGTTCGAAACCTTTTTGAAAGCAAGTCAGAGGGCGATATGCATTCCTTGAAAGAAACCTTTTTTTCTTTTGTGATGCTACAAACAATTCTTAAGATGACAAACTATGAATAATCTACATCATTATCCTTGCAATGTAGTAGTTATGAATTAGGACTTCTTAACCCTACCCCCACCCCCAAAAAAAGAAATTGATACTAAGAAAGAAGAAACTGAAACAGAAAAGAGCTGAAGAAAATAAGTGAAATAAATAACAATGTGACATGATTGCGGTGTGTATATTCCTTGGATAGATACCGGTAAACTGATTTATTTATACTTTTTTGCAACAAATATTGCATAATGTGAGAGTTTCCAGAGCTTACATTGTTCTATACATTCTACAGGTTGTTACACTAATTTGTCTATTGAGTGATGAAGGGCAGACACCTAGAGAGAAAGCTTTGGGGATGGCTGGGTGGTGTAGTCTACATTTTTGTAGTGAGCACACTGTGCTTAGAAACCAACATACACCAGTTAGTGCAATGTAATCGTCGATTTTATTTTGATTTTTAAGCATATTGAACATTTCAGAGTTTCTCTAATGCTTTTATTTGAATAAATGTACAACAAACTTTGTACAACAGTTGGCTTTGTATTAAAAGCATGTTATAGAATTTATAAAACAGTATCAAAGCAAAACATGTTCAAATATTAAGTGGTAAGTACAGAAGTATTAATTATACATAGAACAGGTTGAACCAACTCAATGTGTCTTTAAAATGTTCCAGATGTGTTGACAATGACACAAGCCCATGTCATGTATCATTGCCAGTTATAGCCTATATGACATGGACACTTTTAAGTGGGTATACTGAAATTCCCAAGCTTTTCTAGTACAAAGTAGGTACTCCATATACCCGTGTATCACACAGACTACACCACTGGAATAAACCGTGTTTGTATATGATAGTTATAGCTGAATTGGTTGCTGTAATAGAATGAGCTGGCATACATACTTTGTAAAAGTTGTACCAAAACCAGTAGGATCAGTGGAACAACAAAATATTTTTTTCCACAAAGAGAAGCCTTTTTTGCTTTCCTTTGCTCTTGTTTCAATAAGCAGAATTGAGTACTTTCTTGTTCTAATATAATTTTGCACACTTATAGTAACACTGACACTAATGTCCTTGGGAGCTGATGTTTCTGACTGTAAATAAAGACATTCGGCCTGCTACCCCAACTACTGTTCCTTGGTCACATACTGGCAAGATCAATTCTCTTGTGATTACAAAGTAACACTTGTAAGAATCCAGATGCCTTTCCAAAAAAAAAAAAAAAAAAGACCATTGCAAAGAAAACAAGACTATTAACAAAAGACATAACAACTAACCAAACAGATGAAAAGTGACAGCGTTGTGGTAAACTGATAACTTAGTGCATGCTTTACCTGCAGCCATTTAAATCTGCTGATGAAACACCTTTGCACTTTTGGCTATTACTGCAAGGATTGCTTTCACTGAGATCAGTGAGAAAGGCCTCGGTGGATCTTTCAATCTGTGGTCAAGGTTGCACATCACATTCAAGGGATTGATCAATAAAACAATAGACTTTTTTCACTCTGCAGAAAAGTGTCTTTTTGCACAATGACACACTGCCTTTAATCCAATCAAAGCAATTGGAGAAGAGTTCTAAAGGATTTATTTTTAAAAAGTCGCCAAGCACGTTCTAATTTTGTGTCCGATGTTTGATTTCCTTTTAGCACGAACCTGCTGCTTTTCCACATTGGAAAATTATGACTCATATTTAGCATATTTGGTGTTTCGTGGTCTTAATTTGCACACGTTGAATAGTTACCCTGGTAATCGGACAGAATTACCATTTCCCATTTATCTCATTATTCATGTTGACTATTGTGTTCTTTTTAAAGCAAGGGGCAATCAACAAGCTTTGTTTTCACTCTGTACAGCTGCTGCAGTTATTAACATTACAATTAACTCCTGACTATGGACGTTTATTTTCCACCCTGAAAGCACACATCTGTGGTGATTTTTAGGAAGGTGCTGTCTGTTAGGTTTGTTGTGTGGATCAAAGAGGTTAATTAAAGATCTGGTAGTTGTGCACCATATATCGCCTCAGTCAGTGTATCACTTTGTGTATCCAAAACCTCTTGGCTTATGTCTATATACCCTGGCTTGGATGTAATTTGTTTTCATTATGAAAGAATGACAGGATAAGACTGCTAAGGGGTCGGAAAATATTCACATAAACTTGTGGAAACAGGCTTTGTCTGAGTTTTTCATGGATTTTTTTTTATGAAGGTGTGATATTAATTGTTGAACATGGTTATCTTTAAAAGGTGCTTGGTCATGCAGTACATCACTTATATTTGCAGATAAATCATTAGCACAGGAAGTGGGCCTGCGCTGGAGATATAGAAACTTAAATGTAACTTTACACAAGCAGCAGAAAGTTAGGAAGCTGCTAACAAAAACACTGTTAGCTGTGGCATTGCTTTTAAATAAGACATATATAAAAAAAATCTCCGCATGTTGCTTCTGTTTACATACAAGCTAGCATTAGCATTGCATCACAGCTAGCTGCTACAGGAAGTTAGAAAAACTGAAATATCACAAGAGTAGCCTAGTTGGCTGTGTGAGAACTACATCCAGGTCTTTATATTAAATCATAAATATGGGAAGGGGGACAGTCAAGTGTTTTTATTTTATTTTATTTTATTTTAACATTACTTGAATGCAGCAGTAGCTACTTGCAAGTATTTTTACACCCAGGTGTTGCATAAAAATACAACTGTAACATACAACTGCCATATACCACTTTAAATTTACCACATATCAAGTTTCTAGAGCACCACATAATGGGTGAAAAAGTGCAATCACATTTTTGAACTCCAAAACAAACTAGCTGGCTCACAATGGTACTCTATAGTGAACAAGTGAACAACTGGACCACAGTTCTTGTTTGTCCATTTGTGAAGATGCTGAGGACAACATTCTTGGCTGTGGCACTGAAAAGTATCCAAACAACAACACTCAAAACAAACAAAATTTCTACTTGGTCCTGCTAACGTAGGCCTACGTTATCATTGGTATTTTAGCACAGCTAGCTGCAAAAAGAAGCAGCAGTTTAAATCTCCTATGAGCCACTGTCATGATTTCTTTAATGCACTTTGTCATTAGCAATCATTTAGCTCAATAATTATTGTTTGGATGCAGTACAAGCGTTGCTGAGTGATATTCGTTATATCCCCAGTGCGTTGCAACAATGGTAAAAGTTTATTTTGTAATGAGTTGCATTCTGGATGCTTAATGTTGCTTAGTTGTTAATACAGGCGTGGCAGACTCTCAGAGGCAACAAGTCCATGGGAGAAACCCACACATCCCTCTCTCCAGCTCTTCCTGTGGAATACCGAGACATTCCCAAGCCAGAGACGATATATAACACCCAGCAAGTTCTGGGTCTGCCCCATGGTCTGTTTCCAGTGGGACATTCTAATCAGATGTCCAAACCATTTCATCTGATTCCATTCAGTGAAGCAAAGCAGCAACTCTACTCTCAGCTTATTCCAAATGGAAGTTAATTTTGGCTGCTTGTTCTTTCAGTCATGACCCGCACCTCATGGCCATGTAGATGATGGGACTAGAAAATTAAGAGATTTGCCTTTTGATGGAACTCTTTCTTCGTCTCGGTCGGCTGAAGCAATGTCCTCATTGCTACAGCTGAGGCCCCAATCCGTCAATCCACCACTCAATCCATCTTAACGTTTAAATGCACAGCTGCTTGAACTCCTTGACTTGAGGCAAATACATAAATATATTAAAAGCATTATAAATAAATGGTTCAATTGCAGGTTATTGTCACTGATTTTACCCACGCTCCCATTACCAACTCTCCTACTTAGAAAAGTTCTCTTCCACTGTGTCTGCATGCAGTCACCCTTAATTTCACACAGACTCATCGCTGCAGATGTTAATGCATGTAAATAGGCAAACGTGCATAAAATATTAACATTTACGTTCCAACAGTTCCTGCAGTGGAAGACAGGAAACATTGCAGCGCCTACACTCACGTCTGATGAATCAGCTTCTCCAAGTGGCAACACTGCCTTCAACTTTTGCTAAAGAGATCTCTTAGGGTTTCTTGCTTTTGTCTTGGTATCTAAATTACACCTGTGCACACATACACATGCACTTTTATTCTGTTTGCAAAGCTGTCTTGCATTCCAAGAACCAGCCACCTTCTGTCAGTTCAGTCTCTTGTTGTCTTACTGTGCATTATTCCAGTCGATGGTTTCTCCACTTCTCTGCTTTGCATATAAATTGCTAAACATGGTTTCATGATGTCTGTCAAAGCACAGAACACGAACTCTGGAAACAGACACAGATGATGGAGCATCAGAGCAAAAAGAAGAAGGAAAAGACTACAAGGCTTATTGTAACCCGCACCACACACTATTACCTGTTTGTGTGTGATACAGGAAGCAGGGAACGTGTCTTATTATAGAGGACTTGTGCAACAAATCTCACAGTTGCAAATTAACAGCTTGTCAAAGACAGTTCAGCTCATGTCCTTCCATCAAATAAATACTAATTCCATTTTTTTTCCCTGATTTCTTTGGGATGATAAAGGTCTACTTTGAAAAAAAAAATCCTGTTATTTCAACAAAAGGAGCAACAATAGAAACCTAATGATGTTGCAACGGTGGTCTTTACTGTGATTACTGTGATTACAGTGAGTGGGTGACATAGCCAGTGTTTTCTTCAGTGAAACGCACTTTTGTAGGTGGAAAAGGTCACCGTATGTGTCTTTGTATAGCGTCGGTACCTCAACGGAGCCTAAGAAAGTGTTATTTTATTTGTTAACAAGTGTCAGTGTCACAAAAGGTGTCTGATTTAGTTAAATGTGAGATTACATTTTGTCTTTCAGTGTCACATTTCAAAGGTTCTTTCAAGTTTGCTGATGAGGCTGTGATAAAAGTAGCTCTGTTCTGAGAACAGCACCAGTGCAAACGTAAAAAAAAAATGTAGGTGTTAAGACCCTTAGCAGGCAAAGGTAAATCACATTAAATTACTCAATGTAGATTTTAGTTTTTTTAATGCTCATTTGTGACAGTTGCAAGAAAATCACAATGCACAAAAGAAAGGAAACTGAATGCAGAAAAGCACAGATACACAAGTTAACAATGGCTGAAGTCTAGAGTTGTTGCTGGCTTAGTGGGAGAAAAAGGGATGTGAACAAACTTCCAGATGCTTCACAAAAACATAGATGTGTACAGTATTATGGGTGTAAAAAGGGTAGCAAATAGGCAAACAAAACACACAAGCAGAAAAAAAGGGCAGTGGGTGAGATAAAAGGAGTGGCAAAATAGCTAACCTGACAAAAGACACCGACTGGAGCAGTGGTTCTGAGAATGGCACACCGGGTGTGTTTAAACTAGGGATGCACCAATCCACTTTTCATACTTCCGAGCCGATACCGATACTTAAATCTGTGTATCGGCCAATACTTTTCCGATCCGATACTGTTCAGGTAAATGAGGCTCAGCTCTATACCACAGACGTCCATCTCACTCATGGTGCGGCCAGAACATAACATACCGC
>JARVGS010000548.1:14744661-14761704 GCA_031762315.1 Hypsolebias antenori | reverse complement strand
TTTTCCCAATTATTGGACAAAATTGGACAATGCGACTTATACAGAGGTGCGACTTATACAGCAGAAAATACTGTACATGAAATTTGATGTGTTAACTCAAGTTTACATATTTTACTATGAGTGTATGTATTGTATACTGTTTTATTTTATTTACCATAGACGGCATCATCTGCATTGTAAGCATGACCGAAAGAAAAAGAATGGAATACTTGTTTTGATGCGATATTCTATCAGATATTTATTTGTAGACACCACTCGCAAAGCAGAGAACACAGAGCAAACATGCAAACTTCACCCAGAAGGTTCCTCGGCCAAGATTTGATCCGGCAACCTGCTCGCTGAGAGGCAACAGCTCTACCAACTGAGCCACTGTGCCGCGACACCATAGATGAAGGTGCAAAGTGTCTTTAGGCGTGAGTGAGACGGTGAATAGTTGTCTTGTTTGTCTCTAAGTGGCTCTGAAGCTTGTTAAACTTCAAGGTGTAAGATGTTTGATCTTGTTGACGTATTGTAGACTACATAGTTTTCTTGAGGACATTTCATACCTAACAGAGAATTATTTTACTAACTTTGTGTTTCATTTGCTTTCTTTATCATTTTTACTGGAACAGTTGTAATGTTAGCTGTATTTTCAGCTTACTTTACAAAGAACAAACACGCCCATGAAGTTCTGACCAATCACAAAACACACGCCACATGGTGCTGTGAGAACTACTGTAGGCAATGCACAAGGTGTCAGTGCGTGTTGAGAATAGAAAAGTAGCTATTTTTGTCACACACCCACATCAGCGAGACAAAAGAATGGACCTTCTCATTGACTGTAAAGCAAACCTAAGTGATGGACTAGCAACCTGTTCAGGGTGTACCCCAACTTTAACCCAGTGACCACTGGAGGTGGCACCTGCTCTTTGTGACTGACTGACTCACTGACTGACTCACCGACTGACTCATGACTGGCTCACGACTGACTCACAGAATTTCTCACTGACTGACTCACCGACTGACTCATGACTGACTCACGACTGACTCTCTGACTCACAGAATGTCTCACTGGCTGACTCAAAGACTCAGACTGACTCACTGACTGACTCACCAACTCACTGACTGACTCACTGACTGACTCACTGACTGACTCACTGACTGACTCATCAACTGACGCACCAACTCACAGACTGACTCACTGACTGACTCACTGATTCTCTGACTAGCTCACAACTCACTGACCGCTTCACCAACTCACTGAATGACTCACTGACTGACTCACCAACTGACTCGCTGACTGACTCACTGACTGACTCACAACTCGCTGACTGACTCACTGACTGACTCATCGACTGACTCACACACTCACTGACTGCTTCACTAACTCACTGAATGACTCACTGATTGGCTCACCAACTCACTGACTGACTCACTGACTGACTCATCGACTGACTCACCAACTCACTGACTGACTCACTGACTGACTCACCAACTCGCTGACTGACTCACCGTCTCACTGACTGATTGGCTCACCAACTCACTCACAACTCACTGACTGACTCACCAACTCACTGACTGACCCACCAACTGACTGACTGACTGACTCACTGACTAACTCACTGACCGACTCACCACTCACTGATTGACTCTCTGACTGGCTCACCAACTCACTGACTGCTTCACCAACTCACTGACTGTCTCACCGACTGCTTCACCAACTCACTGACTGCTTCACCAACTCAATGACTGTCTCACCGACTCACCTACTCACTGATTGACTCACCAACTCACTGACTGACGCACCGACTGATTCACAACTCACTGACTGACTCATTGACTGACTGACTGACTGACTGACAGAATCTCCTTTGGTCTGCTTTAAACTTATAGCTCGTAGCCAGTCAGTCCAGTCGGAATAAAGTTGTATTTTTCAGACTGAGGTCGCAAAGAGTTATCTAAAGCAGGTGAGATACTATTCATAAATTTCCTCAGAACCCTGCTCCAAAAGCTGCTGACTTTAAGTCCAGTTTAAAAAACATATTCACAGAACTGTGTGTGGTTTACTGTCTTAGACTAATTTGAGCTTTTGTTTCCAATCATACTGTCATGACATACAGATAATTTAAAGGCAAAATCATTTTCTACTTCAGCAGCTGCCAGATTGGCTTTAAAGCTCTTGGCAAAATGTTTTAATCGAATATGTTGTGTATAATTCAATAAAATACTGTTCATGGAGAAGAAAAACAAAAAAAAATACTTATTAGCATAGAAAAAGCTGAGATTACATTTTGTTGCAAAAGTGATTGCTCATACGGTGCAAATAAAAAAGGGAGGAAAAAATCAATATGTTTAATTAATGAGAGTAGTTTTAAAGGGTCTTTGTTAAAAGCATTTCAGACAGAGTGTAGGCCATAGCTCGAGTGAATTCTGATGAAAAATGTGATTGCTCCAATTTTACTAAAAGATACTTTGCATAGTTCGAGACAAATCTGTGACGGCGTCAAGCCTGGAAATATAATGGGACGTTGTTGTTTTTTTAAAACAAATGTTAATTTAATTTCTTAATCCGAGCCAGAGCATTCTCAGCTGAAGGAGAAGAGTGCAGTGAGAAATTTAAGCTTTTTACAGCAATTCTTAATAAGTCACTTTCTGCTCCACAATCATTTTTGACATTTAGAACTGTCAGGGTTTGAGCATTTAAAAAAATAAAAATGGTTTTATTTTACTTTCCCGACCTGGGAAGGTCAAGGTCTCTTCAAAAGTTCTGTAAATCTTTTTTAACCGTGTGATTTTACTAAATTGCACAATGAACTGACACTTTCCTCCTGGTTTCACTGCACGGCATAAAAAACAAGTTTTTCTGCCATAAAATGAGGGTGAATGATGCAGTAAGTAGGAGCTAAATGCAGGACTTCAGTCAGGCAGGTGAGGTTATTGAAAAAAAAAATCATAAAAAGAAAATAATAAACCAAAAATAAAGTATTATAATTGAACCTATGGCAGATCAAGCAAATCAAGTAAATCAACAGGCTCCAACTGAAGGATTCTGCTGCATTTTATTTACATCAGAAACTGGAACTCAGATTCGAAACTGTTGGCACGCTCAGCTCAACCATGTTTCAATTCCAAGTCAGAGACAGAGAAAGATTTCTAATTATCTAACAATTTATATTAACTAATGTGAGTCTACAACCATTTTTCACATTTTTTTGCATTCAAACACATACATTTGTATGTGCTGTGTGCCTCTAGTTTAGTAAAAACCAACTGAATTGGGAAATAAAAAGTTTATTACTGCAGCTAATGCTTTTCATGCACGAGGCAGCCACGTCAGTCATAAATCTCCAAATTTCTGCGACTCCAACTTTTAGCGGGTGTTCCTGTTGATTTTTCTGATTTGGAGATTTCAAGTTCCAAGTTACAAAACATTTAACAAGTTGTCAGGTTTAGTAGGAGTGGATCCAGGAAAGGTGGAAGGGACGATGCAGCGTGACCGACTCCAGTGAACCGGTTCACTATAGTGACTGATTCAAATTAACCCAGATCCATAAAGTGAACCAGATTTACCAGCTCCAACGAATATTACACATAATACAATATAAACCTTGAAAAAATAGTCCATTTGTTACAACCCACCTGGACTATTGTAAAATGCTTTACGTTGGGGTAAGTCAGGTCTCCCTTTCACGTCTCCAGCTCATCCAAAAGGCTGCAGCTCGGCTCTTAACAAGAACTCGTAGGTTTGATCATATTTAACCAGTTTTGTCCTCCCTTCACTGGCTCCCTGTGTGTATCAGAATTGATTTTAAGATTCTCCTGTTGATTTAAGTGCATTAATGGCCTTGCACCCTCATACCTCTCTGACCTACTTCAACCTTATGTTCCTTCTTGGGCGCTGAGATCATCTGACCAGCTGGTTTTCGGTTGTACCAAAAATCAGGAGGAAGCTCAGAGGAGATTGGGCTTCTTCAGTCATTGGCCCTAAAAGTTTGGAACAATCTGCCCCTCAACATCAGACAGGCCACTTCACTCCCTGCTTTTAAATCTCTTAAAAATACACCTGTATTCACTGATGCTTAACACTTGATTTGATTTACAATTTGATTACATACCCTGGGTGACATTATTTACATGAACGCTACAAAACACCCTGCAGATGTTGGACGCAGTCGATCATGGTGCATTAAGATTCATAACTGGCTGTAACTACCGCACCCATCATTGCACCCTGTATTCACTGGTTTGTCATCACTGACTATATGCAGACTCTCTCATGGGTGCATTTTCATTATTAAATCACTTCTGGGTCTGCTGCCTTCATATATCTCCTCCTACATGGTACTTTGTGAGTGCAGCTACAGCGTGCACTCCCAGGACATTATTACACGTAGTGTCCCCTCAATGCAGACTGAACTCTGCAAAAGGACCTTCTCCTACTCCACTCCCGTTTCCTGGAATATCTTGCAAAAAGATCCAAAGCGCTCGACCTTGACCTCTTTAAGTGGCTTCAAACATCTGCTAAGCTCCTGGCAAAAACCAACGCAGACGCGTGTTCCTGTTTTTAGTGTTTTACATCGCTTTTCAACCTAGCTGTTTTTCTTTTTTTATACCATTTTATGTGTTCTTCTCAATTTTTATGCTTTTTTTTTTATGATTGTCTACTGTTGTCATCACCCTGTTAAAATCATGCCTCTTGTAAATGAGTCCCCAGGACTCAATGGGATTCACCTGTATCAAGAAGGAACGATTATTTCTCATTGTTTTTGTGTTTTTATTTTTGATGCTTTTAATTTAATCTTATTTATATCTACTGACTTGATCTTATTGTTAAGCGCTTTGGTAATAGCTGCTTTTTAAATGTGCTTTATAAATCAAATTGACTTGACGCTCAGTTACAATCCGGTCGTTGAGCTCTGGCGCCCTCTATCGGTGAACCCTGGTAGTTCTCCGGCCCCCCTTCGTCGCTGTGACCGTCCCACCTCCGCCCGCAGGGGGCTGCTCTGAAGTTCACAACCCGCTGGATGTTCGTTGGTTTATGGACCGTCCCGCAGCCTGAAGCGGTGTTTTTTCTTCGGCTGGACACTTTAAGTCAGTTCAACTGATATCGTCTGGCTTTAGTTTGGATATTTAAGCGCTTAGATTTTGTTTCAGGTTTCGTCTCTCCATCCAGAAAGTTGATTTTTTTTTTAATGATGGGACGGTCAAACCAAGATGGACACCGCCGGCTGGACTCAAGATAACAGCTTCACTAAATATTGACTTGGCTGATTTACCCGCGGGAGACGCTCTGCCCGCCGCAGTGAATGCAGCCGAACTGGGCCACTTCCAACCCAGAGGTCAAAAAAACTTAGAATGAACATTTTCCCACGGGAGTTTCGCTAAACTTTCTCCGTTTCCCCACGACTGCCTCGCCATGTCGGGAGTGGTCCGCACCCTGAGCCGCTGTCTGCTCCCGGCCGAGGCCAGCCGGGAGCCGTGCGGCAGCAAGGACGGAAGCCCGCAGAGGGACGCGGCGCAGGAGCGGGAGGCGAGGCGCCGGAGCCGGGCGATAGACGCCATGCTCGCCCGGGAGAGGAGAGCCGTCCGGCGGCTGGTGAAGATCCTCCTCCTCGGGGCCGGAGAGAGCGGAAAGTCCACATTCCTGAAGCAGATGCGCATCATTAACGGGCAGGAGTTTGACCAGAAAGCGCTCCTGGACTTCCGGGACACCATCTATGAAAACATACTGAAGGTAAAAGCGGTTGTAAGCTCAATCATCCAGGTAGATAATTAAAAAAAAAAAAGTTTAAATCGTGTCATCTGGACCCGTTTCTTTAGTTTAAAGACCAGTTTAAAGAAGCTGGTCCAGATCAAAGAAGGGGATCATTTTGAGGAGTGGAGAAATCCTGACGGGCCCTGAAGGCAACATGAGCTGATTTCACTTGAAGGGAAATTAAGTTTATTCTCAGCTGCACAGATATAAATAAAACTTCTTACCACTTATTGCAGAAAGTGAATGAAAGCAATGGCAAATTGTCTTTGTTTGCAGACAGATGTGAACTTTGACCTTGGAAGATAATGACAGTTTGTTTTAAAAGACCCATGACTGCAACAACAACAACAAAAAGTTTTAGAGATACAAACAAAACAACAACCCAATTAAACCATAATGGTAAAAAAAAAAAAAATGACCATAATTCTTTATTATGTCCTCATGTTTTATCACATCTGAGGCACTCACTCTCTGTCTCTCTCTCACACACACACATTGTGTTGACATAGTGCATATTTTTACCCTGAATTGTGTGTGTGTGTGTGCTGTCCCTTTGTTTGCTGTCATGGCTGGGCCTCCTTCACCAGCTAACAATACCAGACTATTCCTGAGGGATGAGCACATCCGCCCTGAGTGCCACACCGCCCAGACAAGGAGGATAAGAGCCTCCACTTTGACACAGACAAGACAGTATTCACAGCCCTCCCCCAAATACAAGAGGTGGTTCTGTCTCAGGCCAGATAACAAACACAATCCACACACACGCGCATACACACACACCTCTGTACGCACACACATATCCACAGTTCAGCATAAACTATCTGCCTTATCCACATACCAGTGTTTGAGGTTCTACACAAAACATCAGTTTATTTATGAAATTATTAAAAACAAAAGCAAATAACCCATTTGCAAGTAATTTAAAATTAGTACAAAGTCTTATTGCTTATTAAAAAACATCAACAGCCAGCTCAGACTTTTCCACTATAAAACGTGCCGATGTGGTTTGGCATTTTCCTTGCTGAAGTCAGCAAATCCTTCCCTGACATGAAAATCTTTTGCTAATAGCAACGTATGTTTCTCAGAAACCTGCATTTATTCTTCGACATTAGATTAGCAGATGTGGCAGTCGTGTGTGAGTTTGCAGCCGCACCATCAGACGGTGTCTGGACCGCAGTCTTGAGTTGTTCAGTTGCAAACTTTGATAAAAATAATAATAATAATAATAATAATAATAATAAATTAAATTCATACACAGGTTTACCATCTCATTTCATTTTTTTATTATAGATGCAAAATGCTGTGTTGTTTGTATATTTTATAGAACTTTACTTTGCATTTGCAAACTGTTTCCTCCTAATGTTTCTTACAAGTCTTGAGCACATGCAGTGATCCGTTTCTCCCTCAGTGGACACATGAAATAGATACATTTTAATGGAAAATCAGTGGTTTTCAGCTTTATATGCTGCACAGATCCATATTGCAGAAGACAAAATAAAATAAAAATGATTCTGGGGGAACACTAGTCTCATATTGTTCATTTTCTTGTATGTTATTCTTTACAGAGCTGTGAACTGAGTCGTTATTTTCCAGTCAAAAATCTGTTCATGAAATTCACATTTTTAGATTGTGTGGAGAGAGAAAAAAGATGTGTTAAAAACTATCTGCAGTAGTGTGGTTGGGACTTTAGAAAATAACTAAGAAAGTATTTGATTTAAGTTGCTAGATGGCTCAGTTACTAATTATTCTTTTCAATAATTGTGTGAATGTTGTTAACCATTTACACAGTTGAGGTCCATTTTTCTTCTGTACATATTTCAGCATGTAACTATTTCCTTAATTCTGTGATATTTCAACCATTCTTTTCTCAAAACATTCAGTACATTCAATATGTTCCTGCTATGACTTTTCATATTAGTGCAATTTTTACTTTTTGAAATACAGGTTCAGCTTTTTCTGCCATGAATGGAGCTCTCTTTGCATCCTTCAAACCCTTTGTGCTGTTTACAATTTTTACTGCTCATTTCAGCTTTTGTTCTGGTTCAACTTGTTTTGTTGCTCTGTTTAGCTTCCTTCAGCTTCTTTCAGCTAATTTCAGTTTTTTTTTTTTTTTTGTCTTTTCAGCCTCTTTTTATGCATTTTTCTGCAAATTTGAGAAATTTTCTGCTATTGTTTTTTGCTAATTTCTGCCTTTTGTTCTTATTTAAAGAAATATTGTCAACTGCCTGTGCCTCATTTGTCAAAATGTCAACTTTTTAAGCCCCATTTAGTCTCTTTCTGCTAATTTTAGCAATTTTTTTTAGCTAATTTCAATTTTTTTAAATTTAGTTAGCCTTTCCGTCTATTTCAGCTTATTCTGTTAATTTCTGCTCCATTCAGCCTTCTCTACACATTTCTGCTGTTTTGCGTCTGCTTTTATTTTCCTGCTTTCAGCGAATGTCAGCTGTTCAAATTTAACTTACCGTACATTAATGGTTCGATGGTGAAACGTCTGCACAGCAGCTTTCAGCAAAACTCAGTGATGAGCATTCAGACTGAATTATCGCAGAAAATGCAACATTTTCTCGTATATATAAATATTTTAATTTTTAGACTTGGAAACTAAAATAAAATGCTCATCCCTTTTTAACATGAAGCTAAGACAACGTTAAGAGTCAGCTAGTCCCCTCGATGGTGAACTATCTCTGTGTTTTGTTGTTTGTGATGGTGAGAAATCTCAAAAATAAAAATATCCTAAAGCAGACGGGCTGCACACATTCAGTTTCAGAACAGGGTTGACTCATATTAGTTGATTTTGGACCAGGTTAGAGACAATCACATTAACATTTTGGCCTAATGCCCTTCATCAGAGCATGAAAAGCATAAAGGTCTACTGCGGGAACAGAAACTAGCAAACTGTTGAGTTACTTTTAACTTCCTGAGGTTTAACAAGATGTGTTTGTTTCTTTTAATACATTATTTAAAAACTAACAACTGTCTAATTGTAAAGCAAAACACCTCTAACCAGAAACACTATTCGTATTATTCATATCTATTCACAGAGTATTACGTAGACGTGTTTGTACACTTTTTTAATGGCCTACAAATATTGAGCCTAACCGTGAAGTTCAAGGTGTGCCATACCTGTTTTTGTTTTATTTAAAACCCACCGTTCAAAGTATAATAGCACTGTTCATAATTATATAAGACAAAGAACTGTGCCAAATCCTTTGTGGATGGTAGGAAGTGGAGGATCAGTTTCACCTGCCAGGTGTAGGCCATCCCCACCTTTCGTGGGAACATAATGACAGAGGAAGGAGTGGTAAAGATGGCAGAGAACACACAGGTGGGGAACACTTCTGGCTTTAGAGGACAAGAAAAATAAAAGATGCGTCGCTTCTCTTTGATTCTCTAATTACACATCCAGTGTCCTTGTGAGTCCACAACCATTTGTTTTGCACATAAAGGAGTCAAACTATAAAAAACTAAAATCAACTGCTGGCAATGATGGGTTTGCTGTTGGATTACTTGAACATATCCTTTTGCCTCTTCACTAGATTATAAGTACTAACAACCGCAAGACCTGACTGAACTTTGTTGGATTTTTTTTACCTGGATTATTGAGCATGAACTTTGATAACAACCACAAGGTTAGTGTTTTTCCTCTTCTCTAAAGTGAGTACAGTAGTCGCTCAGTTATTGCGGGGGTTATGTTCCAGATAACCTTGCGATAGAACAAAGTCTGCGAAGTAGGGATGTTATAGTTATTTTAGTATTTATATATATTTTAAGGCCTTATAAACCCTTCCCACACACTTGCAAATAAGTGCTATGTGTTTTCATTGTATGTTCCCATTCATTGGTGAAATTAGTTCTCTGCATTCAACCATCGCACCTGGGATACACCCAGGTGGAGCAGTGGGCAGCTATGTAGGCACCCAGGGAGCTATTAGGGATTAGGTGTCTTGCTCAGAGACACCACAACAAGTGGGAATGGCTGGGGATCGAACCTGGGACTTCTGAGTCCCAGGTCGGCTGCCCTACCTCGACCCCATCTCGACCCCTCCATGTTCTAAACTCTTAAACCTACAAATAATTTATGGGTATTCGCCAATGAAAATACTACAACTTGAAGGATTATTTGTGACTTTCCTGCCAGTTCTGTGAGTTTAATAGATACAGTAGATTGTAACTTCTGACTTTGTGTTGCAAAACTACCGATATTTTTACCACAACGGTTTCTCCACTGGTGATTGCTTCCTCCATTGCTGTTCTTTGAATTTCAGCAGAAAGCAGTGGCCTGAAGCACTGTTGGCTTCTGGGCTGTGTAGTTCTTTTGAATTGCGTTACAGTCTAAGCTAAACGAAATAAAACTACAAAATGGCGGCACCGATCCTGAAGTATTTTTTTGTTTTTGTTTTTTGTCCTATTGGTTGGTTCCCGACCTACACTGACCCCGTTAACTTTTCATCCCGTACCTTCCCAAATACATGAGCAATATTAAAGTTGACAGTTGTGTGTTGTGTACAATTTTATGTTGAGAAACTGCGAAAGTCGAACTGCGAAGTATCAGAGACTGCTGTATGTGTTGTCTTATTTCTCAGATCTGACAGCCTCATTTATCTGTTGCTGACTTTTTTGTCAGCCTTTGAATCATTTGTTGAAAATCCTGGTATTCAAGCATAAAAAGATGATCAATTGTTTGTTGTTTGCATCACTCGGAGCCCGATGATTCACAAGGGCTCCCTGGTGACAAAATGCACGAGTTGTTGCATCGGCAACATTAACGCCGGACGAGAGCTGCTTGATAATTACCGCACTGTGACAAATGTAGCAGGGCTCAGTCAATCTGCCATTTGCTGAAGATAATTGCTCCTAATGGTGCTGATCACACCAGGACTGTTAGAAATCATCATTTCAGACTTTAGATATTCATGTTTTTACGGCTCCAGCGTTCGGACACTCTGGGCTGCTATGGGCACACGTGAGAATTAATCTAAACCTCTGTCAAAATCATGTTTCCTTTTTACTTAGCGCGTCTCGTAGTTATAGTCAGAGCAAAGTTTGTTGAAAACTGGGTTATTGGAAGGACAAAACTGTGAGAAAATCAAAGCATCAAATAGTTTAAAGCAGGATTTATTTATTTATTTTCATGTGATTTAAGAGTGGAAAAATAGTCCCACAAAGAAGAACACAGGCAGGACATAAATCTTTTTTTATTAAGTTGTTTTGTTCAGTAATGGAGTAAGAAATGACAGTTAATAGGAAAAATGGAGGTCAAGTTTAGGTCTAACAAATCAAATCCCTTGTTTGATAGAAAAAGTTCCTCAGGATTAATAGAGGTGATGCACTGTTGTTCTGGGCATATTTGATCTATAACCCTATTTTTAATGTGATTTTTTTTTTTGTTTTCTTTGGCTCTGATTTTGCACAAAGCTAGCCAATAAAGACATTTGTTTCTGTTTGTAATTGGCAGAGCGTTCAAACGCTGAACATGTCCAGCTCACCTCCAGTAACCCGTGACCACCTCAGTGCAGATTCACTGCCTCCTAAACGGAATCATGTGATATTTCCCGACTCCACAAGCTGACTGCGATCAGCTGATCGTCCCCGCAAAACATCAGCTTGTTCACGTTGGTGTGTGGGACAGATTACTTCGCACCGGGCGAAAAGAAGACACGAGGCCAAACGGACACTAACCAACAGGAACCCAAACAGCTGTTTAACTCACGTGAGCAGGAAGAGAGTCAGACATCACTGTGAGGGATTACGCAACAGATTGCTGAGATTAGGAAATCAATACAGGGCATGTGAGCAGGCCGAGAATAAAAAAGACTGCAGTTTGGATGTGACTCAGTGCTTGCTTACATGAACTTTGTCACTGTTTTTTTATGACCAATATATTCACCACAATATTTAACTCTGAACGCTGGTGTGTAATTTCCTCACTTGTGGTTTTTATCCATCTCATTTATTCGTAAAACACTAAAACACACGTTCACATCGACCAAAAAGCTCTTGGATGTGGGATTAGCTTCAAAAGCATACAACACCCATGAGTCGTGAAGGACTTCCCGGTCAGATTGCACACGCGCACACACGTGCACTCACATACATACATCAAATTAACCAGCAAAGCCTTTCTTTCTACTCACACTTTTGGTTGCACACCCATCTGTCTTAAGAGGGAAATCTTTTCTCGGGTTGTCTGGGAAAGTTTTGTAGGATTTCTTAAATTTGCAGAGAAAAGGAACTGGACTGGCTCAGGTAATGTTGATGTTGTGGGCGTACAAAACCTATTGAACGTGAGATTAAACTGAGCAAATAAACTTGCTTGACTTGACATTGCAAAGAGATAAGGTGGTCTTTGAGTCATTGGCAGATTAAACATACACATGTATACACACATCCATGCTAAGACCACACTGTCACGTTGTCTGCAATTGTCTCAATCCATTAAAAAAAAAAAAAAAAAGGTTTTTAACAAATAGTGTAATATTTTGATGAATTTGCTTTGGGTGATACTAAGACTAAATCAGGTGTTCTCAAACTTTTTGGGTTCAGGGACCCACTCATAACCCTCATGTTTTTTAAATAGCATTTTTCAGTTAGTCTCTTTAATGCAATGGAAATATTTGTGTAACATCAATATTTAAGACCTGTTCTTTAATAGTGTTAATACAATTTTTATATTTTGAAACATGGGGTATTTTTCATTCAACACACATTTAACAACATTTTTAATTTCATCATCCAAAAATTACAGTTTTGAGAAAATTAACAGCATCAAAAACCAGTTTAAAACTTTACCTATTCACATAATGAACATAATTAATGCATTGCCACTTCTTCAAATTATTACAGAAAACTCTTTACATAAAAGTGAACAGAATCATAACAGCAGTAGTCAGCCCAAGTAACAGGGATTCATTTGTAAATTGATCAATGCCAAAATGTAATTAGTGGGGGGTGGGGTCTCCCCCAGAACATTTTGAATAAAGTACAAGTAGATGTGATTACCTGCCTTTTGGCATATTTTAATGGGTTATTAAACATCTACATGCTTGTAAAAAATTAAAATGTATACTGTATATAATTTTTTTTGCGGACCCCCAAGCACCAGCTCGTGGACCCCCAGCGGTCCGGGGACCCCAGTTTGAGATCCACTGATTTAGATGATGGGGGCAAAAAGGCTGAAGCTCACAGAAGAGAGCTGTAAAAGTTGTGTTGACAGAAGTCCAGGAGATACAAATATTACAGTATTTGTTTTGTTTATTGGCGATATAACAAGGTTTAAGAATGATATTATGTATTTTATGTTCTCGTAACGTTACAAAAGCCTACATGAATAAGCAGGAACTTGTTGATAGGTGCACGCCAGATCAGATTACGTAGTTCTTAAAAACAACCCCCAGTCACACTGTCTTACACATGTTTATGTTAAAGTTACCGTATGTTTATCTGTTGTAGTTTTAATTTCATGTGCGATTCGTTGCGTGTTTGCTGACTTGAAGAAAAGCAGCTGCTGCTTCTCTGATTGTGCGTAACGTTGTTGTGTCTGCAGGGCGTGCGTGTGCTGGTGGATGCCCGGGACAAACTGGGCATCAGCTGGCAGAGCTGCGAGAACGAGAAGCAGGGCATGCTGGTGATGTCGTGGGAGGGGCGCGTGGGCGCCTCTGGGGTCGAGCCAAGCGAGTTTCAGCTGTACGTGATGGCACTGTGCGCGCTGTGGGCAGACGCCGGCATACAGGAGGCCTACGCACGTCGCTCAGAGTTCCAGCTGGTGAGTAGATTACAACCAGATTCCCTGTTGGGTTTTGTTTGAGGCAGCACCTGTTGACATCTTGATGTGTTTCTTTTAACTGATGATAATCTGTGGCTCATTTAGAACAGCAGCAACTGTTTCATGCAAGACTTCAAGATTAACAACCTCACGTTGTTTGTTAACTTGTAGACAAACTCGTGTAAATGATGTTTCTGTTTGGGTACTGATGAGTTATTTCTACGACTGAAAGAGAGCAACAGAGTCCAGCGGACAGTATTTACCTCTTTTGTTACTTTTCTTTTTCTCACATTCTGCACAAAAACATCTAAGATTCAGAAAAAGAGCTTTGAAAAACTTTTTTTTTTTTTTTTACAAAATTTACTTTTAAAATTTGCTTTAACAAAATTTACTTCTGGCTTCCATCAGGTCTTAATTTGTAAACCGATCAATGCTGGAACACAAATAGTGGGAGGGCTGACTGGGAGTGGGGGTTATCTGGGGGTCCTCCTCCAGAAAATTTTCAATAAAGTTGATGCCATTTCCTGCATTTTGGTGTAATTTAACGGGTTGTTAAACGTCTACGTTTACCTATACTGTACATGTAAACACTCACATCCCCCCTCCCTTACTTGATGGTTCCGAGCCGACTCTTCTCCGCAGAATTGATTGTCCGACTCCGCATGTGAAACCCCCAGGCACTCACCCCCACAACTCTTTTAGGTGGCTTCACTTGAAGTAGCAGATGATTGTTTGTGATATGAAGTAGTAAGCGGCTGTTGTGTTTAAAATTAGTGTTTATATAATTATTTTAAGTTTACATATCCAATTTAAGTTTTATGTGTTCAAGGCAGTCATATTTGTTCATAACTTTTAGTAAACCTGAGAGTTCCCAGATTGTTCTGGCAGGATCCGGCTCAAATTAAACGCTGGTTTCCATCATCACAAGTTGTCTCAGCAGAACCAGTTGCAGTTTGGTCTTAATTTTACTTAAACATTTTTGTATTTGCAATTAGTTTGCATTTATTTTTCCACTTCAAGCTCTTGGCTGTACTTTTTTTTTTTTTAATAATAAACATGCAAACATTCACCCACATAAAGTGGAAGATTATTATAAATGGGAGACTTGTGGGTAATTTTAAAATGGTACAAATTAAAGATTCATTTCATAACAGAGTATAATTCTGCATGGGTTTTTGAAAGTACTGTCAAAGTTTCAATTGCTGAGAATCAATATATGTGTATGGGGAGTCGGTGAATAAGTACAACAATATGAGACCTGTTTGGTGATAGTTTTTCCAAGTGAGCATCAGAAAGAACTATTGAGAAAAAAGTAGTGTCTAAACCTCTGTTACTATCTGAAACGTATGACAAAGTATAAGTTTATTTGCTTTTAAAGACCAAACCGACGTCAAGAGCGAGCTTTAATAAAATGTCCCACTGCTGTCTCTCATCAGCATCATCAGAGCATAAAAATAGCTCTTAAACTCAACAGAATATCTAATTGCAGATCTGCACTAGAGGATGTACGGTTGCTTTGCAAACAGAAGCAGGAGTTCATTCATTAATCTGTAAAGTAAAAATGTAAATAAATCCACGTTTGTGTACAGACATGTCACAATGTTTAGTATTTCAGACTAAAGTTCAATCTCGGTCAGGCGTGTTCGCCTCTCTTCCTTTTAATTAGCAACTCAATAGTTGCTTTTTTGCCTTCGTGTGAAATATAGAACAGTTAACGTCAGATTAATGTACGACGCTCATTAACTGCAACAAACAGCCGATCAGGCGGAGCTTTCTCCTTCACAAACCCAGCGCTGATTCATCACGTTGATTGGGCTGAAAAGATGGGGTTTAACAGAGCCGACGGTGCGTTGCATGGAAAGACAAGAGAGCCAGACGTTCACCGACCCTGCAGACGTGCCTGACAGGTGATTGTCCATGTTATGTATGAGTGCAACCTTTTGCTGATGACCCCTGAACTGAAGAGAACTTTGTTTATTGCCTGTTGCGGGGATGCGTACATAACAAAGGTTTCACCAGTCTGTTGTAGCCATGGCGTTCAGTCTGGCATTAGAGCGCCTCACAGCTTCTTTCAGACATCTTCTTTGTGACAGAGACGAGCATGGTGCACATGAAGTCCAACACTTCATGAACACTAAAGTCCAGTTAGAGTGAGTAATTAAAGTGAGCTGTGTTTGGATTGAATGTGTTAGTGCACAGGTTCAGCTGAAACTACCTCTTTGTTTAAACAGTTTCTTATAAAAAAAACAGAATACCAAGGATTTTTATTTTATAGTAAAGGATAAAGTAGCTTTTATCTTAGAACGATGTGTCCACCAACATTTCTGTTCTGTCTGCTAAGTAGACTATTTTCTGTATTGTGTAAAACGTTTTAAACCACCCCTGTTCTTTTAATATTTTCAAGCAGCCAGACCTTGTTGTAATACTTTATGGTAATCTTGTTCAATAGTTCTTCAGACTTTCTGATGACTTTTCAGTTTCTCTTTGCACTTTGGCTGCTTTTTCACTCATTTCTGTCCCATCCCTGTTACATGACAGCACATTCCTCATACTGTGAGGTTAAAAAAAAGAAGGCGAGTGGAAAAGTGGAGGACAAATAAAGCAGTGTCATCCCCAGCAGTTGAACGCGTTCTTAGGAAATAGAACAATAGATTAGCAGAAACCTGCTGATCATTACTGGGTGTCGTTACAAATTGCGTGCTTTTGCATAAGGGGGTACGTAGATTAAAAGTGCTTTGCTTTTTTGACTTTTTATGACAAAGTGAGAAAATATTTTAAACTAAATTATACAAACTGGACTATTTTTTTGGAGCCGTTTCGTCCTTCATCCAAAGGACTTCATCAGTCCGAGGAGCCACAACAAACTGCGTCCCACAGACACTGGCCAAAGTGGTTCAAAACATTAAAGTTCAGTGTATCGTATAAAGTTTCCTGAGCATGAACTTTGATGTTTTGAATCACTTTGGCTACGGCTGTCTCAGAGGAGTCGATCGGGGAGAGGGCGGGCCCCAGAAACCATCTTATCACCAGCAAACTGGTTGGTCCACTATGTGAATGTGCTGCTTGCGGGATTGAGTTTGTTTGTGGCTCCTCAAACTGATGAAGTCCTTTGGATGAAAGACGAAACGTCTCAAAAAAAAAAAAAAAAGAAAGCATCCAGAGAACCTGACTGAACATTGTTGGATTTTCTACCTGGATTATTGAGCATGAACTTTGATAAATTGTACAATATTTATAAATTACATGAGTACCCGTATTCAAAAACACAAAATTACATAAAATGTGTACACACAAAACATAATGTGAGCTGCTTATTTATTTACATATTTATTTATTAACTTGTTACCTGCTGAGGATATTTTCTAAAAATTTAACGATTCTTTGAATGCCTGGCATGCATTAATTACAGGTAGTCCTCGGGTTACGACGGTCTCGTCTTACGACGTTTCGAGGTTACGAATACATCTCTCTTATTCAAGTTACGTCGGTTTTACGACGGTTTTTACGACGGTTTTTACGACAGTTTTACGACGTTAAACGTCGTAAC
>JARVGS010000548.1:14699667-14713965 GCA_031762315.1 Hypsolebias antenori | reverse complement strand
TTTGTTTTTTGAATGTCCAGAGGACCAGACGTAACTTTTTTAGATTTTTCTACCTGGATTATTGAGCATGCATCAGGGTAATAGTACAAATAGTAAGTAGTTGTTATGTGTGTGTATATATATATATATATATATATATATATATATATATATTTACAAGCACGTGGATGTTTTTTCAGACTACTGTATTTTTCGCTGTATGAGTTGCGTTTTTTTTGTTGCATAAATTAGCATGCCTATACGACTTATACAGTGTTGCAACATATTTATACTTGTTTTCCCATATTTATAACCTAATTTTTGGCTGAGATCTGATGATTTCATTCATTCTGACGTGGAAAATACTGAACACTACCATTTCCAGCCACTAGAGGGCCTAAGACAAATATGGCAAGCCAACTGTTTCATTAATAGATAAAAGTGACTATTAATGCGACACTTGGCTTGCCATACAAGCCACTTTCATCTCCCTCTGGAACTTCTGGAGGACGGTCAAAGTGCATTTATTAAGGAAAAGTTCAACTAAGACACACCTTTACTATAATGTCGAGCAAACTAATAATTGTTTTTAGGTGGTTATTTTGTTAAATTTCGAAGAAGTGCAGAGCAAGTCATCCCTCCCTAATCAAAATAAAAATGTGCGATGACTTTGGACTTTTAGAGGCGGTGATTTAAGTTGCTGGATCCGAGCAAACAGTTGCCGGAACGCACCCAGTCAAAATGAGAGAATTCCCAGATCTTGTTCCAGCAGGATCCAGCTGAAATAATGCACTGATTATGTGAATAGGTAAAGTTTTAAAGTCATTTTTTATACTGTTAATTTTCTCAGAACTGTAATTTTTGGAAGTTGAAATTAAAAATTTTGTTAATTAAATGTACTGTATATTGAATGAAAAAATCCCATGTTTAAAAGTATAAAAATTGTTTTAACACTATTAACAAACAAGTCTTAAGTATTTACGTTACAAAAATATTTCCATTGCATTAAAGAGACAAATTGAAGAAAATTATTTAATAAACACGAGGGTTATGAGGGGTTCCCTGAAACCTGTTCTCTCTTGTAAGGGGTCCCTGAACCCAAAAAGTTTGAGAAGCCCTGCACTAAAGCACAGCATGATTCAGTTCTGGACTCACAGTTGGCCAAGTCTTCGAGCTGTATTTTATGTGTTTCAGGGGGCTCGTTCTGTGGCCGACACCAGCCGTTCCTACAGAGTGACATAGGAACGACCCCGTAGACATAAGTCAGCATTAGCGGCACACCAACACCTGAAAGACAACAAGAAGTTTTATTTATAATATAAAAAGATTTGGCATGTCACACTTGGAACAAAAACTATAATAATAAATGTACAGTAAAAGGAAAGAATCACAACAGAATGCAACTATTGGTAGAATCTTCACCCAAGGTGCCATAACTTTTAAATAAAATACACATTTGCTGTTTTTTTTGTTTGTTTGTTTGTTTTGTCTTTTTGCCCTACTTTCTTCATTCTATGTTACGTTTTAATGAACTGTAAAACTTCTAGAGAAGAAAGAGGTGATTGCAAATGACAAGTAGAGCTTCCACTCCTGAGTATGTACCGTATTTTTCAGACTATAAGGCACACCGGATTATAAGGTGCATTAAGCAGAACAAAACACTCAGATAAGTCAAACTTTATTCAACTCATTCACAATAACCACATAAAATCAGTTTGAGGTCAGTAAGCACAACCAGAATTAGGGCGCACCTGATGATAAGGCTCACTGTTGACTTTTGAGAAAATTAAAGGATTTTAAGTGTGGCTTATAGTCCGAAAAATACGGAATTTTATTTGTACATTTGCCTAAACTTCACAATGGCACCAAATATACGAAGGGATTTCCAGGCACTACGACAGACGGCAGAAATGAATGTCGGCGTCAACGGGAATTAAAATTATGTCTAAACATACCTGTTAGAAATATTTAATTTAAGGTAGATTAGGAAGACTACTGGGATCACTAGATTGTATGTTTATTAACTCTTTTTACGTAATCTCAAATGCGACAAAAATCTAAATCTTTAAGTGTTTTGCTCTGCAGCCTGTGCTCATTTGAACTTGTGTGCACAGGTCACAAATATATACTGTAATGTTGTGTTTCAAAAGGAGAATCTTTTACACAAATCTTGTACTTTTTACTGCATCTGTCTCGGGCCTGCTTCAGCTGGGGGTAAATGGAGTAAAAAGATCAATACAGTACTGTAATAAGAAGCACTGCCTTTCAGTGATTTAACGAGTTGTACATTTCAAAAATTAATTACTTGAGCAACAAAGTGAAACAGCAGTGACGTGGTCATACAGTGGAGCTCTTGTAGGAGGCAAGGGAAGACATTTTGTCACGTTTCTCATCTAATAATCAGCCGAGACATCGGCAGGAAAAACACGAACAAGGGTTTGTACGTCCCTGACTAAAAATAAATAGTTACAATCTACTGTAGGCCATGCTGCTGATGAGTGGATTTTAATACAGTAATCTTAAAAAGTTCAACTTTAGATCAGTAATCACCCCCGCAGATCTTTAGCTTCATTCTCTCCCAGCAGAACATTTATCATAGTTGTGGTAATTATTGAAGAGTCACTCATTGATGTGAATCACAGCCCAGTGTGTGACCCACCTCATCATATCATCCTCTAAAATGTCGCCATTAGAAAAAGGTGTGATCTGTTTTGTTTCTATGACAGCACATAAATAACTTTAGATGTTAATTTGCAAATGATTGACTGCTTTGTGTAAATAAATTCCTTACTTGCATGGCTGCAAACCCAACCAACAGTACTGTTTTAGCATATTAAGTATATAATTCTTCAGTTTGTATATTAGATTACTGCTTGTTAACTCGGACGTGACAATAAAATAGGTGGCAATTCTTGGATTTAAAAATGTATCTGGTATTTTTTTTTATTTATCAAATTAATCCTCAATCTGGACCTGCCTCCTCGACCACTGTTCTTGTTAAAGAGAAAAAAGAAAATTTAGACTGATTTTAGTCCAAATTATAAACAGTTTCTCTGTTTTATGTCTTTTTGCTTTCATTTGAAGTTGGTGAGTGTCTTCTCACCATTTATTCATGAAGAGTCCTATCACTATTTGGTCATCAGGGGTCCCCTTGCCTTTTGGTCATCAAAGGGTTTTTCCCCCTTGTGGTCATTAGGTCTTCTCTACTTTTGATCATTGAGGTCTTCTCACCCTTTACCCTTTAGTCATTAAGAGTCTTCTCACCCTGTTGTCACTGAGAGACATCTTACCCAGTATCCATTAGAGTTTTCCACACCATTTTGCCATTAAGGGTCTTGTCTTCCTTCATCATTGGGTTGCTTCTCACCTGTAGATCTTCTCACCATTTGATAATTTAGGGTCTTCTGACCATGTAGTCATTACGGGTCTTTTCAACCTTTAGTCACTAAGGGTTTTGTCACCGTTTGGTCATTGAGGATCTTCTCACCTTTTTGTCATTATTGGGTCTTCTTATTCCTTTTCTCAAGGGTATTCTTGCGTTTTGGTCATTGTGGTACCTCTCACAGTTTGGTCACTGAGGGTCATTTCCCTCTTCCATCAATGAAGTATTTGCTCCCTTTAGTCAATAAGGGTCTTCTCACACTTTGTTCTGTTTCTTCTCACACGTTGGTCATTGGGATTCTTATCACCCTTTGCTTAATGTGGGTCTTTGTGCCCTTTTTTCATTGAGGGTCTTCTCAACCTTCAGTCATGGGGTTCTTCTCACCCTTTAGGCATTAAGGATCTTCTCACCATTGGTTTATCATGGGTCTTCTGACTCTGCTCTTTGTGGGTCTTCTCACCATATGGCTGCATTTTGTCATTGAATTAAAACATCAATAAAACAGCAGGAATTCTCTGTACGTCTTATAAATCCTCACTGACAATGTTAACTGGGTGGAGGTATTTTAGAGAAAGTATTATTGTGAATATTTTGATATATAAAGGTTTGTTTTTGTTGGAAAGAAATGTGTTTTATGTCAAGGGCTGAAAAATTTCATTAGTAAGTAAAACAACTATTTAAAAAGTAAATAAATCATGAACATTTTAAGAAAATTGGAAGAAAATTGAAATTGGAAGAAAACATAAATGACTGAAGACATTGAATTGCCTGAAAAAATGGAAGTGTGACTGAATATCGCTGAATTGCTCTGAAATGAGCGGAAAGAAGTTGGAAAAAAAACTGAACCAGAACAAAAGCTGAAATGAGTAGAAGGTTGTTAACAGGACAAAGGTTTGAAAGAAGAGAGCTCCATTCATGTTCAATGAGAAAAATATGGCGGATAAAGTTTAATATTTTCAAAAAATAAAATTTAAATACCAAGAGTCATAGCTGAATTGTCCTGAACGAGCTGAATGTTTTGATACATGAATAGCTGAAATAGCATAAAAACTGCAGAATGAATTTCATGCCCAAAAAACAATTGGAAGAAAAATGGATGTCAATAGTGTGAATGCTTAAAAAGCATTCTCACTATAAGATAAGATTTTGTAGGATTTATTAAACTGAGGGAACCAAAAAAAGACCAGTAGAAGTTTTGTATTCATTTGTCGGTATGTTCATTTTTCTGTCCTCACATAGCTTTTTTTTAGTCCCTTTACTGTTCAGTGTGTTTAGACTGCAAACACGCTGGTGATTTAGGCACGACCGGCTGACAAAACCATCTTTGTAGTGCCTTGAGGAAAACCTGATCACTCCCACGGTTATGGCTTCGGTTCAGATCAAAAATCACATGACGGCAACTGAATCCCTGAGTAGAAAAGAAATGGGGGGGAGTAAAATAAACTAAAGATGATGCTGACTGTGTGTTTCTGCAGGTTTTGATGGAGGATCGCAGGACAAACCGTCTGGTGGAGAGCATGAACATCTTCGAGACGATCGTCAACAACAAGCTCTTCCTGAACGTCTCCATCATCCTCTTCCTCAACAAAACAGACCTGCTGGTGGAGAAGATCCGCACGGTGGACATCCGCAAGAACTTCCCCGAGTTCAGAGGAGACCCGCGCAGGCTGGAGGACGTGCAGGTACAGAATGTTTTCAATCCATCACTCATACATTAGGAATTACTAAGGACTTTAAAAAATGGAAATGTTCTATGGGAATTATTGAGCATAAAAATGGAATTTAAAATACTAGAGGTTAACTAAAACAACCAGATTTCATTGCTGTACCATGAAATGAGAGGGGCCACACCATGAAATATGATCAGCTGCGTCAGCTGGACATGGAGAGAAAGATGGAAATTAGAACATATAAAAAAGTTAGTTCAGATTTGAAAATACAGTAGTTTTGTTGTGAAATGCAATTTTAAGAAATTTGATGCCTGTTGGCAAAATGAATGGAAGCCCATTTCCACTATGAAAGAAAAAATAAAAGCCCAACAGGAAGTCATAATTTTGAGTTTTAAAGTCATAATTATGAGAATAAAAGTCATATTTGTGAGTTTTAAAGTTGCAATTATGATAATAAAAGTCATAATTTTGACTTTTAAAGTAATAAATATGATTAAAAAGTCATAATTGTAATATTTAAAGTCATAATTATGAGAATAAAAGTCATAATTATGTGTTTTAACGTCATAATTAGGATAATAAAAGTCATAATTATGAGAATAAAAGTCATAATTATGAGTTTAAAACTCATAATTATGACTTCCTGTTTGGCTTTTATTTTTTTCTTTCACGTTGGAAATGGGCTTCCATAAAAATGATTCACAAACAGATTTTAAAGTCCAACACCCACCATTTTTTCACATTACAGATCCAGTGATAGACACCACCAATGTTCTGTGGCAAATGTTGAAAAGTAATGCAAACTTGCAAGGCCCGAATGCAGAAAATAAAAACATAAACCATCGTATTCTATGACAGCGATTACCTCATAAGAGCACTTGAGACTATGGTGGGTGTTGGACGTAAAGGTATTATTATTTTCCAATTCACACACACAGACTCTTAGTAGCTTACTGCTCCCCTTCTTCCAGCTGTTCCTGGTGCAGTCGTTCCGGCGGAAGAGGAGAAACCGGGGGAAGCCGCTTTTCCACCACTTCACCACTGCCGTGGATACAGAAAACATCCGCTTCGTCTTCCACGCCGTCAAGGACACCATCCTGCAGGAGAACCTCAAAGACATCATGCTTCAGTGAAGCTAGCGCCGCAGACGCTCTTCGACTGTGAAACCAGCTGTGGACCAAGGCCCGGCGGACTCAGGACTGTGAGCTTACATCGACGCCGACACGTTGACCCACGCAGAGCGGCTTTGACTGTTTCAAACCTGTGGAGCTGTGAGGTGACTCTGGACTTGTGGAGACCTTGACCTGTAGAGGAAAGCAGCAGCTACGTGGCACTGAAAGTTTTATTTTTTAATGTACGTATATAAGACTAATGACAAGAATGTCACTAAATCAGATCAAACCTGGTGGAATGTTCAAGCTGTGTGAAACTGAACGAGGAGGAAAAACAGAGTTTAAAAACAGTCCACGTGACGAGGGGAGGCAGAAGGCTCGAGCCCAAACCGGTCATATGCTTATGTGATAAGCGTTCCTGTCAGTGAACTTTGACAGAAGGAAGAGACGAAACCCTCTCATGATAAACGGCTGCAGAGAAACAAGTCCTCTTCTTCCTCTAATCCTCCCTGGCCTCTCCGGGACAATAGGCAGACTGTTCGTCTCCTCCCTCCGCAGCACAAACAGCAGACAGACAAATTAGAGACTCATCGTTGTTTAAAAACAAACACACCGATCTCGGGTTCGCATCATTTACGGTTCGTCTGTGTCCTCCTGCGTCTTCTGTTCCCACCGGCTTCCCCCCCCGCAGACGTCGCCCGAGGCGTGCTTTAAGTGTTGGCGAGAGATTTCTGCGCCGCGGTTTGACTGATCCTGCGCTTTTTGTAGACCCCGAAGGAGGCGAAGGAAAACGGCGGAGGTAGAACCACGAACCACGTTCTCCTCCTGGCAGGCGTTTTCTGAAGCGCTTTCCCAAAAGGAACGTTGAAACCAACAACCTGAAGGAGTTTACAGTTAGTTTGCGACGTTTTCTTATGTTTAATATTTTTGCTCATCTTAAATTTTTTTTAAAAAAACAACACTAAAACGAAAGCAGTTCCCACAGTAGTTCCCCAGAGTTAACTGGTTGTGGAGCAAAAAGAGTAATGGGTCTGTTGCTCCGGTGACGTTCAGTCACACTGATTTATGACGGTTAAACTGCCAGCTTACTTTATTTTAGTTTAGACACGATATACCTCCTAAACTTCATGTAGCGAAATAAATGATCTGAAGACGTTGATCCCTAAGATTTGACTAATTTTCCAGAAAGACACGGACAAACCTTCTAACCACTCTTTGCTCTGCTTATCCTCAAGGGAGAATAAATGCAGAACGTGAACATTTTCCACTCTTTTTCCTACGATCCTGTGTTAATTTGTGTGTATTCCTGTAAAGCTGTACTGTACATTTTTGACTGACACTGTGTGTATACCTGCAATACAAGCACCACTCAAATAGCTAAAACTGTAGCTGTTTATTTGCTGTAACTTTAACTACAGTATTTTTCGGACTATAAGGCGCACCGGATTTAAGGCGCATTAAGCGAAACAGTCGTATAAGTCGAACTTTATTCAATTAATTCACAATAATCACATGAAATCGGTTCGAGGTCAGTAAGCACAACCAGAATTAATACATAAGGCGCACCTGGTTGTAAGGCTCACGGTCGATTTTTGAGAAAATTAAAGGATTTTAAGTGCGCCTTGTAGTCCGAAAATTACGGTAACCTTGTTTTTCTAATCACCCTTCTGTATGGTTTTATTTTGGGTGTGTCATAGCACTGGATGTCTGTTAGACGAAGGAGCAGGAAGGAACATGTCTGAGGAAGAGAAACAAATAAACGAGCTCAGACTTTTAGCAGGAAGAGAAAAAGGAGGTCCTTTGCCCTTTTTTTTTTGTCTTGCTTTTTATTTCGTTTGTTTTCCAGCGCCTTATCCCTTGTGAAGTACACTGCCACTTGCTGACACAATGTTTCTTTATTTTCTCAGCATGTGCTTGAGTGCACACGTGACCGAGCGAGGAGAAGCGTTGAGATTAACAGGAGAGGGAGGAATGTGTAAAAGTTTGAAGCCCGTGCAGGAGAAGGAAATAAATCTAATTGTTTTTCTTATTTCCCAGGGTGGTTTAATCAGATTTTATGAACACGAGGAGCTTTCATGCAAAGCATTCGAAGCTCCTGATAAGTCATGTCACACTGATGGACGCTCAAGTTAAACTTTCTGCTCTTATTCCTACATAATGTAATAAGAAGCTCATCAGAGGAGCGAGCAGACCGCTGGGCATGAGAGCAAAGCTGAAGTCGGGTGATATCTCCGTTACCCAGCAGAGTCTGACCTTTGCTTTGGCTTTTTATCAGAGGAGCTCTGCTACATTACAGCCTCTGGGTCTCTGGAGACAGGGAGGGGGTCCAGAAACAACCAGACCAGAGGCTTTGTGTTGTTTTAAAAATCGCTGGTCAACATAAGATTTATTTATACGGGAAGTGAACGGACTGTAATTTAAAATCTTATACATTCATGCTGCAGAAACTCATGACAGCAAGATCTCTGGCACCAAAATCAAACATGACCTTGTGAATGGGTGAGCACAGTTTGAAAGGTGGGGGTCAGACAAAAGGAGGAAGAGGGAATACAAGAAAAAGAGGATAGAGGGACGGAGGAGGTTATGCTTCCTCTGAGCCCACTTCCTGTCCAAATCCCAAAATGGAGCGACCAAGAAGAATACACACGCACAAACGCACACAAAAACACACACATCACAGAAACCAAAGCTGGCCGCCTCCAGTATCTGACAAAAGAGGAAAAAGCAGGAAAAAAAATCTCCCTAGTGAACTCAAACACGAGGAAGTGTTGGTTTACCAAAAGCAGAGGCGCAGGACATTTTGTCCTTGCGTTGCACTTCAGTTGTTTTTTTTTTCTGCAGTCTAAAGACATAAGTGTTTTTCTTTTTCAAAAAGCTGTAGTCCATGAAACATTCAGATGGGATCATCTAATGGTTTGATGTTTGGTTCATAAGATCCTCCAACGTAAATCTACGGTAATCCTCTCCCAATTTTTTTAAAAAGTGCAACAAAATCACAGAATGCCAACTTTTAAACAGCTGGTGGTTTTTATTGTAGGAAAAGTCTAAATATATAAAAAGGAGAAAACTAAAATGGTACTTCTGTAAATTTGCTACATATTTTACGAGCCTGTCTGAGTGTTAAACTGTGCATCTTTAAGATTGAACAAATATTAAATTAGCCTCCAGTCCCACTTTTCAGACATTTAGTTTTATATTTTTCAGACAGTGACGTCCCAAAAGAGGAGGACAAATTATTTTCCTGTTCAGAGACAAAAAAACAGACATTTATCCTAAAAAAGCCACAGCACATTCAGATCGCTTCTGTTCCTTCAAAAACATTGTTCTCTTTGAAATCTGCTTCAACACATTTTTCCATGTAGGGTAGCTGGTGTTTGTCTCCAGAGGTGGGCTACACCCTGGTCCATCACAGACCCACGAACAACCAGTCACACTCTAAATCGCACCTAGTGACAGTTTAGATCCTAACATACATGACTTACATCTGTTAGATGAAACCTGGAGGAAACCCGCACATGAATGGGAAGAACATGCACAAATAGTCTGGGTGTTGAACCTGTAAGCTTCTTGTTGGGATGCAGCCACTCTGACTGTAATGGGGACAAAATCAACCCGTCATTCATTAAAAAAAAGATCTACAGCAGAGACCAAATGTATAGCAGCAAAAGAAAAGAGGCAGCCATTGATACATACACTGATCAAATGGTTTGGTGAGGTCCTCAGTCTCAACCATGGACTTTGTTGGAGCTCAGAGAGAATAATACAACTTGACTATTGAGGAAGTAGAAGTACTAATAAGGTTTCTGGCATGATCTCGGGTCCCCCGCAGTCTCCTGTGTGGGGCATGGCCCCCTACCGCCTGGATATATGTTACTTGTTGAACAACACATGACCTTTTCAATGTGGGTCTCCAATTCAGTTCAATTTAAAAACACTTTATTATTGCCAAAGAGAAATTAATTGTTGTTGTAGCTCATCATCCTGGTTTCATTAGTGTTGTTCTAGATGCTGATGGCTTTGGGTAGGAAGGATCTCTTGTAGCGGTTCGTCCCACAACAGTTCAGAAGAAACTGGCTGCAGATGCCGAACCATCTACAAAGACCCAGCAGACCTCTCGGTCCTCTTGGGCAGCAGGACTGCCTGAATGCTGGGAAGAACTCCCCGAGCGATGGCCATTTTCTCCAGCAGCCTTCTAAGACCTTCATCACCGTGGACTTAGCTGCAGGTGCCGGGGGATGATCTCGGTCCTCCCGCTGTCATGAGCCATGTTTCCCACTACCTTCAAGATCTTGGCGGTCAGGCACTCGAGCACCACCTCCAGGTAGACAGGAATGCATCCACGGCACCTCCTTTTCAACTCATTTGGGATTTGGGGCTGTAACTGTGGTAATATTTGAGCTTTTGAGATGTTAATCAGCAGCTCCCAGTTGTAGAAAACCATCTTATTGTTATAGTTAAGCATCATAACAAATGTCCAAAAGTTAAAAAAAAGTTTTCGGTAAACATCCTTCCAGCTGCACAGCATCAGAAATCAGTATTTCAGGAAGAAATACTTCCAGATCAAGAAGTAATCATCCAAAAAAATGCTATTTACATCCAGAAAAGAGGAATTAAAGTTTCCAGAAGCAAAATCTCAGAATGAATGTAAGAGAGCTACTCCAACATGCAGCCACATTGAGCGGTGCAATTCTAGAACGTAGAGATAAGTATTAATTCTATAATTCTAGACCTATGGAGATAAGTATTCAGAAACAGTGTACAACAAGATATTTATATGTACCACAGAATTCACTAATACATAAATAGTTATTCTGATGTACACATTTCAGACTGAACAAGTATGAATATGACCTTAGTGCTCGAGTTTCACAAATGTAATGCTGCGTTCAAGGACATCTACATCCAACTGTCAGACATGGATAACTTCTGTTCTATATTATATAAGTTGTACATATTTGTGAATACTAACTAATGGCCATATATCTTTCTACTTCCTAAATCGGGCTCTCTTCTAGACGCACCAACCAAATGTGCTTTGATCTCCCAACATGGAGGACTAAACAGTGTCACTTTTTTCTAGGCACTCGACTTGGCGCAGAGTCAGCGAGCCGAGTCAAGCCAAAAGTTTGTTGCCAGCAGACTTCAGGCTATTGGTCGGCTCGAGAGTGATGTCCGCCAGGAGCATCTCCTCCGTAAGAATCTAAACCCACCATTTTTAAAACAGCACCACAGCATTCCTTTTTGTTGTTTACTTGAACGAAAAATTATATATCCATTAAAATTACAACATAAACCAACACCATAGTATCAGAGGGTGCAGACATTTCCATTTTTTTATGGTTGAAGATAGGATTCAGGGGTTGGACCTAATAGACTTGATTTTCAGGCTCTGACAGACATTGCAAAAGCAGACCTCAACTCAGCCACGGCATTTTTAGAAACCCTGGCAGAGGACGGTATTTTGTGACCATTTCACTTTATTTGTCCATTGCTGTTTGCCTTGGATAGAAGTTCTGGACGGTTGCGGTATGACGATGCAACACATGTTATATGGAAAACCACTGAGACCGTGTAGACCCAAGTGGAGTCTAAGGCAGTTGTGTTGAGACTGGACAATAGAAAAAAACGGCATTAGCGACATCACTGAACAGACTCTCAACCATAGTGACCACCAACTAACCCCTTACCAGTTGTAGCATCAAGAATCTAACAACAACAAGCTTTAATTGCACTGTGTATGTCCTGCTGGAACACCGGAGTGACCACGTATCAGAAACACAAAACTAGCTCGAAGAAATCTGGTACCTTAGCAACTGTAAATCACTGAAGCAGCCCAAGTGAATACCTTAGCAACCATCATTAAAAGCACAGTTAAACGCCTCGAACGTGATTCCTACCACTTGTGTCACTTGTTAGTTTTTGGGGCAGCTGTGTCTGAGTGGTTAGAGAAGTCGTTCTCCAATAGGGCAAGACACTGAACCCCTCATTGCCTCCGATGTGTGTCCCATTGGTGTATGAATGTGATCTAAAGCTCTGATTATTCTCTATAGATTCAATTAGCTTATAGATCTAGTAGAGTGCTGTATGAATGGGTAAATGAGGGCACAGATTGTAGTGTAAAGTGCTTTGAATATTTTGACTAGATAGTATAAGTACAGTCCATTCACTATAGTTTTATACACGAAGCACCAGAAAACAGGAAGTCAGTGGAAAGACTGATCAAACTCCTTCCTGTTATCCTCTGTCAGCAGGACTAAATCAACTCAATGATGTTCCCTCTTTGTGTTTTGTATTACTTACGGTGAACACATGAAAGTTTCAGAGAGCCTTGGACCAGTCTGATGCACGGCGAGTTTACTCACATGTTAATCTGGTGTGTGTGTGGGTGTGTGCACAAGTACATGTAGTCTCATGACTTTAGTTAAGTTGATGTTTCCCTGAGGCTGTTATGATTGGACCTGCAGCTGAACTCTGATATTTAATGAGCAGAGTACAACACACACACACGTACACACACGGTCTGGTCAAACGGTTGAGTCATGCAGCGAACTATAAACAACTAGTGTCTCATTAGGTGGTGATTGGACCATGACACATTGGAGCACATTATTAAAGCTCTTCTGTTTAAGCTCACACCAACAGTCACATAAACTCACGTCTGACATTTTGTCAGATCCACAGGAGGTTTTTATGTTTGTTTTTTTCTTCTGGAGCACAATGTGCTTTGAGAGGAAAATATTTTCAGCCATTTAGATTAATTTAGGAAGTACGAGCAAATACGTTTTAAATTTAAATAACATAGTTTTTTTTTTTCTTTTTCTGTGTTTGTTTCTCCAAATGTTGAAAGGTAGGAAAGGCAAATTGAGAAGCAAAATAGAAATGTGCTGGACGGATGTCTCCATCTGCAGGAAGAAATCAAGTAAAACAGTTTTTAAACCTGCGTTTTTATCGTCTGAAAATAAAATTACAAAGAACACATCATCAAAGGAAGGAATACAGTTTGAGCATCAAGTAAAACCAGACCATACCAGAGTGACTGGAGGGAAATGTTTTTAGAGACAGAGCTGGTTCAGGATCTGGAGAATCACCGTCAGCTTTAAACTGCAGCAAGGCTCAGTGTTTCTTTATGTAGCTCCAATGTACGTTAATTTGTCTGATTACACTGCAGTCCTTCAAATGAAGCTTCTGCACAACAAAAAGCTACAAATCCTTCCTCTGATTTAATGTAAAAAACATTAAAGCACTTTAGACTTAAAGCAGAATCTGTACTATTCATGTTTAAAATTTAGAAAAAGCACTAAGATTTAATTACAACCATGTGATGTGTGATAAAACTGGCCAAATTATTCTTTTTACATCCACATTTTTAGATCAACTTTGAGGGCTGATTGTATAATTCGTATGAACAAAAACGTTAACTCCTAACATTTACCGTATTTTTCGGACTATAAGGTGCAATATCAATGAACAAGTTTGTTTTTATACATAAGGCGCATTAAGCGTAACAAAACAGATAAGTCTAAATTTATTCAACTCATTCACAATAACCACATAAAATCAGTTTGAGGTCAGTAAGCACAGAATACATAAGGCTCTGTCGATTTTTGAGAAAATTAAAAGGATTTTAAGTGTGCCTTATAGTCCAAAAAATACGGTACAGTTTTAAACTAAAAAGTCAGTTTTGGTCTGTTGCTGGATACATAAAATAGACGAGACTTGTTCATTCTTTGGCACATCCAAAGCATCAATTTATTCATTCGTTCCAAAAAACAAGTACAAAAGTTCCATTTTCATCATTCACTCATTTGAAGAACCACAAACACACCAGCGTCCTGCAGGAACAGGAAATATTTTGTTTCTTTACCAAAATTATGGAGGTATGTCTTGTGCTGATGCTGCCTTACAAAGACCGAGTGGTCCAATTAACACAAAAACGTCCCAGAACCGTCCACCCGGGTCGGCAGGTCGACACATTTTTACATCCGTCAACCGGAAAACATCAAATATGTTATACCTGATAGACCATGATGCTCAGTGTACTACTTTAAATGAACGTCACAGCTGTCAGTGTAGCTACCATGTTCACACACACACACACACACACACACACACACACACACACACACACACACACACACACACACACACACACACA
>JARVGS010000548.1:14686402-14696813 GCA_031762315.1 Hypsolebias antenori | reverse complement strand
GATTCGAATGAATCTGTATGATTATTGAAAAGTGTAAGGTCAATAAGGTAACAACCATTTGCCTTTGTTCTCCTACATGTTTCATAGGATTAAAGCACAAACTCAAATTTTAAGCGTTCACCATCACTCCATGGAACCCTCCTGTAAAAGATCTGAACTGTTCCTTTAGCAGCCATGTGCTACTTAAAGTCACCTGATTAACTGATAATAGGTGTGAAAATCTATTAGAGCAGAGGTTTCATGTGAGTTATTAGACTAATACCAAACTTTTTTTTTTTTTTTTTTTTTCAGAAGCAGTTATTGAAAATCATTTCCTAGAATAATTTCCAAACTATATGGAGTCTTTCACTTTACTGACAAATATGATCCAGAACAAAAAAAAAAACATCAGGATCAAAAAGAAACAAATTACATCCAAGACTCTACAGACCCGAGACGTTAAATGTTTAAGTTCATATTCAGACAATTAAAAAAAATGACTGAACAAGTAAGGTTTGTTTAGAAGCGCTGCCAGGTGGTCCAGCTGCATTTGATCGAACCCATAAACATCAGGAACAACAAACTTCGGACCAACCAAACACCAGCATGAGAGGTTTTGACCATAGTGTCACATTTATACCATTGGTGAAGCACGGTGATGGAGGAATAATAGTTTGGGCTTCATTGTCAGCTACAGTCCACACCTCAGTCAGATTGAAACCTGTTTGCTTTTGTCAAGGACCATATACAAAAACAATAGACTCATAGTGATAAGATGGTTTCTGTGGCCTGCCCTCTCCACCATCAACTCCTCTGAGGCAGCCATAGCCAAAGTGATTCAAAACATCAAAGTTCATGCTCAATAATCCAGGTTAAAAAAACCCAACAAAGTTCAGTCAGGTCATCTGGACAGTTTCTTTTTTATTGCGGTGTTTCATCCTTCATCCAAAGGACTTCATCAGTCTGAGGAGCCACAAACAAACTCAGTCCAACAAGCAGCACACTCGCATAGCGGAGTCGGCGGGGAGGGCGGGCCCCAGAAACCATCTCATCACCAGCAAACTGGTTGGTCCACTGTGTGAGTGTGCTGCTTGTTGGAATGAGTTTGTTTGTGGCTCATCTGACTGATGAAGTCCTTTGAATGAAGGATGAAACATCTCAACAAAAACAGAAACCGTCCAGATGACCTGACTGAACTTTGTTGAATAGACTCACAGGTTTTGTACTTGATTTAGTGACTTTAGGAGACTTGAATCCTCACCGTGAATCTCTTCCATGAAGTGTAGGAGTGAATATTCTCCCGACAGGATGTTGATTTGTCGTCTCAAGGGGTCTCCAAAGGGGTGCTGCCCCCTGGTGACCACATAGTAAAACACACAGCCTGCTGAGAACACGTCCACAGCTGTTGTCTGGGACAGGAGAAAACACGATGAAGGCAACAAATATAAACAGATGAATTCAGACAACAAAGTTCATGCTCAGTCATCCAGGTACCCAATCCAATCATTCTCAGTCGGGTCGTCTGGACAGTTTATTTTTTATAGAAACATTTCGCCCTCTATCTGGAGGGCTTCGTCAGAATTCAGAGGGTTTTTTTTTTATGTCGTTAATCTGGCGTCTAAGTTTTAGGTAAATAAAATTTTGACGTGTTTGCGTGCATCTTACTGGTTTACTTCCTGGTGTGTCTCTCAGCACTTCAGGAGCTATCCAACCTTCAGTTCCTGGTATTCCAGACCGCAGAGAAAAGCTCTTCTGACCGTCTGGGATCTTCTTACAAAGACCAAAGTCTGAGATGAGGGCTCGAACTTGACCCAGTGCATTTGGACCAGACAGGAGAATATTTCTAGGCTTCAGGTCACGATGAACTAAAAGAAGGAAGAGAGGATTTTCAAAATGATAATTGTTTGAAGTGTGGATTTAAAATGATTTGTATATCTAATAAAGTCGTGTGTGCACAGGTGTGTGCACAGGGTGTGAGTGTAGGTTAGACCTATATTGAGCGAGTGGAGGTGTGAAAGGCCACACATGGTTTGTTCCAGCAGAGTTATAGGATTCAGCCCAAGAGAACAGGATGGATCCTCCACGTACTGCAGAAAGTATAATCAAACAACAACAGACACATTAGCGTCACATCGGGGGCGTTGATCTGTTTAAAGTTCAGACCTGCTGACCTGCTGCAGCGTCGCAGCGCACAGCTCGATGGCGATGTAGGTGAACAGGCGGTCCCGCTCCGTGCAGAAGTACCGGATGACGTTCGGGTGCATGTCAGACTCCCGGAGAAGCTGCACCTCCCGCTCCGCTACCTCGAAACACTTGGGCAAGATTCGCTTGACAGCGATATGGCGCCCATCAAATTTACCTCTAAAGTTAAAAAAAATAAAAAATTTAGCTGAAAACAACAACAACGTTTCTCTAAAATTATTCTCTGTACGAGTAAAAGTGATGTTTAAAATGATTCACACACCTGAAAACAAACGTTCCAGCTGTTCCGTGTCCAAGCACCTCGGAGGGAGTAAAGGAGATTTTTCCTACGAAGACTTCTTTACTGTTGTCAGCTGCAAAAATTTGGACAAAATTAATAAAACCATCACTGATCCCCCCCCCACCTCCAGTTTAGGTCTTCAGAAATGCTTTTCACCCATCTACAGATACGATGTCAGAATCTTCTATAATGAATCAGTCATTTGTAAATAAGACGTGTGTTGGTGTCTAACCTCTGGTGGGGTTGTGGTCACCTGGATCATTTTTATCTGCATCTGAGGGGCTTCTGCTGTGACTCTCACTATTAAGTGAAGCATCATTTGTTGCAGGCAGAGAGTCTAAACACAGAAAGTCAAGTGTTAATCAAAACTTGTGCTTTTTATGTTTCTGTAAAAAATAACTATTATAAAGTTTATAATACTTTTTATTTTTAAACAAAAAATGGACAAATGAAAAATTATTACTACTTTAACTTTCAAATAGTTTTTTTGGTTGCTTTAATACGTTTTTTACTACTATTTACTAGCATTTAGCTATTTTAGAAAAAAAATGTTTTGCTACCTTTGACTAGCATGTTGCTATATTTGTGCAGCATTTTGCTACTTTTAATTAGCGTGTTGCTTCTTTTGACTAGCTATTTTGGTCTTTTAAACTCACACTTAGCTATTTTAACAAGAGTTTTGTTGCTAACAATCAGTGTTTGACTGCATTTAATTTGTGTATTGTTACTTTAAACTAAGTTTTAGCTACTATTAACTAGCATTTGCAACTAATAGCAAGGGCTTTGCTACTATTAACTAGCACTTTCTTGTAAATGAGTCCTCGAGGCTCAATGGGATTAACCTGCCTAAATAAAGGTTGAATGAACTTTGTTAATTTAGCTCACATTTGTCTACTTTAAACTAGCATTTTGCTCCTGGTAACTATACCCTATTGCAACTTTTAACTAGCATTTTGTGCTACTTTTAATTAACCTTTTGCTACTTTAGGCTATTGTTTTGATATTTTACATGTTACATAATACTTTTCTACTTATAACTAAAGCTCAGCTATATTTGTATAGCATTTTGCTGCTTTGATTCATCATTTTGCTACTTTTGACTAGCATCTTGCTACTTTGAACTAGGGTTTTGCTACTTTTATCAAGAGTTTTGCTACATTGTTCTTGCATGGTTTTACTTTTTACTAGTCTTTTTAATAGCCAACCTTTTTTCTGAACCACTTTGGCCTTGGTTGTCCTCAGGCTGTTTCTGTGAGTAGCAAGTCGGCCATCTGACCTAAAACATTTGATTGTTATACCGGTACATAATGACTGATTGTTTTGGACAGTTGGGCCATTTTTGCATGTGTTAAAAGCTGCTTCTGAGATTCCAGCAGGAGGTTGGCTACTTATGGGACAGATCTGGCTGGCAGACCGCAGACTGACAAAGTCCTCTGGATGGGAAACAAAACGTTTCTCACTTAAAGAAACGGGTCCAGATGACATGATTTAACCTTTTTTTGTTATCTACCTGGATGACTGAGCTTACAAACCTTGTTTCACTGTAAAAACATGAAAGGATGTACCACTTGTGATGTCTGAGTGGGTAGACAGGCTGCTGTCTGCAGGACCCAAGGTCACCGTCTGAATGTTTGTCTGCATTTGATGGAAGCGAGACTCAAAAGCCTCCTCCAGCTGCCTTTGAGCTTTCAGCTGCTGGGCTTTACGCTGCAGAAATACACAAGCACAAGGCATGTCAAAGCAGAAGTTCGTAATCCTAAGGATAAGGTGGAGTTGTGTCAAAAGGTTTTGAAGGTCCATCTTGTCCCTCTTTGTTGTGCTTCAGCTCTGCTTTATCTGAGGAAAAGCTGTGGTAACAAGAAAAGTAACTACAGCTACTGTAAACACTTCACCTGCTCCTGGATCTGACTTCTCACTTTCCCAAAGTATTATGGGTCATAAAAGCTGAACTCATATAAAATACAAGATATTGGTGCTTCAGACCTTCATTTCCAACCATGAAGTTGCAACATTAAAAAAAAAAAACCAACAACAACACAAAAAAAAAACAAGGGGATGATCTATTATTTCCACAAGTTTGTTCATCTTTCTATAAACTGAATGAAAACATACAGTATGAATATGGAGAATAAAACATCTAAATTATTACAGTTCAGCTTAGAAAATGTTAATGTTGTGATCAAAGAAGACTCATTTTAATCAGATTGTTTTGGGAATGTTGGAGATGATTCTCAGCTACTACCACACCAAATTTTAGCTCAATATCTGCCAAACTGACAAGAGTTATAGCCTTTTTCGTGTTTGCTAAGGTCAATCAGCTGTGGTAGCCATCTTGATTAAGGTTGGCACCAAAAGTTAATTTATATTAGATGCACATCCAATGATTTTTTTTTTTTTTTTGAGTTTCATTAAAATCCATCCAGTGGTTCATGAGATAGTCTGGTTGTGATCTTTGTGGGCGCTGTTAACAACATTCTGATGTCATTTGAACAGAAGATCTAAACTATTTGTTTCACTCCTGTCTTAACTTTGTGCTAATAAGAATCAAGATACAGAAAAGAGAACATGCATGTACTGAAAAAAAAATGTTTGAGTTTTAACTGCACACAAACTGAAGCACAATAAACTCACGAGGGGAAACGTGAGCACGAAGGTGAGCCATCCTCCCAGCAGGATTGTCAGGACGACCAGCGTCAGCCGGTCCTGGGTCATGTGCACAGGCAGCACAGAGGCTGGTTTCTGTACCTGCCCAGCTGCTTTGCCATCAGACCCCACCTTGTTAGCATTAGCATCACTATGGCTTCCAGAAGCTGTCTGAAACTAAAAACATAGGGGAAAAAATATATACAGTATATAATTGTGAATCTGTTTGTGTCATTGGATTTTTTTACAAGCTATACAGAGCAACTGATACCAACGATGTTAGCATTTATATACAGTCAGATTTAGACTGCAACAATGAGAAGGAAAAGCACTGATGGCTCACGTAGCGCTGCTGGTCGTAGGATCCAGGGGACACTGGAGAGGCAGAAGAGCGAGGGGGGATGACTGCTTCACCAGAGTTCTGCAGGGTGGCTGGGAAATCCCTCAGCATGGTGGTGTGGGCCACAGGAGGAGGCTCATGATGACCTTCAGCACAAAGGAAAAAACATGATTCATCAGTTTGTTATCAGGGCAGGGATGATTAATGTGATGGATATGTAGAAAAATTCCAAGCTTAGGGAGGTCATTTAGATCTTTTAAAGCTTAAGTTTTGTGGAAAGGTTGTAAACAATAAATATCTTACCTAATGTAGTACTTATACATCAGTCATTTTTGCGCAAGACAGTTATTTACATACAATTCTATAGGTTTAGTATAAGTAGTAGTAGCAGCTAGCTGTAGCAGTCTTGGTGCGCTTTCAACAAATAACCATGCAATCTGAAATTGGCTGATTTATAAAATGGTGTTTGGATGAACTGGCATAAGATTTTTGAGACAGCAGCCGTTTTAAGATGGCAGCAATCCACTGAGACGAGATGATAACTTGTTAATCTGGTCTGAATTAAAATCCATTTCTCCAAACTGAGATGGTTCAAAGCGCAGTCAACTATGGGGAGGATAATAATTCACAGAATCCCTCTTTAAAGCTCTGAACTAAACCGTTAAGTTTAACTACATGTGGTGATTTCATTAAGCTGCTGGATCCCTCAGTGGACACTGGCAGAGTATTTTAGGGGATCCCATTACCTATTAGTAGCCAGCGGTTTCTCAAGCTGCTCCCCGGTGGATACTGCACGTCAGTGGACGGTGTGATCTCACATTCCCCTCTCTGACTGACCGTCACTCCTGCAGTCAGCGGACCATCAATCCGTGCCAGAGTCAGTCCTCGGGGCTGCCATGGTACCAGAAAGCACAGGCTCAACATCAGCCCTTCAGTAACTGCTCTAATGTGCCGTTTCTGTGATTTGTTTATTTATTTGAGGAGCGGGGTAGATGTATTGATGTTTGAGGATGATGTGTTTAATGATGAAAAGGGACCGCATTCTGCACTCACCACTAATGAGACGCCACGGTGCACAAGCGAAGTCAAAGCGTAGAGGTGGGAGTCTAACTTTCCAACATAGAGAGTGGGTCTGAAAGAAAACACAGTCTGGTTATCTTATAACAAGCTTCAGTTGTTAATCAAATGTTAGCATATTTAAGAGCAACTAAATCCTATAAAACAAGTGGAGAGACTAGTCTTAAAATTTCTGTATACCGGTAACATGATCATGCAAAAAAGCTTTGAGAGGTTACAATACTGAGAAAAGATCAACATTCCACTAACAACCTAAAATATAATATAGTAAAATACAGTAGTCCCTCGCTACTTCGCGATTCGTTTTTCGTCTACTCGCTCTATCGCGGTTTTTCAAAGTAAGATTGAACATGACACAATTGGCTGATTGATGGATGAACCACACGATCTGCATGGAATTTTTATTTAAAATAAATTATTTTAAGTTATTTAGCACCTGCATGCAGCCCACAGCTGCAGGAGAAGCTTCCTCCTGTAGTATCGCTCTGCAGCGGAGAAGTGGGCGTGGCCAAGAGTGCTGTAAGATGGCATAGTGCAGGCAGAGGCAGGGAGCTGAAATCATGACATTCCGTGCTCTTTTACAGCATTTAGAGTTTAAAATGCCACCGTACACGTCGCACCGCCGTATAAATCGCACCAGTCCAAATATGTCTAATAAAGTGGGAAAAAACATAAATATGTCGCTTCGCCATATAAGTCGCATCTATTATACGTCACCGCTGATCACCCGGAAACGTGGGTCTGTATTGTGCCAAAAATCGATTGGCTGCCAAATGGTGGCCGTGGGAGCGTGCAAGGGAGGACTTTAACAAGAATTTAACTAGATTAACACTTAAAAATAATTTGTTTGCTCAAAATTATAATAAAGATGTGTTTCAGTTGAACTTCTCCTTAATAAATGCACTTTAATGGTCACATGAGCTGCATTTCACCTGGGTGGCACAGCGAAATGAAGCTGATTTGACGTTTGCTCCAGGAGTTCCGAAGTGAGATGAAGGTAGCTTTGTATGGCAAGTCAAGTGTATAGGTGAAGGTCCTCTAGTGGCTGAAAATGGCAGTGTTCAAAATTTTCCATGTCAGAATGAATGAAATCGTCAGATCTCAGCCAAAAATTGGTTTATAAATATGGGGGAAAAAAAATATGTCGCTTCGCTGTATACGTCGCAGACATGGTAATTTATGCATAAAACTGTGACTTATACAGCAAAAATTACAGTATACATAGGGTATACAGGTGGTCACCGACTTACGACGCCATCGACTTACGGCAACTCGGACTTACGGCGCCGCCCCCAGTGACGTTACATTGTCTTTTTTATGCAGCATTTTATGTTTATTTTTTATTTTTTGAGGGTATTTTGTTAGCTAACTGCTTGGAAACACATTAAAACGGCGTTCTAAGTACGCTGTTGTTGTTTTACATTGAAAAAAATGTGTTTAAAAAGACATTACTGCCGCCATGTGGCCGGCGCTCTGAGTTACGGCAAATCGAGTTCCGAACGGGCCGTAGGAACGGAACCCGTTCGTAACTCAGGGACCACCTGTATATTAAAATAAACTACTACTTACTATTTGTACTACTATTCCTACTTGATGGTTTTCCATTTATCGCGGGGCTTCAGGGTATGGCTCCCCAGCGATAAATGAGGGACTACTGTATTAGAAAACATTATCTGTGTTATTCTGATAGAGATACAAATTTGGCAAGACATGGCATCATTTAAGTTCTGAATTTGTCAATTTGAACCATTTTTATTTGAGGTTTGAGCAAAAAAAAAAAAAAAGATGAGCTACGAATGAATATTAATATAAAAGTTTTACATTCCTTGAGCGAATGCATATCGTCCACCCTCTTTTTCAACTAAGATCATATTACGTTGAGAAACGTTGAAGTTGGATTGTTTTTGGTCAAACCTTGAAACTAACATTACGGTGAGCTCATGACATCATGGGACGTCATGCTCAGCGTACGTGTTTGGGATCAGTCTCAGCTACTACCACACTAGATGTTAACATGCAGCAGCCACCTTTAATTGGGTCAACTCTAAAAGACTATGCATGTACTTCCAAACTTTTCTTTCAGTAGGTTTCATTCAAATTTGTCTAGTGGGTCATGAAACATTTTGGTAACGGATAAACACACAAACACAAACAGTTGTTGATGAAAAAATAAAATAAATAAATCACTGCATAACTAAAGTGGGTTATGTTAGTCTCTTACACTAGCTGTGTTTGAGCACTGGCTTGCTCCTTCACAAACTGATAGCTCCACTTCAGGGTGGAGTGAGCGTCTGCCTGGTCTTTGGCAGAGGAGAATGTGAGGAAGCGCAGCGTCTCCATGGCGAGGGACAGGTGAGGGGCGTGTCTCAGTGAGTCTTCATAGTAAAGGTACACCCCTACGACAGGTGAGCCGTAGTTCTGAGTCCAAAGAACGTCGCCTGAACAAAAACAAGATGAAACGCTTAAAACCCTCTGCAGGGTAAGAGAGGAAAATTTGGAAAAGCGTTAACGGCTAATTCACGTTGTAGAACCCTCACAGCGCCCCCTACCTGACTCTCTGTCAACTGTCACAACGAGACCATCTCCGCTCGACACCAGGTGAGACATTTCTGGACAAAAGGTACATACAGAAGGTTAAGAAGAAAATGCACAAACATCTTTGGGTTAGATTTAGGAGATTTATTCAGGTGGTGGTTTGGTGGGGCAGTTTTTGGAAAATTAGTTTCAATGTTTGAATACCATGAAAACAAACAGAAAGAAACAGTTTGCTTGCAAAAAAAAAAAAAGAGTAATATCTGAAATATTACTTGGGAAAATGTGTGTCATTTTCCTAAATAAAAACTAAAAGTGCTCGTGTTTCATGATTTTAATATAACCAGTTCGTCGAGGTGGTTACTGGTTCACTGGTAGAACTACTTACCCTTTTTTCGGACTATAAGGCGTACTTAAAATCTTTAAAATTTTCTCAAAAATCGACAATGAGTCTTATAATCTGGTGCATCTTATAGTCTGAAGAATACGGTATTTAACTTCCTGTTTGTGTAACTGTGTGCGGGATCGTACTGTAGCCTTGCTTCTCATCGTAAGGATGAGCAGAGTAATCGTTGTACGTAGCATTCCATCGCAGCTCTTGTGTTTTCGTGTCGAACATGGTGACCGTATATTCTGTAAAAACAAACAGGAACGCTCGTTAACAGCGGGCGGTCACGCCTCAAGCCGCGCAGGAATCTGCTCACCGGCTGCGTGTCAAACCTGTGCGTCCAATGTAGAGCAGAGGAGTGTTGGGGCAGATGGATTCAGAGGAGGATGTGGTTAAACTCGTTTGCTTCTCGCCCGTTTCAGGATCCACTACGAACCACACGTCGTGTTTTTTCCCTGCATGTAGACAGACGCACAGAGGCGAGATCAAATATTTACCCATCGCCAGTCCTAACAGTATCCAACCGTCTTCCGTGCACAGACGTTTTGTGTCTGACCTGTGTAGAGTATGCCGTCGGAGCTTCTGCAGGGAGCCGACTGCACCAGCTCTGGGATCGTAAAAGGCAGTTTCTGCAGACAAAACACAACAGCATGAACAACTTCCTCACAAAAACAAAACCACTGACACCAGTATGTAATAATATCACCATCAGGCCTTCTTTGTGCTTCCCACCAAGCACATACAGACTGCCATCGTTAGGGTCTGGGAGGAAACCTGGCCTGGAATAAAAACATATACAAAAACAAAAATCATTGTCGCAGGAATTATTTATAACTATTTAACAATTTACAAGGTACTAGGATACATTTTATCATCACTTTTTTCATTTATAAACCCTTTGATTTTGATTAAAAGTTGCACAAATAATGTACAGTTCTTGTCAACTATATAAAAAAAATACTGTATATAT
>JARVGS010000548.1:14626336-14637616 GCA_031762315.1 Hypsolebias antenori | reverse complement strand
GGCCGCCATGTGCTTTCGGTTTCGGCATCCGGCTAAAATCCGCGTATACGGCCGCCCCGCGAGCCGGTACCGGTAACTGGCAAAATCGGTATCCGGCCGGGCCGGTGTAACGGAACTCGGCCGTAAACCGGGGGTCACCTGTAATTGCTTTCTGAAATGTTCATAAAAATGCATCTGCTACTTCATGAGAAGATTTGCTAACATACAGACAAGGAAATGCACAGAGGCAATTACATAATGGTGGCAGACAAAGAAAAAAACGTAGTCGTCAATGACTTTTTAAAAGTTGTTCCCCCAACGAAGAGTCAAATCGAACCACGTCTAAAATCAACAAGAGTAGCAGCTGTTGGTAAATTAGAGCATGTTGCAGTCACATTTTGACTCCTTTAGTTCTCAGATAAGTTTCCATGTGACTGAATATGATCAAAATGTCCAGAAAATCCTGATTTGCTGCCATAAAACAAGAAAGATAATTGTTCATATTTTGTCATCTAACCAAGGAAATGACAGCAAATTTGTTTACTTGATAGTGAAGAAAAAAAAAGAACATAATCAGACATTAAATCTAACAAAAATGTTAACACTATATATACCAGTAAAATCTGGATGAAAACTTATTCCCAGCGGCTGTTTTTCTTCTGTGGTCACAGTTGCAGGTCGCATTAGAAATTACCCATAATAATTACTTCAAGGAGAAAGGGTTTGCAGAAAATAACACCTTGTGCATACGTTATTCCAGGTAATCACACACTGTTATGGAGAACGCCTAATAGTTTTTGGAGAAAAATTAATCTCCTTGAGAACTTTTCGTATTGAACATCCTGCAGGTTTGACTTCATTTAAATTTCAGATACGGACAAAACTAATATAAAAATAGTTCTGTTATGAAGCTGAGGGCTGTTCTTTATTAGTCGTCTCAGTCTAGATGAAAGGTTGCCTGCCTTGGGCAACATACGGCTCTAATTAATTTCCTTTCCTTTCGTTTCAGGGCATTGGCTGTCTGACACACTCACATGAGATAACACCAAGACCAATCAATGACAGGCTGTGACAATATGGTGTACAGACAGACAGACAGCTAATCACACTTTCACTGCCACCTCTGAGTAATTTAGAGGCTCCAACTGACCCCTCCACCTATATTTTGGACTGCAAGGAGCTCTACAGGATCAGCTGACCAACAATTATTAGAGTAATTTTATTCAAATGCTGAGCTGTTTAAACTCAAGCGCTTTGTGACGACATTCAACTGACTGTTTTGATCTCAAGTGCTTAGGAACTCGGGAGGTTGCATCTGTAAATGGGAGGGTTCGAAACTGGCTTGAATTCCAAGTGTGATGTTAATGAGATTTTAAAAACACTGTTTTTCATCTTAGAAGCATAGCAAAAATAAGATCGTGACACATGCCAGTCTGTCAAAATAAACTATAGGGAGACGAGATTATTTAAAACTCTACAGCTACTAATGAAATCAGAGAGCACATCGAGAGCTGCAGATGACGGGAAAGGTGTATTTAATAGATAACAATTGATTGCATGTCTTCAGTTTAGATCAGCATCACACATTTTCTGTGATTTAGTTGTTTAGTAATGATTACCATGATCTGGTGGAAATGGAGGTCACTAAGGGTGTTTTCACACCAGCCCCATTTAGTCCGCTTTAATCGAACTCTAGTCTGTTTGCCTAGAAAGTCTGGTTCATTTGGGGAGGTGTGAATGTGAAATCAAACTCTGATGCAGACCAGAAATGAGAACTCTGGTCCGCCTAAGGTCTTGGTTCAGTTGAAGTGAACTCTAGCATGGCTCAAATGCACATGTGGATAAAGCGGACCTGAGATCGCTCCAAAAGCAGGAAGTGGACTACAGCGCAGGGCATTCTGGGTAAATACAACCAAAACAAACTCGCATTTCTACCACTAGCGAATGCTACCACCACAATGCTCAGTCCGTTGTTGAAAAATGTTTATTTGGCAAATGTGCCACAGACAAAACCGAAATTCTAAAACCGCTAAAGTTTGATGCCACTCCATGTTTGTTTATATTTCCAGATGAAGAAAGTTTCGCTCAGTGTCTTCTTCAGAGGTTTTCATGTCATTTCCTTCAGTAGTTCTTGGTGCAGCACCACCACAGGCCGAGGTGTGTGTGTGTGTGTGTGGGGGGGGGGGGTACAGGTTGGCTCGACTGACTCAGTGCAGTGTTAATGTGAACCACACCAGCTGAAAATGTAAACAAGTGTTCCAATTTTGGACCCCAATTGTACAGATTCTACTGGACTATCAGGTGTGAAAATGACCTAAAACATGCTCAGTTTTAATTAAATTAACGCTGGACTTGTGTAACTTCTGTCATTTTTGGAGTTGATTTACAAAAAGTAAAGTTATAATTCTGATGTTTTGATGTAGAGTTCTGTGAGGAGGTGATTAAAAACATCTTACCTGTTGTAGATATTGTTTAAGAAAAAATATTCTCACTTTATCGCACTTACTCCAAAAGGAGTCACCCTCGATGACAGGAGGAGATTTTTAACCAGTTTTTACTCGCATGGACAGATTTTCAGGACAGGTTACACAGGAAGTACATGCATGAAGTCCATTCAGAAGAATCTGCCACGGGCAGTGTGTGCAGCTTGTTTTTATAAGCTCATCAGTTCAGCCGAGCTCACAGACTCTGAGGTGTCCTTGGAGTGACAGCTGTGCGCAGCAGCTTCACCCAACTCCTCATTCAGCTTTCTACTAACCCAAACATAAGATTCATGGGCAGAGTTAACATTCTGCGTAGTTAAAAACATCCATAAACTTTGAACCTTAAACATAAAAGAGATATTTTTCATCAACCTCAGTTTGGAAAAATGGAGCTTAGCTCTAACTTCTAACTAGTTTGATGAGCTAAAAGCTAGTGTGAGGGAGGCAAAAACCTCAGATGTAATCTTAAAACAAATCCAATCTGAGAGCATTCATGCAACAGCTCATTTTGCAAAAGTGCCTCAGTCTGCACCTGAAGTGCTACAGCTAGCTGCTGCTGCCTCCATGTTGCTCTTGCAAATAAGTAAATAATTCTATGCACCTCAGTAGCCACAGACCATCTTGCTTTATTAACTCACTTTATAAAAACATATCCTATAATAACATCTACTGCTGTTTTACTGATGCTTCCTCAGCTCTAAAGCCTCATTCACACTGCTCCCAATATTAAACAAGGAAAAAAGAGCTTAGATGCTTTGCATCTCCTGCACACTTTCCAAAGTGGAGATTTTTAAAACTTTGTTAATGGTAAATGTGTGCGGACAGGAGACACTTTTTTTTTCAGAAACAATGGCGTAGCAGCATCTGCTATGCCCCAGTGGTGTCCAATCCTGGTCCTTGAGGGCCACCGTTCTACATGTTTTAGTCATCATTTTAGTCGCTCTTCAGCATATCTTCAAGTTCTGCAGAAGCTTGTTAATCACTCATTCATTCAAGTCAGGGGTGTCAAAATAGCGAGAGACATCTAGAACATGTAGGATAGTGGCCCACGAGGACCAGGATTGGACACCACTGATAAATTTTCTACACATTGACATTAGAAAAGTTGGTTCAGTAATTCTTTAGAAAAAATGTTTGAAATTTTTTTCCTACCTTTACTCGATCAGCATTTTTTTTTTACCTGTTTGAGTTAAATTTATTTAAAAACAAAAAAACAAGCAGTCTTTTTAGCAGCATGTTTTAGCCAATTAAAAATTAATAATTTCTTGTTAAGGTTTTTCAACATTTTCTGATGTTAACATTTGTAGACTTCTAGTTATTGTTTTAATTAACATCCATCCATCCATCCATCATCTTTTACCTGCTTCTTGCTTTTCAGGTCACAGGGGCCACTGGCAGCCATATCCAGCAGTCACTGTGCGAGAGGCGGGGGACATCCTGGAGTGGACAGGTCTCCAGTCCATCACAGGGACACATAACCATTCACTCCCTCACTCACACCTAGAGACAATTTAGAGAATCAGCCTAAAAAGCATGTTTTTGGTCTGTGGGAGGAAACCGGAGTACTTGGGAGAAAACCCAGGCATGCACGGTCGGAGAGAACATGCAAACTCCACCCAGAAAGGTCCCCAACCAGGATTCGATCCAGTGACCTTGCTGAGAAGCAACAGCTCTACTAAATGAGCCACTCTGTTTTTATAACCTTAAAATGAAAGATTTGACGCTCATAGTTTTAATCATTTATTAAATGTGCTGTGTAAATAAAAGCTCGAGTCTTACGTAAAAATAAAAAAGGACCAAATTTTTAATTTAAAACCGAGACATTCTTTTTTGTTTGACTTTAATATGTTTTTTATAAATATCTTTTTTCTGCATTAAGTCGGGATCAGTTTTTTTAATTACAGTATTATTTTAAGATGCACTCCAACATGTTTTCCACTGAAGGGTAAAGGAGATAAAAGCTTGTGTGCTCACCAGCTTTGTACAGATGCAGAACAGGTAACGCACCGAGGATTTACAGCACCTCTTCTCTGAATACAGCTGCCTACTGCAGCCAAAAATAACTCTATTAGTGGTGAGTGTGAACCTGAACACTACAGCTGTGGGTTGGAGAGATAAACTGCAGAAACAGGTACAGATTCAGGTGACAGTTCTTTGGCCTCTTAACCGCATGTTTCTTAAACGAAGGAAAAGTCTGACAGGCTCATCTTCATGTCGCGCAGCTTTTATAGACACATAGACTTTGATTTTGTTGGGGGCATTTTTTCCCCTCTTTATTACAAACTGTCAGCAGAGAGACAAGCGATGGAAGGGAAAGAGCGGAGGATAACGACATGCAGTGAAAGCTCAGCTGAGCCAAAATGAAAACTCACTGCTACCAGCATTTATTCATCGCTGTTTCCACTTTAGCCTTTTGGCTGCTGGGTCGCCCGATTCAAAGACTTAATTCTAACTTTGGTTTGAAGCAAACGGAATGAGTTTTGCAAAAGCATCATACTGAGCCCTGGTAAAATAAATAAATAAAAACTGTGAGGGAAAAAAAAACAGGCGAAAGATGGGGAGAGAGGAAAATGATGCCTAGCAACGCGTTCTCATGCAAGGCGCCGTCTCTATTGCCAGTCATGGTATTGACTGTGATGCAGCTCCATTCACTCTGCAACAGTGGAGCTCATTTGACCCCGAGTGGCTCTCATCAGTCACAACACTTCCTCAGTAATGATCCCCAGTCAATGGGAGACAGACTTGACAAAACAAGTAGAATCTAGATAATCAGTAATGAGATTATCCCATTGTCTCGGGCAGTAAACGACATTTGAGAAGAAACTTTTAGATCATTGTTCTTATGATAAAACATGCACGGACAGTGGAGTTTTTAAACTGTTTTAGTTAGTAAAAATGTCCTTTTCTGAGAAAATGCCATGAATGCTCAGTGATCAGTGACTGATGAATGTCACTGAAGAAGCTGAAGCTGAGTGAAAAACCCAAGCAAAACAAACAAAATGCTAATTAAAAGCTAAAGGTAGCAAAAACTTAGCACAAATATAAAGATAAGAAACCTTAGCAAAAAAGCTAAATGTAGCAAAAGGCTAGCTAAAAGCTAAAGAATACCTAAAAGTGACAAAGTGGCGTTTCAATAGGAAGCAAAATGCTAACTAAAAGTAGAAAAAGGCTAGGTTAAGAGTTAAAAATGCTAAAAGGCTAGCTAAAAGTAACAAGGGGATGAGTAAAATCTAAATGAAGCAAAATGTTAGCAATTAGCAAAAGGTCAGCTTATATCTAAAAGTAGCATGACTTATGAGATAAAAGTAGCATACAAAGAAAAAAGCAAGCAAGCTGAAGCAGTATGCATGCTCAATAATCAAGGTTAAAAAAAATCTAACAAAGTCAAGTGAGTTTCTCTGGACATATTCAAAATAATAACAAAAAAAAACTTAAAATGTTAAAATGTTACATTTTTAATCCAAAAGACTGTGTCAGTGTGAGGAGCTGCAGTCTTATAAACAGACAAAGACAACATAAATAAATAGACAATAAATAGACAACATCCTTGATAGAGAGGAATGTTGGTTTGAGGTATGAGTGAAGGAAGCCATCTTTGTCAAGAGAACCCATCCATCTTTAAACAGGGTCGGATGCCTCCATGTTCAACTGTCCCCTTCTTACACTAGCTGTGTCCCAATCCAATGGCTGCATCCTTCGAAGACCGCATTTGAAGGCCGCTTACGTCGCAGCGACGTGCCGAGGCCTGTCCCAATTTACAGCCGCTGACTTCCGGTCTACGTGGTCTTCGAAGGACCCGGCCTACGTCAACCAGGTAGGCCGGCTCCTTCGAAGTATGCGGCCATTGGATTGGGACACAGTTAATGTTGTTATTGCTAGTATCAATCAGCTCCCTGTGAATAGCACGTGTCCATCAGAGCACTAACGATCAGTTGTTAGGCTGATGATCCTTCTTTATCATGTGATCAGTTAGTTCTGGATGTCAAAAACAATCCACTATGACATGCTGAAGCAGACTGAAACGAAAACAAGACTTTATAAATATCTTTACACATTTCTTTAGATGAAATACTTGTATATAAAGTTAAACATTTTTGAAAGTGTAAACGTACAGAAACCAAAGGGCATCGCTAAACCTTTTGATAAATGAACAGCTAAAGCAGCACAAAGTGCGCAGAAGTAATTAGATTGCAAAGAACATAGTGAGAAAAGAGGAGGGGGTGATTGTGGATGCTGAAGGAACATTCACACGAGTACTCTCAACTAAAATTCTGTTGGCATGTTCTGCTAAGGTTTCTATTACTACCTGCTGCTATTTCTCCACTATTTCCTATTTGTTGCTGGAAAAGGTTGCATTCAAAACATCTGCATTGCCTCCATGTCTGTTCTGAAGTGTATACAGCAGGAACAGGAAGGAATATGAAATGTGCTACTTATTTTTTCTTTGTGTGTGTGTGTTGGTGTGTCTGCATGTGTGTGCATGTGCGCACGTGTGTGTGTGTGTGTCAGTTTGCATGCTTGTCTGAAGTGGTGTTGTCTTGGACTTGTTTGCAGATGAGTAGGTGTTACATTAAAGTCATTCCTTGCTTCACTCACTCCATCTCTGAGCTCCACTCAAACATGTCACAACATATTACATCGCTGTTTCCTGTGTGTGTGTGTGCGCGCGCATGTGTGTGTGGTTGTGACAGGGAAAAAAAGAGGACTTAGAGTGACACTTATACACACACAGAAAAACACATTTTACCGATTTCTGGGTGGTCATGTTACTAAACAATCCCTACATTTGAAAAGGTTCAAGAAATAAATCGGTTAATCAATAGTTCAGCTCTTTTTTAAAATGGGCTTCTGAAGAAATGTTATGAATAATTAATATCTTACCTGTTACTGGTAGCTCTTTAAACAGCCTCAAATGGGGATTTTTTTTTTTTTGTCTTAACTAGCTAAAAGCTAATCTGAGTGAGGATTGCGGCCATCATAAATCAGCTCTAGTTTCCAAAATTTAATATCAGTTCTTCCAAACGTCTTTTACAAATTTTTTACGCCGTCGTCAATTTTGCACGGCCATATATTAACAAAGAATTTCATGGTTATTTGCAAGTGCTAATGGTTACAGTGGCAGTTAGTTGTAGCCCTTTTTGTGCAGCCGGGGATATTTTTAGTGGGAATATTTATTTATTTATTTGTTTGTTTTCAGAATAACAGTGTAATGCAAAAATGACAACAATGTAAATGTTTAAAAACAGGATTTGCCAATGAAATCTTTGAGATTGGAGATATTTTAATGACGGCAACAAACACTTTGGCCTTGACCTCACTTGGACCTTTGTAAGTCAATCCAGTCAAAGTTAAATTTTATTTCTCTAAACTGAGTTCATTCAAAGAGATCTCTACAACTGGTAAAATGTAAAAGGTGTTCAAAACCTGTTCACAGATCCCTGCTTTGGAAAAAAAAATTCTGAAGTATCCGTTTTAGTTGAGAGAGAGCACAAACTTTTAAAGCATTTCTACCAATTGAAGTATTTTTTTTAGTTAAATGAGTGCTTAGAGCACGCCACAGTGACAGACAAGAAGATTGCATTCAGACTACAGTTGTCAAACACTTATAACTTCAGAAATTCGTTCACATTTGGACCCGACTCCTGACTAAACGTTTAAAAAAATCACCCTGACTACTTGTGCAGCTCAATCAGCAAGAGGAGAACTGGAACTCGAACAGTCCAAGGTGACCTGCCTCATCTTCTGCAAAAGAGCACAGACTTTCCACAATGTTGAAATCCTGTCGTCATGGCCGGAGGGGCTTATAATTTGGGCCTAAAATGTGTGTTGTGCTCCAGACCTCGACCAGAACGTGTGTGCTTGAACAAATCTTAGTGACACATTCTCCATTTTAATGTGGTCCTTGTAGAAAGCAGCTGAGCCGCAGTGACAGATGAACGTTGGCAGACCCACCACAAAAGAAACAAGAAAATCACCGATACTGAATGGAAGTTTATTTTTAGAGTGGCAATAGTGTGCTCTGAGAAATTTGTTTACCTTCTTGGCATTTTGCTAAGAAAGCCATTTCCCTGATGTGGTATTTCTAATATAGTCTGATATGTAGTTTGATTCTGTGTTTGAGTGCCATCTTTACAGATGGAAAGGGAAATAAACTAATCCAGGATATTTGTTTGGGGTCTGTGGGCAGAACTTTGTTGGGCTCACCAACAGGCCAGTTTCCACAATAAACATACCTTCTTAACTGTTTTTATTTTTTATTAATTATCACTTTTTTGGATTATACCTGCCTGCCAGTCTCACATGGTTGCATCCTTGGTTCCACACCAGTGCTCAGTTGACACTAAGAGGATGGAGTAGCGTGTGCAGTTGTACGAATGTGGTCAGAGGTTTTGCTACTTGAGTACAGGTAGCCCTCGACTTACGACGGAGATCTGTTCTCACGCAGCGTTGTAAACCGAATTTGACGTAAGTCAGAACGTACGTAAATACATATGACGTACCTGTTTTTCCAAGCACATAAGCCGATTTTCGACGTAAGTCCATGGTGATGGCCTTCCTTTTCCTCGATGCACTGCCATCAGAAGAGTCCTCCTTGCGTTTTGGAAGCCATAATGAAGGGCTAATGAAGTGCTAATGGCCTACTGGGATGCTAGTGACGCCGTCTTCCTCCATACAGTACTGTATTCCTCCACCGCTGCACTGTGTAACTGTATTCTTCCGCCACCGCGCCGCCGCATTATGACGTTTAACGTCGTAAAACCGTCGTAAAACCGTCGTAAAACCATCATAAAACCATCGTAAAACCGTCGTAAAACCTCCGTAAACCCTACGTAAAAACTGACGTAAAACTGACGTAAAACTGACGTAATCGCGTACCGTGAATAAGGGAGATGCGTCGTAAACTCGAAACGTCGTAAGACGAGACCATCGTAACCTGAGGACTGCCTGTATAAGATTTTGGTAACTGTGGGAAATTATTTAGTTTTAGTTTGTTAACAACTGTAAAATAATAATAATAAAACAAGTGAAAACACACCAATCAGGTATAAGCTCCGTACATTATTGATGCTGCTTCTTTACGGGGCAGATTTACTAACAATGTTCTTCTCACTTTGAATTTTAATGAGGATATAATTTGTGATGTTGGTGAGATCTAGCTAAAGAGATGATGACTAGACTAGAGATTATTTTCTCCTACAGTTTGTGTGATTGTGTTGTGTAGCAATATGTTTGATTATAAGTTACGAGTTAAGCTCATAAGTTATGCATGTATTTTGCAAATAACCTCGTTGTTTGGGCACCACCTCTCTCTCTGAGAGGAAAATCAGTCTCTATTTATTGTAAACTGAACAAGAGTTCTTTTCTCATGTTTAAAGAATATCAAATCAGTTAATACACACAGATATGCCAAAATAATCACAAATTCAGATGAATTTTATGTATTTTACTATAACAATAATAATCTGTGATACATATGATGAAATGCATGACAAAAGTTAACTGAACATCAAATGTCTTTGAATCAAAGGTCTAATTGATGTGTAAAATTAGTGACACTTAAAGGGCAGACTTAGGACTGCTTTTTTCCTAAGCTGAACTCTAAGTTGAATGTGCAATCTGTGATCTAGGGTCACCAGCAAACCATGAGAGTTCTCCGGCTGAACAGCCCCTGGAGATACCAGGCAGGTAGGCGCAGATGGTAGCGCGTAAGTTGAGAAATCTCCTGAGTTACCTTGGCTGTGGAAGACTGTATCCTCCTCTGAACCTGGTTTGATGGATAACTGTTCTGGATTGATCTGGATTGATCTTCATGGGAACCAGTCTGGGAGTATTACTTTTTCAATAAGGCAAGATATCAACGTTGTGAGTTTTCCGGATGTTTCAAACTCCGAGGTCATTTGAACAAAAGCTCTCATTAAACGATCTGTCCGTTTCATTGGAAAACAGTTTCAAACACAAAACACTGGTGTGACATTTGTTCGATGAGGTGATCGCTTTATGAGGTGAGGTGTTCCCCTACAGTTGGTTATTGTAACTTTTTGCAGTATTTGTCTACAAGTGTTTGCTGAGCTTACAGTATAAAGAAAGCTGTTTTGTTTTGACTTCATGCAGACTGGGTTTAGTTTATGTTATTAAAAACTAGTCATTCCATCTGTCTGCAGGTTTGGTCTTGCTTGGTGAATTTATTTATCTGTTTTTATTTTATTTGATATTAAACTCAATCGCTCATGAGGAAATTAAAAGTGCCAAAAGGGGTTTAGCTTCAGCACGTCAGTGTGTAAATGGTAAAAACAAAAATGATTAGAAAATAAAGTGTGCACAATTTGAGTATGATGTGACAGGCAATCAACAGTTTTTGTAAATTAATATCAAAGGTTTGCCCCAAATTTTATTTTGCAAAGAATCTGAGCTATTTTGCTAATTGGGTGCGTGACAAGACAAACTGAATGAAGCACTGACAGGTTGCACAAGTAGAAATTACAAAAGTTTCAGTTTACAAAAAGCAAAAATGTTATTTTTTTTTATTTTTTTTTTATTTTAGAGTTGTTAATAGAGTTAAAGTTGTGGCGATGAAAATATTACGTGACTACCAAGTCAGAGTGAGGAATAATTTTTTTTTTTTTTTTTACAAAAACCTGTAAACCAAAATAAATGTAAAAAAAAAAATCTAAACGCTTTTGATTTGCACACAGATTATTTAAACATTATATGTACACCATCATGAAAGTCTGGTAAATGCCAGTGTGTGTGTGTGTGTGTGTGTGTGGGGGGGGGGGGGGTTTGTAGAAAAATATCTTGCGACACAGTATATTTTTTA
>JARVGS010000548.1:14615192-14626236 GCA_031762315.1 Hypsolebias antenori | reverse complement strand
TACTTTGCAGTTCCAACACAGTCAACACAATCTTCCATCCGAGGAAGCGGGTAGGAGTCAGGTTTTGTGATGCTGTTTAGTTTCCTGTAATCAGTACAGAATCTATAAGTACCATCCGGTTTCTGAACTAACACACAGGGTGAGGCCCAACTGGAGGAGGAGGGTTTAATCAAGCCGTTGTCCAGCAAATACTGAATTTCTGATTTCATAACTTTACTTTTCTCTGGTGAAAGTCTATAGAAATGCTGACGGATGGGCTGCGCGTCCCCCACATCAATGTCATGCTCAATTAAGTGAGTACACATTGGGATGTCACTGAATATATGAAAATCTAAAATCAACTGCTTCAACTGCTCTCCTTTTTCAGCAGACAAATGGCTCAACAATGGTTGTAAGTTTAACAACATCTCCGAGTTCCTAAGTCTCGGCTGGAATACAGTGTCTTCTGGAGTCTGTACATCTTCATCTAATCTTGCTGTGTTGCTCAGGTCTACTTTCACAGAAGAAGCAACGGCCTGTACGTTTTTTTCTTCCGGAGTACGACCAAAGTAAGGTTTCAGTAAGTTTACATGGCACAGCTGAGTGGGTCGTTTACGGTCAGGGGTAGAGACCACGTAATCCTGTGCCGACACCTGCTTCAGCACAGAATATGGACCAGAAAACTTGGCCTGAAATGGAGAACCTTGAATAGGAAGCAAGGCAAGCACCCGATCTCCTGGGTGAAACGCTCTACTTTCAGCTTTCTGGTCAAACCATTGTTTCATCCTTTTCTGAGCTTTTTTAAGATTCTCAGAAGCTAATCTGCCAGCCAAGAGAAGTCTGCGACGAAAACCATTAATGTAGTCGAACAAGTTTGATGGTGGATCAGAACTCTCCAGGTTAGTTCTTAGGATAGCAAGGGGCCCGCGTACATGATGTCCAAACACTAGCTCGTTTGGACTGAACCCTGTGCTTTCCTGAACCACTTCACGAGCTGCCAGAAGAAGCCAAGGCAAACCTTCTTCCCAGTCTCTATTCAACTCGGTGCAGTATGCTCGCAACAATGCCTTCAGAGTTTGGTGAAAACGCTCTAGTGCCCCCTGGCTTTGTGCATGATAAGCACTGCTTTGTTGATGGGCTACACCAAGATGTTTCAAAATCTCAGCAAACATGTGGGAAGTGAAATTGGTACCTCTGTCTGTCTGAATAGTCTTGGGAATTCCAAACACTGAAATGAAATTAGATAAAGCTTTGACCACCGACCTTGTTGTAATGGTTTTCAGGGCATATGCTGCAGGATAACGAGTGCTTTTACACATAACTGTCAGTAAATACACCGATCCTGACTTCGAAGGACTCAGTGGACCAACACAGTCTATGATTAAGTTTTCAAAAGGTTCACCAACAGCAGGTATGGGAAAAAGTGGAGCTGGTTTCAAGTTCTGATTAGGCTTTCCAGTTAACTGACAGGTGTGACAGGTTTTTACAAAAAGAGAGACATCTTTTTTCAGACGGGACCAATAAAAATAACGCAACACTCGACTATAGGTTTTATTGACTCCCAGATGGCCAGCCAGCTCTCCATGGGCAGTTTTCAGAACGAGGTCTCTGAACTTAGTTGGAACAACAACCTGATAAACTGGTCCAACAACTTCCCTGTCACTATAAGGCAACCATTTGCGTACCAACAGACCTTCCAGAAGAAAATACCCATGTGACACTTTTGAGTCCTGTTCTGTTGCCTGGACTTGTTTAAACAAAGCAGCCAAGGTAGTGTCCTCCTGCTGGGCTGCAATCAACTCACTGAGGGACAAGGGAACAGGAAGAGTTGGCAAACAGACAAGCTTCTTGCAGATAGAACCAGGCTTACCAGACTCATTCTCCTGTTCAGCCAAAGAACGAGTGATGGCACGAGTTACTGCACAAGCTGGGAACGCCTCAGGAAAGTCACGAGCACATTCGTCTGAAACAGAAACAGATGGAGAAGCTCGGACCACCGGAGGAGGGGCAACATCTCGCCACACGCGTCCACCTGCCAGGTTGTTTCCCAGAATGAGAGACACACCTCCTACAGGCAAAGAAGGACGAACACCAACAACTACTTCCCCTTGAACCAGTTCGGACTGCAAGTAGATCTTATGGAGAGGCACAGAGAAAGTTTTCAACCCAATAACTCTAATCATGACACTACAACCGGTATCAGAAACTGAAGAAAACGGCAGAACAGATTCCAATATGAAGGACTAAGACTCTCCAGTGTCACGCAGAATCTTTACAGCCACTTTATTTAAACTGCCACACAAAGAAACAAACCCCTGGATGATGAAAGGAGCATAATCTCATCCAACATCCTTCTCAAAGACCAGGGGATCTGTGCCGTTCAGTTCTGGAAAAGACTTGAAGTCAAAAGGTGCAGCTAAAACAGTTGGTCTAACACCTTCAGCTTCAACTGGAGGTGTAGACTCATCTGATTGCAACTGCAAAACACTGGCTAAAGCAACAGGTTTTCGATTAACTTGTTTAATCTTACCTAGTTTAGATTTGGAATTCCAAGGACACTCATTTTTCCAGTGTCTCTTCTCACGACAATAGTTACAAACTGAGTCAGCTTTAGAATGCAAAGTAGGATCCCATCTAGTTTTACTAGGGAGCCATTCATGGTGGGATTCCTTAGGGCAATGACCATCTTCCACATTACAATCTCTCACAGCTTTATGCGTTAGAACATAGTCATCTGCTATGCGTTAGAACATAGTCATCTGCTAAAATGGCAGCTTTAGCAGAGGTTTTCACTTTTTGTTCATTAACACAGGTGGCAATCCGATGTGGAATAATGTTCTTAAACTGTTCCAACACTATCAACTCACAAAGGGATTTCAAGTCATCCACACCCTCTGCCAATAACCAGCGATAGAATTGGGTATTCAATTCTCTGGCAAGATCTGTATTTGTCTGTTTTTCCTGTAGTTCCTAAATTGCTGCGTATAATATTCAGGAACCTGTTCATAAGCTTTCAAAACAGCTTCCTCAACAGATTTGTACACCTTTCTTTCTGCTGAAGGTAATGAAACATAAGCTTTTTGGGCCTTACCCACCAGTACACTTTGCAGGAGAATGGAGCAATCTGAATCACTCCAGTCATTGTCCTCTGCCATGTCCTCAAACAAAGAGAAAAATACATCAGGATCTTGTTCATTGAACTTAGGTAACAGCTTCAACATGTTAACCAGGTTACGTCCAGAAAACCCATCACTAATTTGAGACAGATTAAGAGTTCCACCACTTAACCTACCCTCAGACCTCAACTTCAGATGCTCAGCTTCTAGAGATAATTTCTTAAGCTCTAACTCATGTGCATATGCCAACCTCTTTTCATCATGTTCACGTGCTAACCTCCTTTCTTCAAATTCATGTTCACGTGCTAACCTCTTTTCTTCCAGTTCATGTTCACGTGCCAATCTTTTTTCTTCATGGGCTAGCCGCAACTTTTCCAACTCAAACTGCAATTCAAACTCAGTTCTTTTAGATTGGAACTTTAATTGAGAATCTTGTGTTACTGTTGGATCCAAAATGTCCTCATCCGACCTAGAGGCACCGGTTAACGAATCTGCATGAGCGGAAGTCATGTCCGTCATATCAGCATCTGAAACAGAAACAGTAAAGACATTCAATTTTACAAGATTGTCTTTTAAAAAAACCTTTAGCTGGGGTAACCTCCACCCTTTTGCAGCTTCAAAATCAATTTGAAAGTGTTCACCCACTTGATGAATCTGCTCCTTGTTGAGCTTTTCCAAAAGTTCTAAAGTTGGGGAAGCCAAAAAAGAACTAACAGTATCCGGATACGCTTTGGTTCTCGTAAGAATAAAAGAAAAAAAAAAGTGATAAAGACCAGGAATATGAGGCCTCAGCCTTGTGTGGATGTAATTTTTCTTTGCTGCACCTCAGCAGTCATATTCCCTCAAGGGTATAAATACTGGTAGGAAAAAAGACAAGGTTGTTTAAAAGGAGCACATTAAAGAAGAAGCACAACATGTTAAAGTTAAAACTATTTAAATTTGTAAGTTTATACATTTGTAATGTGAGGGCTGCAAACTCATACTTTAATGTAAATAACATAAACTAATCTTTATTATAACTGGCGTTGCTGATGCAGCATTTCTTCTATGTTGGTTTGAATAAATGGTCTGAAATGTTACAAAGCAAAACAGCATGTGCAAATGTTTCAAAGATAAAATAAAATCTGGATCACAAGTAAGTTGTTTCTAAAAACTTTTTTTCCTTACGTGTTTGTTGACTTTTATGTTTGCAGATCTTTCATGCTGAAAAATATTCAATAAACCTGCCAGGGTCCAAAAATGTTAATGGTTTTATTCATATTTATACAGTTTGTTTTTGTCATCAAATTTATTGTTTCTTTTTGATTATCTTTGTTTTGTTTTGTTGTTTCTTCTCGTCTCATTGGCCAGTTCCCTTCAGGTATTCCTGCCTTTAATCTACCACTCGCACCTGCTCCCCATATTCATTAGTCCCAGCTGTTTCCACTCGCAATCCTCCTCCCCTGCCTTCTAGTACTCCAGGCTCATTCTATCTTCAGTCCATCGTGCTGTTTGTTCTCCTGTTTCTTTCTTGTTTAATTCTCTTTAGAGTTTGTTTGATGCCCCATCAGCTTTTTGTGTCTCAGTAATGGAAGTTTTTTAATTTGGATTTTTTTTTCTTCTTTATGCATCCATGGCTTCTTACTCAACAAATCTTAACCAAATCACTGAAAATGTTAGAACCTCTAAGACTGAGTTTGAGTTAAATGTTATACTTTTGCTGATCTGGTTGGAGACAAGACTGTGGAACAAATAATGAGTGGTGTGAACTTTAAAATGAGCTGAAACGTGACATAGGTTGGGTTGAAATGGACAACGATTCTGAAAAACTTTTATTTTAATGGCCTTTTTGCACATGTGTCTGTAGCTGGAGACGTCATTCGCAGTTCGAACATTTGTGTAAAATCTTCATTGTGGTTTTCTCTAACAATAGAGAAGAGCTAGAGAGCTGTCATTTTTAGTGTGAAGACAGTATCCATGCTTTTATTTCAACCTGCATTGACTACTGTAAATCTCTTTTTACTTCTCTCTGTAAAATCCTTCTTGGATTGTCTACATTTGGTCCAAAACACTGCTGTTAAGCTTCTGACCAGGTTCTCCACAGATTTCATGTTCCACCTTTACTGTTCTCTCTGCACAATCTTAGAACTGAGGTCAAAGTCCTGATCTGGACTTTTAAAATTTTGCATGGTGATGTGCCTTTGCGAGAACTTTTCCATGCTAGCTGTCGCTAAATCAAAGCTAAAAATCCAAAGGTGAATCAGACACTCCAGTGCTTTCATCCATGTTCTATAAAGCCGATGGAATTATTTATTAATGGATTTATTTAGGAAACAGCTGAAGACTCATGTTTTTAGGCTGACATTTGTGTAACAAACTATTTTAACTGCTTTTCCAAGATTGTGCTTTAGCTCATTTTATCACCTGGGTTGATCTTATCTTTGTGTTTTTATGCTATTTTGAAGTGAGAAATCTTGGAATTTTTATCTTTGAAACCACTGTATAAACGTTACTTTTGTCATAATTATTATATTTTTGCTTCATTCTTGTCTTGTGACACTTCAGTGGACTCCAAATAAACTAACAGACAAACAAAAACGATCTCATATAAACCTAAATCTGTGTATATTAAAGTTTTGATGTCTGAAGCAGACTGATTCCTGCACATCTATTTATTTCAAGTATGAATTAAATTCTCAAACAAGTGTAAATAATACCAACAACGTTTTTATTTCTGCTATGGACAGTTTTCCTTTGCAGATAATTTTAAGCATTTTGCTCCGTGGACACTTGGTTTCTATGTATTAATCACCATATCTAACTTTGGGTAGTCATGACCTACCTTAACATGTTTATAATAAGTGCCAAGTTATATTTAGTTGCGTTGTTTATACATCTACTTGAGTTAGGTTCTTGTTAAATGTCCTTCTTGTACAGTGCTTTATGCTCAAGACAAATTATATTATTGTCTATTTTTTTTTTGTTTGGATCCTCTTCAGCGTTACCACATTTTGTTGAATCATTTTCATTTTTGTGGCATCAAGCTGCTGTAAGTGAGACACTTCTGAAAATGGGTCAAAAGTATTTTTAAAAAGTAGTCCAGTGACACTGGATGTATTGATTTATCAGACCAAAATAAATATACAGAAATTACAAGACATTTGGATTCCTAAAGCAAGAATTGACCATCAAGTGATATAAACTAAAGTGCTGAGCATTAAATTACTGCAGATTTTTGTTTACAAAGCAGAAACTGAGAATTTAGAGGTTAAAAAAAGCAAAACAGTAGCTAAAAGTTAAAAATGACAAAATCCATGGCAAGAAGCAAAACTTTGCTAAACTAGAGTTAGCCAAACTGTTGCCAAATGCTAAAATTGAAAAGACCATAGCTAAAAGGTAAAATGAGCAAAACAGTAGTTAAACATAAGAACCACCAAATCAGTAACTAAAAGCTAAGATTAGCACAACAGTAGCTAAAAGCTAAAATTAAGACAGCAAAAGCTAAAAATTAAAATCAGTTAAAAGAAAAATCCCAGTTTAATTCAACAAAACAAACAAAAAATACATGAATTTAAAAAAATAAGCTACAAAAACTGTCCATCTCCTGAAAGAGCTGATCATTTGATCAAACAAACCTTCAAGTTGTGTTTATTTGTCATATGCAGGGTTAACAAGGTTAACAGTACAATGAAATGCTGAGATACCTTCAATGTTTAAATTAGCTAAAAGCATGCTGAAGATCAAATGCTGAGAAATGTACACAAGAAACTATAAATGGGAAATAAAAACAGGTAATTTGTCTGAATGCAGATTCAGCATTCAGACAAATAATTTACAAAATGCTAACTTTCTGGCTACTTCCATAGGTATTATTATATGCAGAGTAGAACATATAATCCACAGTAATACTCAACAAATTACAATTTAAATTGTTCTAACTAGTATATAAATAATTGATACAGAATTTTCTCTCTAAAGATTTTAGTCTGTATCTCTAATGAGTTTCTTTTATCCTAAGTAGAGCTCTTTCAACCTGAACGCTAATAAATTAGAGTGTGTTTGTGTGTATGTGTGTGTGTGTGTGTGTACACACGCAGCCTTTAATCGTAATGGGCCACTCAGAAGAGGCTTTTGAAGGAAAGGGTATGATTTTGGACACTTTTCTTTTCGTTTTCGCTCTTTCACACTGAGACAATTTTCTTTTCAAAATTTCGGTTTCATAAAAAACAATTCCGTCATGTTTCAGTATGCAGTTTGAAACTTGTCCTAAATTGTAAGTACCGGTATACCTGCTGCACTGACATGAATGTTCTCTTTTGGCATTGGTTACATCCCCGAAAACTTATAAGAATATTCAAATTAACATAAAAAGTTTTCACCATAAAGACTGTGTGTGTAGCTTTAAAATGAACTGGAGCTAACTTACAGCTTCGGCTTGAATTATTCTGTTCATTTATCAGCTGCGTGTCTCTCCAGTCATTCGCAGAGCTATGATTGTTTCTAGTAAGATCAGGGGGACGTATATTAGGCAAAGCATGCTCAAAAGTAGCTAAATGGTAGCTACAAAAAGAGCCATAAGGCTAGCAAAATATTTAAAGTAGCAGAACAGTAAATTGAAAATAAAAGCAACAAAATAAAACAGTAAAATAATGTTTTGGAGAAACTAAAGAAATTTTAACATAATTATTATGGGAAATATATTTAAAAAATGTGAAATATTTTGAAAAGTATAATGTCATGTCCTGATAGAGCTGAACATTTTGATATTTTAATGGTTAAATCAAGTACGGAAGACACTATAAACAGGACAACAGTGCTAACGCTGACTTAGCATTCACACAAAGGCCAAGAACAAAACGTAATGCTAACTGTGAGTTAATTGTTATATGCATCATTAAAATGAGGGAAAATATTGACTTATCTATGATTATGTTTTCCTCTTGGCTGCTTCCGTCTTCAGGGGTTGCCACAGTAAACTAACTCGCACAAAGATATGGCGATTGTTTTTACACCGGATGCCTTTTTTGACGCAACCACAGACCACACATGGAGCAGAGTCAAGTCGTCAAGTCAAATTTATTTATAAAGCACATTTAAAACAGCGGCTGTTACCAAAGTGCTTGAGGGGGTGAAGACCTTTGCACAGGGTGGGACATTTGAGGGTGGAAGTAGGTGCTCCACCTTTCCACCTATATTTTTGATGTAATGGTCAGGGGACTTGAACCAGAAACCTCCTGATCACAGGCTCCCTTCTCTAACCTCTGCCCAGCTAATCCAACATATTTATAAAAGTTTTGTTTGATTTACATTTTATAAATGAATATAATTATTGTTGAGAGACGTTTTGCCCTCCATCCGACAGCAGTACACTGGTTGGTCCAGTGTAGGAGTATGTCTCTTAGTGGGGAAAACAGTTTGTCTGTGACTTCTCACACTGATGAAGCTCCTTGAATGGAGGGCGAAATGTCTCAACAAAAAGAAGAAACTATCCAGATAACCTGAACATTGCTGGGCATCAGTAAAATACTGTAAAAACCACAAATATAACTGTCAGTCAGTGAGAAACCACAGGTGAATTTCCACATCAATACAAATATAGGAAAGGTATAACTGGTTCACAAAGTGTATCTTTTTATATTTCTGTGCAACTTGCAGATTACTGAACACTTTCACTGTTAATATAGCAATTGTGTCACTATATTTTTGCGAGTTTTTAAACCCTTCTAATGACTATAGTTACTCTGCTGGAGGACATATAGAGCTTTGGGACGAAGGAGGAGACCACAGAAGCACTTTCTGCCCTTTGGAAAGAACAAGTCTTCAAAAGCCTTAAATAGTCACTAGAATTGTTGTTAGTTTCTTTTTGAAAAATAGTCCCTAGAGAGGTCTAAAAACCCGCCAAATATAGCGGTAGTATTGCTAAATTGGCAACACAGCACGTGTTCCACAATCTGCTACTTTTGCCTCCATTCGCACGTTATGTTCATTAATTAAGTCATGCATTGAAGCGGTCAAATTATCGAACATTATGGGGTTATTGAAATTAATTATACCCGTACAGAGGACAAAATGATCATACAAACACAATACTGTAATTATTGTATGTCAGACAACGCTGACGCAGACGTTTAGTAATTTATAACATGTCATCATCTACATGAAGGGCCAGGCAGTTCTGTTGGGATGGCGGGGTATCCTCCTTGGAAAATAGTATGATAAATGTTGACTGGAGTTTTCACCTGCAGTCTTTCTCTGCTCACACCTGGGCTCATATGTGAATGCAACCCACGGGGAAGGGTTGCAGTCCTGCCTGACTTTTCAATCTTTAGTGCAAGGCGGTGTGGTTGGGACGCCACAAAAACAGTTTGTGCAAGTACTGAGCATGAACAGAAACCACTGGATCGATGTGAGCAACATGTTTTGTGAACCCAATGAGCTGTGCTGGTATGACAGTCTAATCAGTAAAATTAACTGCATTGCACAGCAGACGTTCTCCTGGTTACTTCACCCAAAAGAATCTCACTTTATTATTAGACATCCAGCTGTGCAGTGCCAACAGTCATTAAGCAGTTGTGGAATTTTTGCACTGGCCTTTGCATCATCAGTGTTAGGTGAGGGGAATACTGCCAGAGGAATTTGTCTTCCAAGAAAAAGTCACGAGATAGATATTGTATAGAGCTCTGAACAATGTATTCCCACACACTATGACACTGGCAAAGGCTGAAAGAGGAACTGCTGAAATACAGATTTGTTGTATTTGCAGGACGTCACACTACAAAAGGTGATGGTGCAGTGCAGCAGCTGCAATGTGTGGTACCACCTTAACTTCAAGTCTGTTCCATCTGAAGTGCAAAGTTGGAAATACAGTAGAATGAAAATGTGACAGATGTACAAACTAACTTTACAAAGAGTTTGGCTGTGTTACACTGACAAAGCCGTGTTTTTCTTTTCACTGGGTGTGACCAGCCTTTCTGTGTTTCACCTAACGTTTTTCTAAGTAGTAATGCAAATTTCTTTCAAAATGTTGGCAGAAAATCTGATGGCAGTTTTGCAATTTAAGTTCACTTTGTTTTCTTAATGCTAGCTCACGGTATGGATGGGAAGCTTTTCAAATGACTGAATTCAATCCAAGTTTTTTGATGTACTAAATCAAGACTTATTTTTTTACTTCAAAGCTAACATTAGTAAGACATCGGTGCAGTAAAAGTTAGTGAATTCAGGCCAGAGAATCTGAATGCAAATTAAATGTTTACAACTATACTAAAAACTAATATATTCCGATCAGTGAATGTGATTTTTGACTAGACTGTTTGAGTTTGTGCTATTACAATGTGCCTATCTGAAAGCTGTAAGTTTAATGCACGGTTAGACTCTAATATATTTAGAGTTTCCATGCAGTACAGTATATTTAAAAATGTGCTTGTAACCGATAGAAATAAATTGCTCAATTTTAAAAATAAAAAGTTGCTTTGGCAAAATTATGGTTGGCTTGTGACTTTTCAAACCATTTCAATAGTAGAAATGTTAAAAACTGCAGCTGTCCATGGTGCTGAAGCCAGTCAACAAATTCTTCAAAATGTCAGTACTGTATTCAGATGCTGCAGGAAAGAAGGCTCAAAATAAAACAAATGCATTCTTTGAGCAGTTAAACAAGACTGCAGGGCAACTTGTGGACAACAATGCATTGCTATTTTTATTTTTATTTCAAATGGTCCCTGTATAGGACACAGTGAAGACATATATTAATTAAACCAAAATACCACAGTAAAACATTGTAAGTCAATGTCACAGGACAACACCAGAGGTCAATGTCACAGGTCAATGTCACAGGTCAATGTCACAGGTCAACGTCACAGGTCAATGTCACAGGTCAACATCACAGGACAACATCGTTTCAGTAGAAAGAGAGAGACACAAAGAAACGATAAAGCGATAAATGAAAATGAGGTCGATAATTTTAATTTATCATG
>JARVGS010000548.1:14574821-14595558 GCA_031762315.1 Hypsolebias antenori | reverse complement strand
GTTTCATGGACAAATATAACTGTATCATCAGCATAACAATGAAAATGTATCCCATGCTGTTTAATAATATTACGTAATGGAAGCATATACGAGGTAAAGAAGGTAAGGTACATTAAAACATCAGGTATTCTGACGGCTATTATGGCTTAAGAAGACAAAGTTTTAAGGTTTTTATGTTTGTAAGTTTTCCAGTAACAGAATGGTGGTGGTCGATGGTGTCTGGAGGATAAGTCCTGAGATTATCTTCCAGAATGGATGACCATGCAGTTTTAATCGATTGATGTTTGAGGTTTAGAAATTTGAGTGTGACACTTGTGCTCCTCATGAAGCTGTTTAGCGTGGGACGCTGGTGCACATGCAGAGGTTTGTGGTCTCGTTTCCCACACCGACAGGTCTGAGCGGTATGACTGAGGGAATTCCTGTCGACAAAGACATCCGAACCGAGGAATGAAGAAGATGCAGACGCTCGTGCTGCACAGCAAACGGCACATACTCATAGTTCCTCTCTTGACTGTATCTCATTCTTTGTCTGCCCCCGTCATTTCGCAGCTATGGCGACAGGGTGGAGCACTTCAGAGTCCTGGAGGGGGGTGGTCAGTACTGCATCTGGGACAAGTCGTTTTGCTCCTTGAACCGCTTGGTGGACTTCTACCGAACAAACAGCATTGCCTTAGAGAAAGTGGTTCGCCTCAAAGATCTTCCCTCGTCCCCTCGGCTGCAGGCCCATCCTGGACACAACCCGTACCCCAACCCTTATAGAAGCACCTCGCAGGAGTCAATCCCCTCCGCCCGCCTTCCTTCTCCCCCCTCTCACCAGAAACCAGTTTTGGAGGTATGACAATGAATGACTTCTTGTAAACAGCTCTGTTAAATTCACACCTGTGTCTGACATCCTGTTATTATTTTTATCTTAAAAGCCTCGTCTGGCTCACGCCCTCTGCGACTACACCCCCCCTCAAACCGCCCACCTCCACTTTAGACGTGGCGATGTCATCAACCTTCTGGACTGTTCAGACTCGCTGGGCTGGAGGGGGCGCTGTCGAGGCCGGGTGGGCATCTTCCCTCCAGAATACGTTCAGCCGCTGTTCCACTAGCTCCACTCCACGGCTGTACTTCAGATCTGCGCTGACACCCAAGAGATGTGCTTCAACCTGTTCAGTGACTGATGCCTTTAAAAACATGGGTTCCCAACCCTGGTCCCTGAGGAACACCATCCTACATGTTTTAGTTGTTTCTCTGCTCAGACACACGCCTGCTTCTGCAGAACATGTGAAAGTAATAAAAATCACTGAATCAGGTGTGTTGGAGCAGGGAAACAACTAAAACATGCAGGATGGTGTTCCTCAAGGAGCAGGGTTGGGAACCAATGGGTTACACAAACGCTTAAAGTGACAGTCCAGGTCCATTGAAGTGAGATTTGGTGGGAAGGTTATAAACAATGATCTTATCTGTTGTAGATGGCTTTTTGAATGACCACAGTTTGGAGAAACAAGAGTTTAATTCTGACCAGCTAGATCATCTAACCATCCAAAGTGAGTTGCTGCCATCTAAAAACCATGATAACACTCTTAAAATACTGAAGCAGTCCATGCAACTTTATATACTTTATCTTTACATTTCATTTTGCATATACAGTATGGTTATTTATATAGAAACTTGTGGTTATTTGCAAGTAGCAGCGGCTAGCTACACTTCCTGTGCAGCTGAAAACTGTGGTTCCCAACCGTGGTCTTTGAGGAACACCATCCTGCATGTTTTAGTTGTCTCCCTGATTTGAATGAACAGGTGATTAACAGGCTTCTGCAGAACTTGATGAAGTAATCAAAGCACTGAATTAGGTGTGTTGGTCCAGGGAACCAACTAAAACATGCAAGATGGTGTTCCTCAAGGACCAAGGTTAGGAACCACTGGCAAACACTTTCAGTCTGGATATCACCATCTATCCATCATCTTTACCCGCTTCTTCCTTTTCATGTTGCGGGGGTCACTGGCGTCCATATCCAGTAGAGAGGCGAGGGACACCCTGGACGGGTCTCCGGTCCATCACAGGGACACTTTAATAGAGACAAACGAGACAAACAACCATTCACTCACTCACACATTAGAGCTACCAATCAGCCTAACATGTATGTTTTTGATCTGTGGGAAAATCAGCATTTTTTTGTTAAAAGGTAAAGGTTTAAAAAAAATAGCATTTGCATAAACTGCTGAAAAATTAAACATTTTCTTATTTGTTTGAAGATGGCAGCTTGGTCCCGCTCGGATTAGCTGTTAGCTCGTCAGTCCGCTCAGAATTAAACTCCGTTTTCTAAACTGAGATTGTTCAAAGAGCTATCTTCAACAGGTAAGATGCTACTTGTTCATAACCTTTCAACTTCAAATTGTCTGAGCTATCTCTTTAATAGTAGCATCAGCTTTTGACGTCAAAAATGTAGATTTAAGATTTTTTTTTTTTTTCTGTTTTTATTGTTGGTTTTTAGATGGCTGCTGCACAATAAGCAGTTCAGAAACAAAACATTTGTTTCATATACATCTGACATTTCACTCATTAAAACGAATCAGCAGATTGTTTCTTTGAGGCTTTTTGATCGTTTTCAACCTTAAAAATACAATTTTAGTGTTAAAACTTAACTTTGTTTTACTGTAATTCTTTTTTCATAAAAGTTTGTTTGAAGTGATTAAATAAGGTGCACACATTTCAGATGTACAAATTTATGGACATCTGTACGTGTTTTTGCAGATATCTGTCAGAAACTTAAAAAAAAAAAAAAAATACACCAATAGAGAAGTGAAGATGTTTTTATTAGACGCTGTATTTTTAGCAAAAAACACTCATTTTTTTCCACAATACTTAGAAATAAGTTACTTGGAAATAATGGCATAACAACACTAAACCTGTTTCGAAGCTGTTATCTCATATTGTAACTAAGACATATTTTAAAATGAATTTAAAATTACTTCACAAAAAATAAAAATCTTTTAACGGAGAGGGTTTGTGTTCCGAAAGTAAAATTTGGATTTATGAATAAACTAAAGGAAGAAACGAAAAACTAAAGCCACATTAAACAGGAAAAAAAGGTTTAGCTACTGATGAATTATGTTATACAAAATTAAAAGTAATGAAATGCATTTTAAAAAATCCTGTGTATCCATATACTGTAATTTGTTTGACCTACACATTTTTCATCTTTGATTTATACATATGAAATATACATTTTGTCATCAGGTGCAAACTTGAAATAATTCGTTAAAATGTGACAAGAAGCTATTTACATATTGAGGGCAGCACTTTTTATTGATGTTATGAGCTGAAAAACATCCAAATTAATGTCTAATAATTTGATTATGATGACTCCATGCAAATCAGGCTTTGAAACCTTATGATTTATTTTTACAACCTAACCTTAAACTGTTGAAATAGGCTTTAATTAAAGGATGATAAATATCACTGCAGTTATTTTATGGACGTTGACGAGTGATGGGAAATAAACACTTCTCACTGTATCCTGTAGTTTTCACTGAAGCACTTCTACTTTCCTGTCAGGTCATTTATGACTGCACGCTTTTCACGTCGGCCTTCTCTTAGTTTCAAAGTTAACTTTCTGTTTTAAAACTTCACACTGTTGAAAACACAGCAAACTATTAATTTTAGCAAAGTAAACTCCCCTAATAGACTTAAAAATCTTTTGAGGGTGAAAAAAAATTCTTAATCCTAAAAGATTTCAGCCAATGTGCCACATTTTTATTTTTGTTATTATCATTAATAGAACTTAAGTTCCAATCTTAGGAAGTGGGGCTCTGTGGAAAATGTTATAATAAATATCTTACCTGTAGTAGACCTGCTCTTTGAATGATCTCAGTTTGGCAAAATTAGGAATAATATTGACCAGATTGATGAGATAACAGCTTGTCAGACAGCGATTAAAACCAAAGTGGTCAGATGCCATCGTAAAACTGCTCCACTCTCAAAACCTTCCCGCCCGTTCATGCAAATGCTATTTTATTTTCAAAATCTGGCCATTTATTTTTTTTATACATTTTTATTTACATAAGTCTTTAGATATTTGCAAATAAATAGTGGCAGCAGCTGCAGCACTTTCTGCAAGTACACCCCAATATATCTACCGGAATAAAGTGCAAAACTGGAAAGTTCCTGGAGAAACTTTGACGGGGACTGCTACGTTGTACCCATTAAAACTAATCATTTGATATTATTACTGGTATGTGTTAGGGTTGCTTTCAGCTACCAACATACTAAATTTCAGCTTAAAATGGCAAAAAAAATACAAGTTAGTCATTTTTTTCTTTTAAGCTATGGTGGCCATCTTGAATTTTTGATTTGGCTCCAATATGTGATGGGGAACGTTCTCAGCTATAACCACACCAAATTTCAGCTTAATGTGTAAAAATAGCTGAGTTAATTTAAACTGAGCTTTGGTGGCCATCTTGAATTTTTATAAAATTCATTATTTATTGGGCATTGCTCTCAGCAAATTTCAGCTTGATATCTCTAGAAATGGCTGATTTACAGTAATTTTCCTTTTTAGCTCAGGTGGCCATTTTGGAGATTTCATTTGCAACGAGAGTCTATGAAAAATGGCATTTTTGTTTGCAAATTATGATGCTACGGTAACTCAAAACGCCAACAAAATAGCACACATCTTGGTGCTGAGACGGTCGTTTTAATATAACATTTGTACGCATTGAGGTTCAGGCCGCATTAAAGTTGGCGGAAGAGTAAGATATAAAGTTAAACCCTTGTCGGGTGGATAATAATAGGTGGCTGCCTTACTAAGTAGTCCCCAATAAAACTGACAGTTTATATTTTGCTCAAATGAACTATCGTCAAACGTTTAAAAGTGAGGTTGTCTTTTAAGACTGCAACAATCTGCGTGGAAACCAGCTCTGCTCAGACTAGCCACTGGCTCGTCTTTCTGGTCCATATTAAACTCTATTTCTTCAAACTGAGGTTTTCAAAAAGCCATCTACAACAGTTAAGATATTAATTGCTTACAGGTTGTCCACAGAACACAGCTTCAAAATATGTGGTTTCCTTCTAGCAAAGGCGACTGATACAGCTAATTAATCAAAAGGTTGTTAAAACTTCGGAAAACATGATCTGTAGTAGTTTTAAAAGTTTTATTCAGTTGTTTCTAAAGCCAAGTCAACAGGTTTTACATCAGGAAATAAGACCGTGTGTTAAGGATCCTGGTGAACTCTAAAGAAAAGTCAATTAGTGACAGACCCCCACGAGCCACTGCACCCAGTTTCCAGTTCAGTCGCTGCAGAGGAAGCAGAGGCTCATCGGCGTAACGTCTGACCCTTCGTTCAAGCAAAGTAAGCGTACAGAAAAATGTTCACGCTGACCAGCAGGAGGGCGTTGGCACAGCAGAACCTGGACCAGAACACGCTCTCACGAATGCTGGGAACTTTAGGAGCGGGAGTCTGCTCCGAGCACGACAATCCAGCAACGCACAGTCCTGCCCCCTGGCCGCACGTTACGCGACGTGTTGGCTCCGAGCCTGAACAGTCATCAGACAAACACAGTAGAAACAGGAAGTTACTCAAACAGTACAGCTGCTTCTTCCTGCAGATGATTCATGTCTGGGTTCAGACTTTTACCGTGAGTGCTACGGTGGCTGACTGGGGACACTTTCTGCAGAGGAATCTCACTTTGTCGCTCTTCAGTTATTGTCCACCAGGTCAGGTTACACACCTGGAGATGGAGAGAACGTAACGTTTAAACCACAAAGTGAAAATCTGATTATTTTCTTTTTGTTTCGTTTCATTCAGCAACAGCTAATAACTTTATCAAAAGGAGAACTGTAAAACCATTTGAACATGTCGTTAATATATATTTAAGAAGTTTTTCATAACACACTCAAGGATTCAAGGTTCTTTAGTGTTATTTATCATGGAGGTTATTCAAAAAGCTATCTACAACAGGTAAGATATTAATTGCTTACAGGATTTCTATGGAACACAGCTTCAAAATATGTGAAGTTTCCTTTTAGGCAATGGTTGGCGTGATTGACATCTAAGATATCAACTAAAATATACGCTAAACAAACGCCCAACGGTACGCTATAAGATCGAAGATATACGCTAGTCACTAATAGTACAAAATACACCAAACAGCAGCAGCCCGATTCTCATAGGTTCTGTTCGGCTATAATTTACGCACTTAATGTGAGCACTAACATAAACTTGGATTTATTCAAAGCATGCAACAAAAATACAGAAACAAGGCACCAAAAGTAAAAAAGAAATGAATCTACAACAGCATGGTCCTATTGGCAGTGATTCAGATGACAGTGAGGTTATCTTAGCAACATGGTCCAGTCAGCAGCATGATGATGATGATAAGGACCACAGCAGCTGCCTTCCACAAGTAGTATTAATTTAACAATATTAAATGTCAGGAAGGATAACAAAACAGCAATGCGACCAACTATTTTTCTTATCATTTGGAGACATGCGTGGGCAAAAAGACAGGAGCTAAAACTGAAGAGGCAGTATCTTTCGGATGTCTAACAGCCGAAAGAAAAAGAAAAAATGTTCAGGAAGGAAAGCTAAAGCTTGTTTACATTTGGAGAAGTCGAGCTGTTTCACTCAGTTTGTCTTTGCTAACCTACTAATGTATGTGGCTCGGAAACAAAAGTAAAAAAATTAAAGTACAATTAGTTCATCCAGCTATGAACAAATGTCACAGTTTTTATTAAAACCCTTTGAATGCCTGGTCAACCAAATAGTTGACCACATTTTGAGCCACTAAAATTCAAAGAAGGGAGTGCTTATCCTAACTCAAACTGATTGAGCCTCCTCTACCAAAGTACGTACTGTATTGTTAAAAAGATCCACCAGATGGGGCTGTGACAGTAAATGGTACCAGGAAAACAAAAAGCAGGACATCAAGCATCATGACTGTTTTTGGATAAACTTTGAAAGGTATGGATACTTATATTTACATATTTTGGTGATAAAGTCCTTATTAAATAGGTTCATGACCCTTGATGCTGCAAAAAAAAAAAAAAAAAAATCAAATTATGCTTGCTTTTATTAAATATGCTTGATCAAATGGTTGATTTGTTAATTCATGGTATAGGCAGCAAATTTAAGCTAATTAAATTAAAAAATATATAACTTTTAATACACCTTACTTTTGTTGTTTATAAGTTTAAGTTACTAAGATTAAAATTGAGAAAAAAATGTAGAAATAATATTTTAATGAAATAATACTAGCTGGTATACTTAAACTACTAGCTCCGGTAGAAGTTAATTATCATTTCATCTTTTTAGCAAGTTTCACAAAATGGACATTAAAACATTGGGTATGGGTAGTTATAGAAAAAAAAATTGATTGTTGTCATCAATCACCCAAAGAAATATTTTTTTTTCATAAAGTTTGTCTTGAAGGGTTAAGCAAAGAGTTAATCGTGTTCTAGTTTTATGATTACAAGAAACAAGGTTTGCTGTTTTACAATTTTAATTTGCACTCAGTGGTCTTCGTTCACCATTTAATAGTTTTTCTACTTGCATGTTCATTGGGGGCTGCCATTGCAATGCATGGGAGGCAGTGCCCCCCATGCAAATGCATGAAAGCCACCTATTATTCTACACCCAATAAGGGTTTCTTTATTTATTTATTATTCTTCCGTCTCCATTAATGTGGCCCGAACCACAACGTGGACCCCCACAAAAGTTATACAAAACGACCGGCCCAGACCCGAGATGGGTGCTATTACTTTTATTGGCAATTGGAGTTACCACGGCGACATATTTTGCTAACAAAAATTCTAAATTTCCCATAGGAAATAAATGGGAGTTAACTTTTCTGAGTAACAAACATATGGTGCCATTTTGGTTCAACATGCAAGACTGTTTCTTGCCTTGCAAAGCAAGGCAATGCATGTAATGTAGCCATTTTGATTCAACAAGCAAATTACGTGAAGTAACCATTTTGATTTAACATGCCAGTTAGGTGAAGTAGCCATTTTGATTCAACAAGCAAATTAGGTGAAGTAACCATTTTGATTTAACATGCCAGTTAGGTGAAGTAGTCATTTTGATTCAACATGCCATTTAGGTGAAGTAGTCATTTTGATTCAACATGCCAGTTGGTTGAAGTAGCCATTCTGGTTCAACAAGCAAATTAGGTGAAGTAACCATTTTGATTCAACATGCCAATTAGGTGAAGTAGCCAGTTTGATTCAACATGCAAGTTGGTTGAAGTAGCTATTTTGATTCCACATGCCATTTAGGTAAAGTAGCCATTTTGATTCAACATGCCAATTAGGTGAAGTAGCCATTTTGATTCAACATGCAAGTTGGTTGAAGTAGCCATTTTGGTTCAACATGCCATTTAGGTAAAGTAGCCATTTTGATTCAACATGCCAATTAGGTGAAGTAGCCATTTTGATTCAACATACCATTTAGGTGAAGTAGCCATTTTGATTGAATTATTTAGCTTATATTTGGCATACTGCTAGCTGACAATGATTCCTAATAATAATGAAATTTGGTGAGGTTGTAGCTGAGAAAGTTCTCTCACGTACTGAATCCAAATAAAAAAATCCAAGATGGCCACATTAGCTAAAAGAGAAATAATGCCATACCTTGGCCATTTTTAGAGCTATTCAGCTGAAAGTTGGCAAATTGGTAGCTGAGAATGATCCCTAATAACCTCTGATTGAAAATCAAAAAGCCAAGATGGCCGCCTTAGCTAAAAGAGAAAACACACCATAATTCTGCCATTTTTAGAGCTATTTAGCTGAAATTTGGTGTAATGGTAGCTGAGAGCAAACCCAAACACCTTTTACTATCAACGCAATAATTTAATTTGGATCCGTGATGTGTGCTATTACGTTTGTTGGTGCTTCTTGTTACCATGGCAATGTATTTTGCTAACAAACATGCCATGTTTTCCATTAGGAAATAAATGAGAGAAAACTCCTCACACTAACTGCTGCTGTCAAATCGCCTGAAGAAAACAGAAACTCAATGTTGGATTTGTTTGAAACTCACAGAAAGCTATCATGACAAATATATCTAGAAATGATTAACATTTGGAGCCATTTTGATTCAAGATGGCTGCCACAACTACCTCAGCAAACACAAAATTGACTATAACAGTCATTTTTGGATATATTCATTTGAAACTTGGTATAGTGGTTGCTTTGGATGATCCCAAACACATAATAATTTCATGTCCCAATTTTTTTAATTGGCAACATTTTGGCAGCCCCCGTCAAAGTTTCTCCAGGAACTTTCTAGTTGCTTTCTATTCTTTCTTCAACACCACAGACACGACACACGCAGCATATTTATTGATACAAAACTAGTCGTTGAGCAATCGGCTGCTGCGGCTCTTCTTTTGTCTGGAGCATGTTTGAACAGATGCCCCCTGCTCTGCTGATATCATCTGAGTTATTATGTTGTTTGCAGACTGTTCTGTCTTTGAGTTTATTTTTCTGCTTTTATATGATCATTCTTCATCTGCAAAGCACTTACGAACCCTGCAACAAGCCCTCGAGTGTACAAGGGAGGAGACTTGTTTGGTATATTCTAGCTTGTATAAAGCATGCGGTGCTGCATTTTGTAAATCTGTAGTTTACTTACATCATGTGAGGATTTAGTATACACAGTGAGTATGGTAAATGTATAAATGACACAACTCTGGCTAGTTTTCTTAAACCGTGTTAAGACAGGGCGTTCCTTCAGAAAGCTCATGTTTGCCTTTTGGGTTCATGCACGGGCTTGAGCAATGAAAGACGTGACAAAATGGGTCATGAGATCTAATGAAACTTCAAATAAAAGGCTTGGTTTGTTGTTAAAATGTGTAACAATAAATCCATTGTGCTGCAGGATTTTGTTTTTGTCGTTTGGGATTTACATTTCCTCTTCATAATGTAGGCCTCCTTTAGATCCTCCACACAGACTGATCAGTTTTACTTTTAGCAGCTAGAGCTGCAGGTGCACAGACAGACAAGGAGCACGCTTCTCCTAAAGTGCTGCTGTTTGCGGTGCAGACGTGAGCCCACCTGTTCGTGGCTGGGCGGCGGTGTGAGCAGTGAGATTACAGCAACCACGCCGGCAGTGAGCCCGCAAAGCAGAATGGCGAAGTGGAGGTAGTGCACGCTACGTAACAGCGCAGGTGCTGTATCCACGACGCCACATCCAGGAGAGGGGTAGACAAACTCCAAAACCATCCGACACACGCCTCCCGCCAAACCTACCATCAGGCCCCAGAACGCACCCTGAAATCACAGAATCACGCACAGAGAAAACAAATTCATTATATCGCACGACTTCCTGTAACCGAATACACGATTTCCTCCATGAAGGATCGGTTGAAGTACCAAAGCATGAGCGCTCGCACTTTCCCACCATGCTAAGCTGTCATCACCATGTCACCTCTCAGTGACGGTAAGTATGCACAGAAACACTGTTGGCTCTCTGTTCCCTTTTGTTTAAACACAGAATGTGATTGTACCTGTTTGACTCAACATTTAAAAATAAAACATTTAGCTTGTCACACCAAGGATCAGATAAAAAAAAGATATATATCTCTAATAAATCAAGCGGTCTCTGGCGATTTGTCATTAACTTGACAAGCTTGTCTGATCTTCAAACTCAGTGTTTTATTATGGAAATAAGTGCATGGAGTGTAACAGATAAAGATATGTAATACCCGGCAGTCTAATCACTTTGCTTTTATTTATTTATTTTTTAATCTATTTTAGTTTTATTGCTGGGGGTGGGGTGGGGGGTGTTGGATAATTTAATCTTTTTTTTTTCCCCCCTCGCTCTAGAACAAGGTGCACACTTTGTCTTGCCTCACCCTGTTCTGCTTTTTTTTTTTTTTTGCTCTGTCTGCATCGGAGCTCCTATTTTTACACATCTTCCAAAATGAAAACTACTGTTATGGATCTGACCAACTGGACTTTTGACGCAAATGACAAAACCTTTTCAACAAAGCGACAGGGTCCTGGAGAACCCTCGTGTCTGCTCGGACGACACATGCAGCTGGATATATCTCTGGGGGTGATGTGTCTATCTCTTCTGTCGATCGAGGACGCCGAAATTGCTGATAATTGGATTTATGAGAACAGGTTTCCTGTTTTTGAATTTATCTGGTTCCTGGTTTATCAACATACAAAGAAGACGGCTGCAGCTAATTTGGATCACGTCAGGCTGCTGCCTGTGTGAAGGTTTGGTTCGAGCTTTGAGGACTCAAAATCAGCTGATTTACGAGCTAAGCCGTAAGATGGAAGTGATTTGAATCACAGGCCACCTGCAGCTTTGAGACTCATCAGCATGAAAACCACCTCGAAGAGGCTCATAAGCATGGACCAGTAGAATGCACCCTGATCTGGCCATTTCGGATCTTGGAAGATACAGGCCTACTTATCAATTTCTCCTGGAAAATGTGTAAACTAAGGAAAAGCTTCATCTATCGCAACCACCCCCCACCCCACAACTTCTGTGGAGGCTTATCAGAACTGTGCCGGCTGACCAACACCTTATCAGGACAATGGACTATCTGCGAGTGCTTCATGGACCACCTTGCCGTCAAATGCACACGTAACGTGTTCATAAATGTGCTTTCTGGCAGAGAATTTTGATGTCTTAAATTATGTCCTGTTAGGACAAGGTGTGAATAGATCTTTTTTGTAATGTCACTATCCTCTCCTCATGGCTTTGTCCCTTTTTCTATCTAAAAAATGTATTCTGAAACGGTTAAGAAGGCCACGCTATCATATCAGCAGCTGCATGCACTCCGTCCATCTTTCAGACGACTGTACGATTCTCGTTGTATCGGTACAATGAGAATAAAGCTCATTCTGATTCTGATCAACTCATTAAATAATTAAGACACACAGGAAAGGAGATCTATCTTAGCCAGGTTTAGTCTTGCAAGAGGAGCAGCATTGAAATGCAAGATGTTTACACGTCGCCTCATCTCCATGACCTTTACATCCCCATTGGGGGAGTGTGTATGGGGTGGTGTATTTCTGATACTAATAGGGTTAGAGCAAAGTTTAAGATGCCCCTATTGATAGGCAACACCAGCAGGGCCCTAAAATGAGCTCTAACACTTAATTTCTGATGGTGATGTTAAAAAAAAACATATTTCTGCTGCCACATGGTGACTTTATTTGCACATGTGTTAAACTCGGTGACATATCTGCTGCTCAAAGTCTCACTTTATATTCTCATGTAGTGTTTTTGTAATCTAAACCACTCAGGCATGATATAAGATGAGCATCAGTGTGACCCTGTAAACCTACACCATGTAGATCTCTGTAAGAACCTCCTTTGCTGGTTGACGATAAAGACCTGAAACGTTTACATCTTTTTGTTCAGTTTGGCTCTGAGTCATCTTGACTGCCTGAGAGGTCGAATTGTTGGAGGGAATCTGGTCCCTGTCCACATTTCTAAACTAGTTTTATGTTGGAATGTGAGCGAGAGCCTGTGCAGAACTGGAAACTCGTCCAGGTGCCGCACTGTGTGTGCAACTTTTAAACCAGCTTTAGTTTCTTTATAGTTTGCTTCCAAGCAGCCAGACTGTCTGAGAAGAATTTAGAGTTTTATTGATCAGTAGTTATTCAGATTTTCTGAGTGTTTATGTAGATTTTGTTTGCTTTTTCTTTATTTTTTTTCTCTATTGTAGCTAAAATGCAACATGTTGTGCAAGTTGTGCTTAAAGATGAGGAAAGTGGAGAAGTGGGTGACAAAAATAATAAAAATAAAAAAAAACCTCCCCACTGAAGATGATCAAAAATGAACCTTTAAGAAATAAAAAAAGAGAGATATGGCATTGATTTTATGAGTTTTCTCCAATAAGCTCTTTGGGAATCACCTTTGTAGTGCTAAATTACATTGTTTTAAACATCAACAAGGTATAATATATATTTTAAGTGTTGAACTGTTTAATCTTGTGTATTTGTCATAGATTCAACTAAAGAAAGGGAACAAGTTTGTGTTGTTGTGACAGGCTGCTGGTAACACAATGCCTCAAGATCAAGTTTAAAATTATTTTGCTGCCAAGCTGTCTGTTATGTGTCAACACCAAACACCAGCTTGTTCCTTGGGTTTAGGAGACGTTTTCTGCCAGAATGATTCACAGGTCAGAGTTTAAATGTAAGGCCTATAAATCTAAACAGAAAACGATGAAAATGGTCAAATAATTGACAGGAAACAAGTAAATAAGAAGTCAAAATACAAGGTAGTTGGTTTGTTTTGACTGGAAATTTTGTTTTCATTTACATTAAGGGGCAGCTGTGGCTGAGTGGTTAGTGCAGTTGTCCTCCATTGAGGGTTGGGGGTTCGATTCCACCATTTTGCAGATGCATGTTGAAGTGAAGGCACCGAACCCCTCATTGCCTCCGATGTGTGTCCCATCTCTGTATGAATGTGATAAAGCTCTGATTAATCTCTACAGATGATGATTATATTTGTAGAGATGTAGTAGAGTGCTGTATGAATGTGTGTGTGGAGGTAAATGAGGGCACAGTGTGTGTTGTAAAGTGCTTTGAGTAACTTGGTTAGATAGAAATGTGCTATATACTGTAAGTATTAACCATTAATGTTGTTGTTCTTGTTACCAAACATAAAGAAAACAAATGTGTTGTGCTAATTTTATGACAGTGCATGCCATTGTTGTTTAACTCAGTGGTTCCCAACCATGTGGAACGCCATCCTGAATGTTTTAGTTGTTTCCCTGCTCCAACACACCCGATTCAGTGATTTAATTATTTACTCAAGTTCTGCCAAAGACTGTTACGCACTCATTCATTCAAATGAGGTGTGTCAAAGCAGGGAAACAACTAAAACATGCAGGGGTGGTGTTCCTCAAGGACCATGGTTGGGAACCACCGCTGATGGCACCAGAGGATGACCAGAATCATTCGTCTTGAGGGGACCGTGCTGTTAAGATGTGTTCATATGTGCTTAACCGACTGATATCACCATCACTAAAGCTATAGTGTGGTCAAAAAGATTTTAAATAATGAGCTGTGGGGTAGGCTCGCTGTTTCTCCGAACTCAAATGGAAACATTAAGGGCAGGTGTGGCTGAGTGGTTAGAGCAGTCGTCCTCCAATGCAAGAGTTGGGGTTCGATTCCACCAGCAGTCACATGTTGAAGTGTCCCTGGGCAAAACACTGAACCCCTCATTGCCTCCGATGTGTGTCCCATCGGTGTATAAAAGTGATAAAGCACTGATTAGTCTTTGTAGAGATCTAGTGGAGTGCTGTATGAATGGGTAAATGAGGGCACAGATTGTAGTGTAAAGCGCTTTGAGTTTCTTGATACGATAGAAAGGCGCTATAAAGCCCAGTTCCAATTAAAAACAGAAAATAGAAACCACTGTATGTGTGTAAAAGAAGTGTATGAAGCACATTGTAAAGTGCTTTGTGGACGCTATGAGTATAAAAAGGAGTTATAGAAGCATAGACAATTTAAATGCCCATGTGTCCTGTAACTCAATCTGTAATCCCACACAGCTTCATTGTAAGGCCAAAATAATAAAAAGCAAACTACCGGTAATCGTTATAGCTCCTCTGAGTTGGTGTATGGTAACATTCAACAGAGCAGTGAAGGAATATTAATTTTGTTAATGCTGAAAAACATTGGAAGTCCTCTCGTTTTCAGCATTTGAACAGATGCCACAACAGGCACACCTAGAACTTTATTAAAGGAGAATGAATCTTGAACATTCAGCAGACCGGTCTTTACTTGCAGACGAACAATGTTTCAACATGACTTATTGTCTCAGCGTGCTTGTTGCAACTACTGTATCGTTACCTTCTGTTGTGTGTGCGTCGCTATCAAGTCTTTATGTCGCAACAGACAAACAAACTTTCGCACCTGGTTTGGACAGTGAGCTGTGTGCTTTGAACAGAGAACAAAGTTCACTCTCGCTGGTTCTTTAAACGGAGAACGACGAATAAATCACTTCTTAAGAAGAGTGAGAACCATGAACAAACACTCGAGTTCACACTTCCACACAAAGGAGGGAGAGAAACTGCTGTGCAAAGCTGAATGTCATGTGAGGCTAATAAAACTACAGCGGTGCAGCACAGAGGGGGTTGGGGAGACTGGGTTTTACTTGATGCTTGAACAGTGCAAAAAGACAAACGTTTTCTTGCATTTGAATGCTGCCAACCCACATCTTGAGATTACCAGTTTCAGCATGTAAAGCTGTCCTGATTCTCAATACAGGTAGTCCTCGACTTACGTTCGAGTTCCGTTCCTACGGGCTGAACTTAACTCGAATTGAATTTAAGTCGGAACTCATTACACGTGGAGAACGTAAGTCCGGATTTTGGCCGTAAGTCGGAAAAAGAACGGTGAACGTCTTTTTAAACACGTTTTTTTCAATGTACCGTAACACAACAGCGTACTTAAAACGCCGTTTTGCTGTATTTCCAAGCAGTTAGCTAACATAATACCCTAAAAAAAAAAATAAAAAAAAACATAAAATGCTGCATTGAAAAGTCAACGCGAGGTGTGATGACGTCACTGGGGGCGGCGCCGTAAGTCCAAAATGCCGTAAGTCGGGTAGGTCATAACTCGGGGACTGCCTGTATATTGGGCTTGATTAAAATATTGGAAGCATTTAATCTTGATTCTGTGTTTCATTAAATCAAGTTATTTTAATAAACTGAACTAAAATTTAGATCAAATTAAGTTGCAAGTTGATCAAATTGAACTTTTATTGAATTATTGTAAATGATTGTATATTGAACTGTGCTGAATAATGACAGTTTGAATCTGTTCAGCTGGACTGGTTTTCACCAAACTGAAATTACAGAAATAAATGTTGTTTCATTGTATTAAACTGGAATATTTTGTAATTTCTAAGGTTGTAATTTAAGAAAGTGGATTGTATTTGGATTAGATTAATGGTTTTCTACAGATTTAGGCTAAATTAAAAGAATCTGAACCACAAAAGACAGATTTTTATTGAAGTTGGCTAAATTTACACAAACTTAAATTAATTTGAACTAATTTCACCACACCATATCTCAAATTAGATGACCTAAAATGTAATATATAGACTTCAGATGGCTTAAATTTGACTTTTTATTTTTAATAGTTTTTATTTATTTAACTGAATTGGACTGAAAACAAAGTTTGAACTGAACAAAAATGAACAAACTGAGCTGTAACCAGGTTAAACAGGTTGAAGTTTAAATGATCAACATTGTAATTTAAATAAAATGGACAGTTTGTCATTTGAATAAAATAAATTAGATTAAAATAGAATTAAATGAGTCTAGCACTGCTAACTGGAAATGAATGCAACTAAACCAGTGGAACCAAACTATTAAAATAAAGTATACACATTGATCCACTTTTTGTAAATGCATGATCTTCTGATAATTCTTGAGGAAAAGTTTCATAAAGTATCAATTACAGGTACGACTGAAAACTTTCAGTTTGAAGAGTCTGCTATTCTTGTCAGGTCCACACATCACTCGCTTTATTACAGTGTGGGAGTGGGTCAGGGGGGTTGGGTCCTGAGGCTTTTATCACGATCTGAGTATTTTGAACTCAAGTGCAGACAGACACAGAGAGCTCAGGGATAAAATAAATAAATAAACTAATTTATTAACAAGAGAAAAACTTAAAGGCTGACGTGGCACCAAAACGTACAAGAACAGAGCATGAACAGCTGTGGGAAGCACAATCCACGGACAACCAGTAAACACAAAGACACTGAACTTAAAGGGACAGTAACGAGACATAATGGCCTCCACCTGGGATGATTGGGAGCAGGTGAAGCAGGAGCTGGCACATGAAGGAAAACACGGGGGAATGCAGGAAACACAACAACAAGCACAAGAATCTAAAGAAAGAACTCAAGACACAGATTCTGACTGCTTTAGGCGCGTCCATAAACCTCAAAGTTGTGCTTCAAACTTCCCCCAACATCCACATCGTTTTAACGTGTTTGCTTTTAAACAGTTTATGAGAAATGTTTGGGTCTTTATAACTTGGACTCACCGTTTCCTCTCTTCTTGGGGGATTTGGACACCCTGCCTCTGTTGGACGAGGACGCTCCACTTTCGCTCAGGGAGTCGTGAGCTGACGAGGTGCTGCCGGTGGTCTCACTGTCTCGGATCATGCTCTCGTAGCCGCTGCTGCCCCCACTGTGGTAAAACAAGGCGGTGCGGCCCATAGCGGGGGGCAGCTCCCCGCTGAGAATGCTGCTGTTGTCACTGCCGTGCCCGCTGCTGTAGCGCTGCGGCCTCCGGGGCGCGGTGATCTTACTGTAAGGCGATGGCAGCAGCGTGTTGAGCGTTGATCTGTTTGCGCTAATCGTCTCGCTGTCAGAGCTCACAGTTTCTCCAGGCACCCTGCCGAGCTGCTTCCTCCCGGCAGCTAGCTCGCTGACCCGGCTGTTGACAGCCCTGTTGATGACCTGCTTTGTCCCCATGATGGTGCCTCTTCCCATCTTGGTTCCATTTCCTGCACGAGCAGGAGACTTGCTAGTTGGAGGTAGGCTGCTAGTGTTGTGGCCAGCTGCATTGTCGGGAAGTTTTGGAGTAGAACTCTTTGAGCTGCTTGTTGACAATGATCGAACCTTCACTCCTCCAGAGACAGCGGCTCTGGAGCCAGCAGCACCTTGGACCTGCCCTGGTTTGCTGCTGTTTGCAAAAAGTGCTGAAGAAACTTGAGAAGAAGAGGGTGAGGTTGAGGCTGAAAAGCTGAGTTTTGGGAATGATCTGTTGGATTTGCAGCTACTTTCTGAAGCAGCACCGATATTATCCTTAAACGCATCGGATTTTGAGCTGGGTGAAGTTGGACTTTCACATCTTTCCAGAGACATTAAACTCCCATAGAACCTGGAAGAATCTGTTTTGGCCCCTCGTGTCTTCAGGCTTGAAGTTGTCCTTGGAGAACCATTATCAGTTTTTAAACTAGACGTCCTGTTGCTGAATGAATCTGCTTGAAGCCTGACGATGAATTCCTCCTCAGAGGTGGAAGTTTTTGGGAAGACAAACTTTCCACTGTTGCTACTTGTCTTTAAGGCACTTGGAGACCTCATCTTTTGTTCTTGGCTAGACTGTCTGAAATGTGGAGTAGGAGGAGAGATGTTTACAGATCCAGACTTTGAAATTGGGCTACTCTTTTGTCCATTTGACTTCTTTCCAAGTGATGAAAACCTCAGTGTCCCAATCGTTGAAACAGCCTCGTGACTCCATTTTAGTTCTGAACTCTGTGAAGTGGAAACTGTTCCAAGAGTTGTTGCACCTCGGGTAAGTCGTGGCAATTTGATGAGGGTAGCTTCTCTCCTGCTGGTGGACTTCTCGCATCCATCCACAACCCTCTGGACTGACGATACGTGCGTCTTTGGAGGTCGAGGCATGCTATTGCTGTTCCCTCCATATTTCCGAGAGGAAATGGTATTAGTGCCACTTTTTAGTGACTTACCTGTAGAGAGAAACTCAACCTCTCTGGGATCGATGAAACTGCTTCCCTGAAGCAAAACGTTCTCATGTCTGCCCTCCTGTCTGCTGCAACCCACAGTGGCAGATGAGGTAGGCTTGATTTTTCTGGGAAGACTTGAGTGGGTGGTGTATTGGGGAAAATGGGCAGTCGGCATGTTAAGGGTGTTGGCTCTCACCTTAGGGGAGCCTTTGGAGGAGGGTTTGGCTAAATTAGGGGAAGGACACTCGATGAACGAAGATTTGTTTGGGGTGGCAGGGTCACTGTCCAGCTCTGAGAAACAGACACCACTGTCATGCAATGAGCTCTTCAAGCCATGCTGCGTAAATCTTTCTCTATGAAAAACTCTTGGCGAGCTCAGAACGGATGAACAATCATCCTTCCTTTGAAACCTGTTTGATAAACTGCTGTATTCAGGTGTAACAGGTGACCTGCAGGTTGGTCCCTCAGCCCCGTGCTGGGATGTGTAAGCATCATACTCATCATTGATGCTAGTGATGATGCTGACTGGATGGGGGCCAGTTGCTAAGGCCTGTGGTGAGCAATCAGTGTTGAAGCTAAGGAGGTTGGAGGGGCGACCATTGTCTGGGACAAAGCTAAGTGGAAGCTCCTCGATGATGGTGAATACAAGCTCATCCTCTCCATTCAGCTCCACAGGCTGCTGCAGTGTGACTGTGGTCCTCAGAAAGTCTCTGTCCAGGCATCTTCCTAGAAAGGCTGCACGAAAACCGCTGACCTCCACAGGGTATCTGTTGACATGAGGGGGATTGTCCATGTCAAGTGGCACCTGATAGCTCAAGCCCACAGGGGGAATCATGCAGGAAGCTTCTCCAGGCTGGATTGTTGTCCTGGATGTTGGAGCAGAGGTTTGGCAGGGTGGCAGCTTGGGTATACCTGCTCTAACCTTCTCTCGAACAACAGGCTCTGAATCATGGCAGATATCTCCACTGTACCCCAACAAACATGGGTGAATGAAAGTAGCTGGGAGTTTCTCTCCATCAGCGCTTGTCCTTTTGGAGGAGTCCACGAGGCTTCCATCTGAGGGGTGTCTGGATTCTATCTTATCAGAATTCCTGGCGCTCTGGGTGGTGTTGGGTGAAGAAGTGTCCTCTGCAAATTTAGCAGCCTCAGTTTGAGTCCACATTGCTTGTTCCCCTCTGCTGTCTTTGTTGCAAGCTGCAGGACCCTCACTGCCATCGATGCAGTCAAGTCTCTCCTGTAGCTCTGCAAAAGTGTTGCATTTTAAGTGATCACCATCTTTTCTGGGAGCATCTTTGGTTTGTTTTTTGTTCAGGGAAGGAATGATGGGAACAAAGGAAGGTGGACCCTCGTTGTCGCTCAGCTCTCGGTCAGATATTGCCGTCCCTCCAGGCCCGACGTAGATGACTGTATCGCATGACTGTTCGCTGCTGGATGAATAGTCGAGATCGCTGGAGAGGAGCACAGGAGTCTCAGAGTCCAGGGCCACAGTCCGAGGGTGGAAGAGTTGGAGATGGGGAGGTCGATGAGCTGGGCCTTCTTCACAGGAACTGTCCCCTCCAGAAGAGCTGGAAGCATACTGGAAATAAAAATACCAAACAATCACATTAAGAAACCTACATGAAAATACCTTGAATACAAATTGGTGTCTGGAGTTGTCGATGTCCATTAAGTCCAAGGGTAAACGTTCCCAGTGCAAGATGGATTACATTTACCATCAGTAATTTACATATGCTTCTACTTTTCCTTCTGTATGGTTTTTATATTGTATGAAATACAAAAACAACCTGTCGGTCAGATCAATGAGGGTGAGAGCCCTTCTCATTCCTCCAGAAACACCATCATTGATTATCTGTCGTATCATAGGAAAAATAACTCCAGGATTTCTGCTGTGGATCCATGGTCTTATCCTGGAGATATCTACATTAGAAAGGTTTTACAGCAGCCACTGACCACAGAATATCAATCGAAACTCATTAAGAGACCAGAACCTTTCAGTTCACTACATGTACATGTCATTCACACGTGCTGTTGGACCAGAAAAAAAATAAAACAGCGAACAGCTGATTGTTGCAGGATGCTCCAGAGCTTTTCATGATTGGCAACATTTTTAAACAAAACTGAAATTCAGCACAATGATACCTATTTTAAAATGTTCTGATTCCCATGGAGGGACATTTGTTCAAAAATATGTATTTTAAAAATATTTATACAGGCAGTCCCCGACTTACGAACGGGTTCCGGACCTAAGGACCGTTCGCAACTCGATTTTGCCGTAACTCGAAGCGCCGGCCACATGG
>JARVGS010000548.1:14552460-14574721 GCA_031762315.1 Hypsolebias antenori | reverse complement strand
TGCAGCTATTGAAAGTCAATGGGAGGTGTGATGACGTCACTGGGGAGGCAGGCTGTAAGTCCGAAATGCTGTAAGTCAGGGAGGCTGTATGTCGAGGACTACCTGTACACTGTTGATCCTACCTGCTCATTGGTCCTCTTCCAAAACACTGCCAGCGTGAAGACAGCAGTGACGGGCGGCGCCAGGCAGCTCGTCACTGATTGGATATAGTTGAACAGCTGCCCGCTGTTGGCTGACTGGAGGATGGGGATCCACACCACGCTCACCACCACCAAAATCACCGTGACAATCCTGAGACAGACATGAACAGAATCAGCATCTCTCACTAACATATACATCCTGGTTCTAAAGCAACAGTCCAGACCCCATGAAGCGTGCTTCAGTGGAAAAGTTGTGAATAATTAATATCTTACCTGTTGCAAATAGCTCCTTAAATGATCTCAGTTTGAAGAAACAGCAGTTTAATCATGATCAGAGCCATCTTAAAGCAACGTAAATTATTTATAAACCTTTGCAGCAGCTAGCTGTAGCATTTCCAGCAAGAATATCTATAGTATTTCTGCTGGTATAACTGCAATGGGAAACTGGCGGCGACGTAAAGTTTTACTAGACAGTGTTCTCAAGGAAATGCTATGTAAATATGTAGATTTGATCCTTTTTAAGACAGCAACAGTACAGTTTAGTGTTAGCCTCACTTGAACTAGCCGTTAGCTTGTCAGTCTAGTCAGAATTACAAGCCGCTTCTCCAAATCAAGGCAACTGGAAAAGCAATCTACATGTATACCAAGTATAATACTAACTGTATGTGTATTTTTGTGTGTATTACTAATTGTACTAATGGTGAACTATCTTTTTAAAGAAGTTTATGACAAATGTTCTCTGACTAGTGTCCCTCGGGGTTGTCCCGTATACCTGCCAACCAACAGCAGCTCCCTCTCAGAGGCTTGTGGTCGATGTTTCTTCCAGATGTCCATAGTAAAGATGGTGGAGCTGCTGTTGAAGATGGAGGTCAGTGAAGACATCAGAGCGGCCATCATCACAGCTATCATCAGTCCCTTCAAACCTTAAACACACATAACGGCACATAGATTTAAGTAAAGAAAAAAGTAAAGGTACAAGTATTTAACAATAACTGAGATTTACTTTGAATAAAAACTCACCACTTGGCATGAGTTCAATGACCAGTTTAGGAAAAGCAATATTGGTACATCCCACCTCGGCTCCACAGATTTTCACACAGTCCTCTGGGTCCACACACCCCACAGAGTCTGCAACATGAAAACACAATCTATCACGCTTCACACACAGTGGTGGAAGAAAAAATATAGTCTATGTTTCTTTTTCCACAAAGCACTTCAGCACTTGCAGTTTTTTTTTTTCATGGAAAACTGCTTCTTTCTTTATTTCTACAGTAAGTATAAAAAAACAAACCCGTACAAAACAGTTAACTTAGTTTGTCTCCTCAGAAAATAAAGTTCGATTTACATGTTCGTGCTGGCAAAATGAGTCAGAATGAGCAAAGGCTGCAGTGCAAAAAAATGTGAAACTACTGCATTCTTCCCTACAAGTGGTGCGAGAGTTTGGTTCACATTGCCAGCAGTAAGTCGGACCCCTTCAGGGTGGGAGATGGACTCTGCCAGGGCTGCCTGTTGTCATCGATTCTGTTCATAACTTTATGGACAGAATTCCTCGGTGCAGCCAGTGGGCGGAGGGAATCCAATTCAGTAGCCTCAGGATTCCATCTCTGCTCTTTGCAGATGATGTGGTCCTGTTGGCGTCATCGTGTCGTGATCTTCAGTCCTCACCGGAGTGGCTCGCAGCCGAGTGTGAAGCGGCTGGGATGAGAATCAGCCCCTCCAACTCTGAGGCTATGGTCCTCGGGTGAATTGATCTCTTCAAGTCGAGGGTGAGGTTCTGCCTCAAGTGTCTCTTACTTTGTTCACGAGTAAGGGAAGAATAGAGCGTGAGATTGACAGACAGATTGGTGCAGCGTCTGCAGTATTGCGGACTCTGTGCTGGTCCATTGTGGTGAAGAGGGAGTGGAGCTGTAAGGCAAAGCTCTCTGTTTACCGGTTGGTCTATGTTCCTACCCTCACCTATGGTCACAAACTTTGGGTAGGGGCCAAAACAACAAGATTGCGGATACAGGCAGTTGAATTAAGTTTCCTCCGCAGGGTGGCTGGACTCTCCCTTAGAGACAGTGTGAGAAGTTCAGTTATCTGGGAGAGACTTGGAGTGGAACCGCTGCTCCTCCTCATCGAGATGAGTCAGTTGAGGTGGTTCAGGCATCTGTTAAGGATGCTCCCATGGCGCCTCCCTATAGGGAGGTGCTTCGAGCATGTCCGACTGGAAGGAGACCCAGGACGTACGTCTCTCAGTTGGCCTGGGAACGCCTTGGAGTCCTCCCAGAAGAGCTGGAAGAAGTGGCTGTGGAAAGAGATGTCTGGGTCTCCCTTCTCAAGCTGCTGCCCCAAGACCTGACTTGGGAACAAGTGGAAGATAATGGATGAACTGTATTTTATAAATTTAACCTCAAAATAGTTCATCAAGACATCTATCAACCCCAGTAACTAAAATAGTATATTATCGTCCTAATCTACCTTTAAATAGAACGTTTCCAACAGAGATATGATTGAAGATTTTTTTTTTGTATTATGTTTACTGCAAACTGTTTTAGTGCTGGGAAATCCCTTCTTATAGTGTTTAGCGTTGTGAAACTTCTGGATGACTGTACTCTTTTTAAATGCTGTTGCCTCTTTAAGCCATAATCATGACACAGGAGGGTAAAGTATGAACAAAATGTTTCTTCTTTAAATACTTCGTTCGTGCAGATGGTCGTCACGGCCACCGTACATTAGTTATAAGAACAGATACAAACACAAAGTGCAGCTGTATGGATTGTTTGTTTGTTTGTCGCAACAACTTTTATGTTTTGAGGAAGAAAAACAAAGAATCGTTCAGAGAGGGTGGAGTTTAAATCTCCTCTTTCCGATCCAACCGCCGGACACTCCGCCTTTCTGCCCCGGGTGACCGAGCTTCCGTTGTCGGATTCCACGGTCGCACGCGCGCCAATCCGCCGGGGCCGAAGTTGCTGCGACCTGAGGGGAAACTACACGAACCGCCCCGGGACGTCAAGATTCGGCGAAAGCTGGGTCTGGTTCGTGCCACGTTTTTTGTGCAACAGCTGTCTGAACATCTGCGGAGAGGAAAAGCGACTCGACAGTTGTTCTGACTCACTGGTAGTTTCAACACGTCTAACTGGAGGACGTGTTCCGTGTGGAGGTGGTGACTCATACGGGCAGACGGCTCTTCCTGCCCGGTGTCTGCCGGAGTGCGAGGCCGCCGCCGGAGCTCAGCTCACCCGGCCCCTTTTTCAGGTAAAGGCGTGGCTCTGGGCGGGCGAGCTTAGCTCCAACCACAACTACACCTGCCTGCTCAGTCGCTAGCGGTCCCGGTCTGTGTTCTTGGAGCTCATTTTTCTTATGAAACTTTTTTTTTTTAACCACGCAAATGGAACGGTTCACGAACGCACGAGCCCACGTCACGTGGATATTGTGTGAACCGTAATGAGTCCTATTCGAGGCTTGACCCTTTGGACGGACGACTGGAGTTAGGGTCAGGGTGGTTTCAAGATAACTGCTCGCTAGACGGGGTACAGGGTGGGTCATGGCTTTGTCTCAGATCCAGTGTCTGGACGACCACCACGTCAACTGGCGCGTGAGCGAAGGCAAACCCGAGTTTTTCTACAGCGAGGACCAGCGGCTCGCGCTCGAGGCTCTCATCGCCAACGGTCGCGATGAGTTCACGGACTACGTTCACAAGTGCGGCATCCGGGAGTTCCTCTCCGAGCCGGAGCTGGAGCGCATTGCTCTCTCGGCGGAGGCCTACCGGCCCGGGTACGAGCATCTGAAGCCGGAGACGCCAGGCCCGGGTAACTTGACTCCGGGGCCCGGGGAAGAAGGAGAAGATGGGGAGGTGTCGCTCGCCTACTGGCCGGACCGGTCCGAGGCCTCGGTAGCGGAGCTGGACCTGGGGTGGCCTGAATCCATCTCGTACCGTGGGGTGACGCGAGTGACCGTGTACACGCAACCTCCCACCGAGGGCCAAACGCACATCAAGGAGGTGGTGCGGAAAAGCATCGCATCAGCTCAGAAGGTAAACTGTTAAGTTATTGATGTACAACTGAACAAACACATCTGAGCTAAAACGTGAAGTAGCGTCAACGAAAAGGTAAATTTTGTATTTCCAGGAACATTGAACGCATCATTGCACAAGTTCTTTTTGCTGAATGATCAACGTCACCAACACATAAAGAAGTTGCATGTTTGACACAACAAAACTTCATAAAACTAAAATAACACATTGTGAAAAGAAGTTCAGAGGTCAAATGCTAATCTGAGAATAACTTTTGTTTATACAAATAATTTAACAGCATGATTTGATGATTGGGCAATCCAAAACCAATAACAAAAGGTCTCTGCTTGTTAAATGTGAGCATTAAGATTATCTCCATCATAATGATAACGTTTACTTTATGGACTGTTACTATATCCCTACAGTGTCTGATAAGCCATGAAAGTTTGCATATTGAAAAAAAAATCAAAAATACTTTTTTAATCCCAAAAAGAAATTAAATGGGTTATACACTGGTTGTAATAACTGGTATGACTAACCGCTCATTGGATTTTGCAAGTAACCATTGCTTTATGACATGCTTGACTGCATTCATTCTGCTTATGCAGACTTGGCAAAGTTAACTTGGATTAAATTTAATCCATTGTCTCTAATTTCATCTAACCCAGAGCTCACCTTTTCTGCTCTTTCAAGATCTCCTTATTTGCTTCAGACTTTGAGTCACAAACTGGCTTCACCTCCCTACAAGCGTTCAAACACGCATTCAGCAAAGGTTTCTTTTAGACAGGTCTGAGCTTGATTTACCAGTCGAAAAAAATTAAATGCACTTGCGTCAGTGAATGTGTTACAAACCCAACACCACATGCATGACTTTTACCTTTTATAAGCATAACTTCTGACACATCCTCATATTCTGGTACAGGTTCAAGTCATAAAAACAAAATAATCATCCAAACAAATTAATGGAGCTCTGACTCGGTACTAAATCAGTTTACTTTTTAAAGTATGAAGATATTTGACATCTTGTTTGTCTGTTTTGGCCATTTAAATGTTCACTTTCTGTGCTCACATTTCCTAAGTTGTGTGATTTTAAACTTTTAGCTGGGCTGAGTAATTATTAGCACTATTCTGTGTGTGGTGGTGCAGAAGAACACACAGTGTCCAGCTGAGACATTTTATCACCACACTGCAAAACATTCTTTGTTTCTAACAGTCTAGTGAAGAAACATCTCCTTTCAGGACAGGGATATATATGGTAGTTCTCAACTTGTTCAATTCTCACAAGTGTCCTGCTTCTACTGTGGATTTAATCTGTTTGTTAATGCTGAGAAGAGCAGCTCAAATTGAACCTGCCCTCCGCCCAGGAAGCACTAACGCCAGCTTTGGTTTCCTGTGTGTGTTTTTCAGGTCATCGCTGTGGTGATGGACGCGTTTACAGACGTGGATATCTTTCGGGACCTTCTGGACGCGTCCTACAAACGCAGAATACCTGTGTACATAATCATCGACATGGCTGCAGTTCCCAGCTTTCTTTCCATGTGTGGCAGAGCTGATATGCACCGTGGGCATCTAAAGGTTTGTATGCAGACAAACATGCACACACGGGTGATGTTTTGATAGTCCGCTTAGGACAGAAGGCTCCTCTTACCGACGCCACAACAATGGAAATGATTTGAAACCGCACCACTTTGCTATTTAAGAAAGATACAGTTCTTAACAGAGCCACTTGTTTTAATAGTTATGAACATGTATGGTGCATCATTAATTTAGACTATTTGCCTGCAGATCTGTAAGTTGCATGAAGCAGCCAGTTCATCCCCACAGGCTGATAATTGTTTATGTTTTTTTTGTAATTATTTGGAACCATGAGTTTAACTGGTCTAGCCGCTAACAGGAAAACACTTAGCATTTTCAGGGAATTTTGTTTTAAAGTTTTTTTTAAGACTGGAAGCCAGGAAGATAGCGAACACATTTCCGTCTGCGCTGCGGGCCATTATTATACCACGCTCTCACTTGGCTGTCTCTTTAATCAGGTTTCTCTTTCAATTCTCTTTATTCCTTCCTCACAGCGCTGGATTTCTCTCCTTCTTCAACTCCTTTCTTATCTCTTCTCTTTGCGGTTATTGTAAGCCTTTACGGCTCTTTTCTTTAGCTGCTCCTGTGAGATTTCGCACAGAACCAGCGCTCAGACAGAAACCACACCCTTATCACAGAGATGAAGACAAACACCACAGGGTGTGTCCTACAAGCAAGCAGAAACACAGAGAGTCCACGCTCTAACCTGTACTGCCACTCAATATAAAGATGTGGCATTAATAATGCTGAGCATTGACTTTTTTTAAAAGCAGTCCTTCTTTTGAGTCTCTCCACTCGCTTGTTGTCCTCATTTCTCCTCTATGCAAATCCTTCGCCCTTCAGTACAAATCTAGAGTTAATCCCACGTTCGTGCATGTGTTTGTAGAATCTGCGAGTGCGATGCTGCGGAGGCGTGGAGTTCTTCACGAGATCGGCCCAGAAGGTGCGTGGAACTCTGAGCGAGAAGTTTCTCCTGGTGGATGGAGACAGAGCCATCTCTGGTTCATACAGGTGAGCTGTGAAATCCTCTCCTGTTAACAAATCTGCTGCCTATTAAAACAAAAATAACTAAATAAAACACCACTAATCCCCCAAGGAATATTCACTCAACTCTGTGGTCCCACAAGGCTCTAATTAACATTTTTTTTTTATTTTTTCCCCCCTCCAACTTCTCTGGTTTAGTTTAATCTCCACCACTTACTCAAACTCTCTTCGTTTTTAGCTGCAGAAAGGAAGCTGCATTTTTTTTCCCTCTATAAATCACGCACACACATACTTCTCAGTAAAAAAAATAGCTGACAGAAAACATTAGCAACTATCTGATGAACAAAGACAAGAATGTGGCAGCTACAGAGGCAGATATTGTCCTTGGTGTCTGCTGGAGAGCCGAACGACTAAAATTAGGCTTATAATGTGTTAATACGCCGTTAAAGCCTTTTGTAGAACCATTGTATTTCCATTTGTTCGCATAAAAGACGAGCGACAGCGTTATGCTCACACATGTCCTTTTCTTTTTGCGGACGTGTGAAGACAAGACATTAACTCAGACAATTAAATATTTGAGCAAATTTTAACGCATTTACATTTAGCTCAGATCTCACAAACATTACACATTCGGTCTGGAATGTTTTCACCATTTACTGCATTTCCTTTCAGACCAGTAGTGACTTGTTGCTGCATTCTTGATATCACATAAAGCCAATTTTTCCAGTTTATGCAAGAACCTCAGCCATCGATGTGTACCGGTAGCTGTGTGCATCAGGAGGTTTTGCATTAGCTCTCTTGTTCACAAGGAAGTTGAGAAAGTCATTTTCGGTTTGATCAAAGAGCAGTATGTGAGACGTGACTTCAGGGAACAAGTGTCTGGTGTAATAATTAAACTGTAGCACACTATGATTTGGGTCTTCTCAAACTGTAAGACAACAACATCCGAAGTTGCTGCTGTGGATTGATGTCTTCCTCTCTGTGGTGTTCCAGCTTCACCTGGTCCTCGTCTCGTTTGGATCGTAACCTCATCACTGTGATCACAGGGCAGGCGGTGGAGACCTTCGACATTCAGTTTCAAGGCCTCTACCTCATGTCACGAGGCGTGTCCCTCAACAAGGTTCAAATGGAAGACGAGCCGGTCCCCGACCCGCTCCCTCAGCTGGCTCCTGCTCCCGTCTCAGCTGCTGTGGCCAGGAAGCTCATCAATCCCAAATATGCACTTGTTGCCACAGGGACCCACACGAGTCCCGCCCCCTCTGACCAGAACTCCAGCAACAAGAACTCAAACCTGCAGAATCCCACTGGGCTGAAAGTGCCAAAAGGACGTCTTAAGGAGGTTATTGAAGAGCCAGCCATACATCCTGGGTTAGTCAATCTGGAGAAAGCAAACTTGATCCCATACCTGCCCACTTGGCCAGAGCCAGACCCCCCAAGTGATGTGATTGGCTTCATTAATATCAGAGATGACAAAAGGTCCAATCAGGTTCACTTGCAGAGGTCAGAACGGTTTGAGATCAGTCAGGCTATTCGCTTCAGCGCACCCCTGACCGTACCGGCCCAAGCTGAGGAACAGGATTCAAGTCAGGATGCAAAAGATACAGCTGAAAATGTGTCAGGGAGCACAAGCCCAAAAGCTGCTGTTCCCACAAGTCCTACAGACAAAACTCTCAAACAGGACGGAGCTCCAAATAAAGATCAAACTCCTTGTACAGAATCCTCTCAACAGCCCGACACATCTCCAACACAGGACACACCCAAACCACATGAAGACACATCTGCATTACCCTCTAAAGTTGCTGCTAATACACAGCCTACAGACAGTGTTACACACACTCCAGAGACAACAACTGGAGCACCTCCTGTTCCCAAACGCCGCACGCTGCAGTTAGTCATAGATCCCACCTCGTCCGAGCAGCCTGGTGAGGCGCAGGTCACTTTGATGAAAATGGACCAACTGGACAGTCTAAACAAAGAGCTAAAACAGGAGCAGCTGACACCAACCCGCAGCCGAATTTTATCAATGGGCCAAGACGGAGACTCTGGAAGCAACGAGGAGGGTAGCCAGGATAGCACTAAGGTCAACTGTGACCGAATGGTCAATGAAGTCCCTTCAAGTGCTTCTGCAGGATCAGAAGAGGAGTTTTATGATTGTTCGCCTCAGGAACCAAGCAATCCAGTTGTCAACGGGGGGCAGACGGGATCAGGCCGAGGGCATCGTCTGGGAGATGGACTCAACATGATGGCCCGCTTCTCTCAAAGCATGCTCGACCTGCGAGAGCCCGTACAATCAGAGGACAGCATTTCCCTTATTCTTCTGTCTCAGCAGCTGCGCAGACAGAGCCACGACTCCCCGGGACACAAGAACGAAGGACAGGTGAGCCACCCATACAATCATTTTTAATACCATTCCCAAAAAACTGATAATAAATCGATTATTGAAAATGACAACAACAACCAACAATGTTTTATCAAGTCTCTCTATTTGAATTTGATATTCTTGACAGTTTGTATCACCTAAAGTTTAGATAATAAAACTTATGGTAACTATCTTCCTCACATTTGATGTAAAAACAACAAAACAGGCTGTTTTTTTGTAGAATTGTAAATATGTTTGAATTTTTAGGCTGTAGGATTGAAGAAAAAAAACAACGAAATGTTTTATCGTTGGTGTTTAGGAAGTGTGATGATATTTTACCCAGTTTGTTCCCACATTTTTATTAAAAGCAACAGCTTTAATGATTAATGGAGAAAACATCTTTTCATGACAGTACTTGGCTTAATCTTTAAAACTTAAGTGTAATGAGTAATTACTGGGAAAGTCCGGAGATTAACATAAATGTTCCTTTTAAGAACATATTTACAGGGAAAACAAATACTTACATAACACACCCCCACACACACATACACAACTGTGTTATGCAAACGTATCAAAATAGGTGTGTTTGAACACTGGTATTAGAGCAAGTTACTACCTGTTTAAACTGATCATCTACTTTTATCTTTCTTATTCAAATGTGTGTGTTTGTGCGAGTGTGTGTGTGCATACTTGCATGCGTCCACCCACACGAGTGCTCGCACCTGGATATAAGGCTCGGCTGATCATGCCGGGTAGGATGATGATGATGAAAGACAGTATCTTCAGATAAGCAGCCATGATTGATGCTCCCTTGACGTGACTCATGTTCTTAGCAGAAAGAGATCGTTGTACGATAACCTGTTTGTACAGAAATGTAAAGAAATACAATAAAGCAAATAGAAAACAAAGTGGAAGTGCAAAGTATTCTCTACTACAGTACATTTGCATATTTCAAAGCAGCTAATCACATAAGAATACTGTGTGTCCCTAGTTGACTTATTTCCAACTATATCACTTTCATTTCATTAAAGCGTGTAATTTAATCCCCAGCTGGTTTGGTCGAGAATAATTTGTGAAGTTCAAAAGAAGATGGGATAATTGATCAGAATCAGCTTTATTGTCATTGTACCAAAGCTCAGCGAAATGACATTTACAGCCTACACGAGAGAAACATAAAGAGACATGGGGAGACAGAGGTGACTGAGGCCGCCGGCCTCGAGAGGCGCAGCCCTTTTTTCAGATGAAGAAAAATAAACATGAGGGGGAGTGGAGGTGTAAAAAAAAATAAATCAAATCTTGCACTGTGTCCTAAATGGGACACTGTGAAAGTTGCCAAAAAAAAAAAAGACCTCGGCACATGAAACCGCAACATACTGATGACATCCTAATACATTTAAGCATGAGGAGGCCGACGAAGGCAGTAAGTTGTCCATGGTACTGCCAGAAAGTTCCACAGTCTTGATAAAAATGGCACAGTGTCTATCAGCCGGCTCAACTCTCTGTTAGTAGAGATTTTCTGAGAAACGCATGCCCAAACCTCCATCTTGTGGTGTTTTAGCCTGATCTGATTTAAACATGTGTTTTGGGCACAATACAGATTTTATTTTTTTTATGACTGGCCCTTGTTTGAATTTTGGCATAATCCTAAAAAAAACATAATAGGAATTTTTGTTTAGTGTATAGTTTTTAAACACCACATCTAAGTGTGTAAGAAATACAAGATATAATAATAACCATTATTAGACACGAGGCACTTAACATTAAATTGGCTTTTATTATTGCCTTAAAGCTTTCCAGTCTTGTAGCTATCAATCGTATTTGTATAATTGTGACTTTACTTAATTAGTCTTGAGGATGACCAAGCAGCAGCAGGTTGCTTGGTAAATTTTGCATTCACACAAAGTTTAGTTAAACAAGATGAGTCATTTTAGAGCTTTTCCTACAAAATGCCACAGTGTTGTAACAGTTAATATTAGCGTGTCGGACACAGCGTGGTTATGTATAAGATGTAAGTGGACAGGAAAGTGTTTGTTATTTTTGCGTGGTAATGCTTATTGAACATTTGTACATCATTCAGTACTGGAATTAGCTTCTTACTCATGTTTTAACTTGTACTTCCAGTTCTTATGAACTGAAGATTACTGTCAGTTTATTTGGGTAAACCGTCTTTAAAGATAAACTGTGTGGTGTTGGTCACTGTTTATATTTAAAGAATTAGTGCAGCATAACTATTACTACTACACTACTGCTAAAACTAATAATAATAAATATATTACAAGTTGTTGCATCAAATATTGGTGAAGGAAGGGATCATTGGACACCATTTTTTTGGTTTGTTTCTTCAGTTGCTAGCTGGCAACGGTAGCGTTGCTTTTGCCTGTGTGTATGTGTGTTCGTTTGTCTGCTTTAAAAATATCCCATGAATCACTGGACAGAGTTCAATAAAACTCATAAAATAATAATTGATCACAATTAACTTTTGGTGTCAACCTAATTAAAAATGGCTGCCACATCTCATCGGTTTTAGCAAACACAAAAATGGCTATAACTCTGTCCGTTTCCTCTGGAAATAATTTTTCTAAAAAAAATAAAATAATAATAACAATAATAATAATAAACTGCAGCTACCAAATCTTTAACTAGTCCTTTGCCTTCACAAAAGACTGAAATGTTTTAAGTTACTTTCAAGAAAAGTGTTGATATTTGTACTTTTTTTTTTAATTACAAAAATGAATGTTTATGTCATGTTACTGAAAATGGGTTTTAACTAAATAAATTGTAAACATTCATACAAGGCATTTTAGGCCATAATAGCTATCAAAATACAACTTTTAATCATAGATACATGTGTATTAAAAAGTCATACTCAGTACCCACTATATGCATCATTCACTACTAAAAGTACCCTATGATGTGTGATAAATGTGGAAAACCAGCAGTCATTGTTTGTTTAACAACAATTTTGAGTCATTTGTTTCCATTTGAACCTTGCTGAGTACACAACAAACAGCCTTAACGTGTGAGAGATATCAAGTTAGAGGAGACCCATGGAATCAGAGAAGTCAGGTCCAAAGTGAATACAGTACAGTAGTCCCTCGCTACTTCACGATTCGTTTATCATGGGTTCGCCATATCATGGATTTTCAAAATAAGACTGGACATGATACTGATTGGTGGATGAGCCATGGGTTGTTTATTTAAAATAAATGATTTTAAATGATTTTGCACCATGTGTGCAGCCCACAAATGCAAGAGGAAGCTCCGTCCTGCAGCTGATCAGCTGATCTCCTTCTCTGCCACCACACACATTTTCCTGCTGTGGCTTTGTGAAGGTTAACCCTTTGTTGTCCAGATGCACTGATCGACTTTTGTCTTCCAACTTAAAATTCAAAGTATGTCGCATCGTAAAAATCCCCATAATCATAAAATATAAATGTGTTAAAAGTTATTTTTAATTATTTCAGAACTTCTATGTTCAGTTGTTTCAGTGTAATTGATCAAGAAGTACATTTCAGCTCAGTGCTGCAGAGCTGAAGCTGTGTGACATCCCTTTGATGTCCTGCTGCACTTCTCTTCTCTACAATTTAAATTTAAATACTGTCATATTTTAAATAAACAATCCATGCTGTATGGATAGTTTATTTAAAATGTTACAGTATTTAAATTTAAATTGCTTATTTAAGGAGGGAGATTGGGAGTAACAGGTGATGAGTGTGATTACAGCCTGGCATGTCATGACAAAGTTTACTGAACTTGGACTACTGTATCTCTACTTCACTGTTTTTCACTTATAATGATTCACTTTCTTCTGAAAAGAAACAACTCAAAGAAAGGACGAGAGTCGACAGGAGTAGAATCATTTGGGGGAAGAATATTGAGCAGTGGTGAACATTAAAAGTTGGTGCTAAGATCATTTGCTTTGATAATCCAAACTAACAGGAGAAAATCTGTAATCGATTGCCAGATATAGTTGAACCAAAAGGCAAGGAATATTTGCTGTTTTCTTATGCACATTTTACAAAACCTCTAATGAGTTTAAGTTGCATTAACCCCTAAACAATTATTTAAAGGTGTAGAAATTGAATTGGAGACTTTTTTTTTAAAATCAAAATCGTAAAATCAAGTAATTTGACAGCTGTTGTGATTTTGATGTTCCTTTAAAATCTTTGTTCCCTCTAAATAAACGTGATGTATTTTTTTTTTATGTCATTTCCAAATGTTATTAAATGAGATGCAAGTCATTTTGCAAGATGGCTGATGGCTTAAATAAAAGGAACCAAAGTGTGAAGAAAAGTCACCTAAAACGTTTCAAACACAATAAACACCTCAGCTTTAGTAGAGTTTAATTACATGAAGCTTTAGGATAAAATACTTGTTTTATTGATGTTTAAAACTGAAGTAAACTTAGGAATCACCTGTTAAGAGTTAGACGGTAATATGATTTTTAGTTTGAGCACTAACAATCACTGTTAAGTAGTCTGTAGGTGAAACTGAGCTCTCTCTGCTTCCTGTCTCTGTGCAGTTCTTTCAAACATCACGCTCTCCTGCTCGTGACGCGAGACTGAGGGGACCCAAAGTAATCATCGCCAAACCAGGAAGTTATCATCGCCCTCCCCAGGCAGCCGGCCTCGTGATCGGAGGCCACCGTTACTGGCAGGGTCAAACGGCGCCTCCAGGTTCCACTCAGCTGCATGTCGAGACCCGCTCTGGGCGGTCACCACGGCGACACAGCCCCGGCTACAGGAAGACAGGTCGCACGTCACCGCAGCCACCAGCCGACCGACTGGGGTTTCTTGGAGTGCCTCTGGCAAAACTGAGCAACTTTAGGAACATGAAAATGCGAGGAGGAGCCAATCAGAAGAAAGCACCTCAGAATAACAAAGCTGTGAGGTAGATCCATGGGCCGGTACAGAAATGTGTTCGGAAAATGAACTTCCCGCTTAAAAACTGGTGACGCTTCAGCATGGGACCCTTTCTGTCTGCTTTCTGATTTGAAACCCTGCAGTGCAAGTACTACAATAACTATTTATGATAATGAATTTTACATTTATTTTGCGACCGCAGAAGAGTCTGAACAAAAATAACTTCTGATAGTTATCAGATATTTTTGTTTACAGACGTGCCCGAGACGCCACGAAAACTTAGTTTTACTGAAATGTAGTAAAGTCAACTGAGGCACTTCAATCCTGTCAACAATATCAAGAACATTAATTTCCAAATTACCTCAAATACTTTTGTTTCTTTTCAGTATAATGCATGTCCGACATGCACAGTATTCTGTGTACTTAGTGATACCGATCATTTTACTATTGATAGCACTGTAACTGGTGACACTGTCAATGGACGGGGCTTTCATGTTGATTACTTTTACGTATTTGTCAGAGGTTATTGATCTGAGCGAATGTAGAACTACTTTAAGTGTTGTCATGGGACTAAATCTGAAAGTTTGAAATAAAAAGACGAACTGTTGCTGCACTCGTGCTGTTGTTGACGTGACCCGTTTAAATCGGACTGAAGTGCACTTTAAAATATTTTAAGAAAGGCTCAGTGGAGGCACATAACTCCAACCTGACAGCTGATCTGGAGATAATCTCAATGTAACAGCTGTTTGTGAGCAGAAAAAGGATTTTAGGAAGACCTGCAAACTTTGGGTCACAAACATTTTTCCATCCTAAACTGTGTTGGAACATTTGTGCTGTAACGACGATTAAAAGATGCTGAAACGTCACAAGGATGCATCTACTGGTGTGAGCTTGCCGTACACTAACCTCCGTCACTAAATTCACAGAGATTTATAGAGCTACATGTCAATGTGTGCACATGATCGCAAACTAATGCATCACTTTTTGTTTTCAGTCTCGGATGAGATACCAAAGGCTGATATTGGTCTAGCCCATGCTTTTTAAAACACCTTATCCCTGATCAGTTTTTGTTACCTCAAGTAGACTTGTTTTTAACAAATGACCTCCCAAACCCAACCTGAAGAATGTCAACCTGCCTTCAGTAGGCCCTGAGGAGAACATTCCTTCAAATTTATTTACGGTGTTAAAATCGACTCGTCTTCATTTGCTCTTTCCCATTAGAAGGGTCAAGCTACCATCATTACGTGAGGAACTTCACGATTTATGAGCACCGTGGTTCTACAAAATGCCGTCCTTGAACTTGAGTCTTCTCATACATCACATTGTGTTTTAGATTGAAAGTTCATGTTTGGGGCATTTAGAAGAAAGGTGATACTGACCCATCTGGTTCCTTCTATGCAGCTTCCTACGGACAGATTAAAACCCAAGTTGATTGTGTGTGTGTGTGTGTGTGAGCCCTACCTGGTCAGTGCACCAGTACCAGGTGGCCACTATGGTAAGGCCCAGAGTCATGCCAGGCCAGGGCAGGTCTCCGGAGACGGCGTCTCTGAACAGGTGCATGGCGTCGGCCCTCGGCAGGTGGCAGGTGGTGTTTGGGACAATCTTACTGGGAACTGCTTTGCTGTAGATTTCCTCCAAATTTCCATAGCCACCAATTTCATTGAAAGCTATAGATAAAACATTTTTTAGCTACAGTATGTAAAAATAAACTGCGCATGGTTTGTTTGGGATGATGGAGGTTGCGTACCTGTGATGGTTAGGATGATGGTTCCTACAAACATGATGAGTGTCTGTAAAGTGTCTGTGTAGATAACGGCAGCAAGACCACCTGAAAGGACAGTTTCACCATCACTTATTTTTATTATTCTGTCAGCCAAGTTATTATTTTTTTAGACTTAATCCTGAAAGAGAACTGCTGAAAAATCACATTTGATATGCACAAAATAGTTTCATTACTTTTTTTTTTTTTTTTTTCCAGCAAATTCTCACATTTGAGCAGCTGCAACAAGTAAATGTTCGGCTTTTCTGCACTTTTATGGAGATTTTGTAAACAATTTTATTTATTTATTTCAATAAATAAAAAAAAAAACAGGACTCAGATGCCTTAGCTTTGTCAAAACAAGCCGAACAGACAGGCATCATTCCAGAGCAGATTTAGCCATCTTAAAAAACTCCAGTCGTAAAACTTAAGAGTGGCTCATGCAAAAGTTTTTCTTTAAACCTCTACTCTGCTGTCAGGTTCACATTACACAATGACTTTGACAGAATTATTGAGATATTTCTCCTCAAGCGCTGGAAACATACAGCTCAGAGTTTTTCAAACTGAGCTAATTCGAAGAGCTATCTACGACAGGTAGGATATTAATTGTTCATAACCATTCCAAACTATTTAAACTATCCATTTAAGTACAACAAAGCCAGTTTTATACTAAATAAATTGCATTTCCTGCAAAAATGCAGTGTGAACGCGTATTGCTGAAGAACTTGCTGAAAAACAGCTGAAATTAGCTAAAACATGCTGAAATGTAACTGAAATGGAAGAACAAGCCTAAGTTAGTAGAAGAAAGCAGAAATAACACATATTTGCTGAATTAGGCCTAAATATGCAGAAATTATCATACAAATTCAGAAACAAGCTGAAATTAGCAAAAAACAGTGCTGAAAAGTAGCTGAAAGGGCAGAGAAAAGCTTAAATCGGTTCTCCTCATCCTAAGCATTTCATTGTACTGATAACCTTGTGTTAACCTTGCATATGACAAATAAACAACTTGAAAACTACCAGAAGAAAGTAGAAGGAGCTGAAATGAACACAAAAATGTGGAATTAGCTGAAAAAGCTAAACAGTACAAAAGAGCTAAAATGTAGCTGAAATAGACAAGCTGAAACTAGCAGAAAAAAGCTGAAACGAGCATAACAAGCTGAAATTAACAGAAAGAAGTTAATTAGGCTAAAAGAAGCAGAAATTACCACAAACAATTGAAATGCATCTGAAAACTGCTGAAATTAGCTAAAAATGCTAAAAAAAAAAAAAAGTAACTGAAAAGGTAGGAAAAGCTTAAATTAGCAGAAGAAAGCAGAAAGAACACTTGCTGAAAGAAGCAGAAATGAGCACAAAAAAGTGGAAATTACCTGGAAAAAATGAAATTAGCATTAAAAAGCTGAAAGGTAGCTAACAAAGCAGAAAGAAGCTGAACGTACCAGAAGGAAGTGGAGAGAGCACAATTTTGCCGAATTAGGCTGAAAAAAGTGAAAATGAATGTAAAATATGTGGAATTAGCTGAAAAAGCTCAAATTTGCATAAAATCAGCTATAATAAATAATAAAAAAAAATCAGCTGAAATAGTAGAAAAAGCTGAAACTTGCAGAAATAAGCCAAAAGGAACATAACAAGCTGAAATTAGCAGAAAGACATTAGAAGAAGCACAAAAATGTTGTAGTTAGATGAAAGAATCTGAAAAGGAGCACAAAACAGCTGAAAACAGCTGAAAGTAGCTGAAAAAATGTTTTAATTTGCACAAAAGGTGAAAGAAGCTGAACCAGAACAAAATGTGAAAGGAGCAGTAAAAGGTTGCAAGCAGACCTAAAGATTCGAAAGATGTAAAATGAGCTCAATTCATTTTCTATGAGGAAAAAAATGGCAGAAAAGGCTAAATATTTCAAAAAGCTAAAGTTGGACCAATACCAAAAGTCATAGCACCCTTCTCTTGAATGAGCTAAACATTTTGATTTATGATTTTTTGAAATTGCACAAAAACTGTGGAACGAGAAAGATGCCGAAAAACATATGGAAGAAACAAGGATCTCAATAGTGTGAATGCTTCATAGACATTCACACTATTAAATGACGAAAAGTCCAACAATATTACCTGCATCCCGATTACAGCATAGATGAAGAACAGCATGGCTATCAGAAGGGCAACATAAGGAAGAGCCTGGGTGGAAAGAAGAGACAAAAGGTACATTCTATAAACTCACCACAACGTGTGGCGTGCAGCTTGAAAAGTACACACTGCAATATTTTATTTTATGGTAAAATGTGAAACTGGCACAAAATCACAGAGATACAAACTGGTCAGTTCTTTTGTGCTACTGAGTCTGGATACATTACATAAAACAATAACCTGTTCTATATTATTCTTATTTCTTAATGCAAGTTTTATACTAATCTTTTGAAATGACTGTTTCACAAAACCTAAAACTAACGAAAGGTGTTTGCTGTTGAATATCCTGAAAGTTCAGAAACACGACGCACATTTTAACGCATTTTAACGTGAATTCAAACCTTGGTTGATTTATAACTTTGCATATTGAAGATAAACACTTATTACGGTATATGCCCTATAATCTCACCTGGAAGGATTTGATGAAGGTCCAGAGCAGGGTCCGGATCCCCTCGCCCCTGCTCAGCAGTTTGACCAGCCGCATCACCCTGAACAGGCGGAAGAAGGTGATGGAGATGCGAGCGCTGTCTTCTGTGTTCTGAGGTTGGGGGAGGTGAAAATGATTTACGGAACAAATATTTACAGCGACGATAAATCTCGCTCATTGATTTGTTTGCGAAATTAGTCATGCTTTCTATTAATTAGCATATATAAGTCAGATAGACAACATAAAGAATGTTCAAGTCCTATTAGATAGTTTTCTTCCTACATTTTTACAACAACAACAAGCTTTCATGCAACTTTATGTTAAATTCAAATCCATCAACAGGCCCATGACTAATACACACAGTACATGTGACAACTGGTGACTGATGCTCCAAAATATAGACTAAAGACACTGAAGTTAATATGTTAATATCTGATAACAACAGAAAGATGGAGCTTTATCTGTCTCGTGGCATCACAAACATCGAGACTCCAACAAGCAAAGCAAACAAAACACGGCTCAGTGTCCGCACAATGCTGGTAATCGGACAGCAAGCATTTCATATGAAAAAAGACATCTGTGGTGTCCCCTGTGCATGCCATGCACCAAAGCAAAATCAAAAACACGGTTGAAAAAAAAAAAAAAAGGAAACTTGCAGCAGGGATTGAACAAAAACGCTGACAAACATTCACAAGTTGTAAAAACAAACACTTTAACTTTACTGAAGAATTACAACCAGAAAATTCAGGTACAGAAAAGCATCTCTGTGGTTTTAGCGAGACCTGAACAACAGTGTCACAACAAAACAATATACCGTAGATGCTTTGACTTTTAGATGAGGGGGGAGGGGCTTAAATAAAGGAGGAGGGGGCTTATTCTTACCCCTGGATCCACTATCACCTTGACAACAGGAATGGCTGTCGACTTGAAACCAAAAATCTAAAGTTAAATTGAGTGACAGCTGTACTGATTCATCACATTTCATCGCTGTCTGTGTTGGCTTCACTCAACATCTAGTAATATAAATCAACATGTTTCAAAAATTAGCAAAAAATACGATTTATCTGCAAGAACGTCATGAACAGAGTAAAGCTTCTCATGCGAGAACTTCACCATGTTCTCAGAAGTAAACCAAATATACAGTATGTGCAAAACTAAATAAATGACTTGACTAATGGAAACTTTCTGCATGCCACTTCTCTTAACACGTTTTATATTTAACAGCCAAAATCATCTTATGATGAGAAATGACGGAGTTGTAGGCGTTTTGGTCAAACTTTGAAAATAATGTTATGCACAGTTTCAAGTGATATTGCAAGAGTATGTCATGCTCAGCGTTTGTGTTGTGAATGACTCTTAGCTACCACCACATCAGATTTAGCTCCATATACCGTACTTGCCACTGTACACATCGCACTGTCGTATAAGTCGCATCGGTGGCATCAGTCCAAAAATGTCTAATAAAGTGGAAAATAAATAAATAGGTCACTTTGCCGTATAAGTTGTACCTATTATGCGTCACAGTTGACCACCTGGAAACGTGGGCCAGTGTTGTGCCAAAAATCGATTGGCTGCCAAATGGCAGCCGCGGGAGCATGCATGGGAGGACTTTAACAAGAATTTAACAGTATTAACAACAATTATTTGTTTGCTCAAAATTATAGCAAAGGTGTGTCTCAGTTTAACTTTTCTTTTATTTTATTTATTTATTTTTTTAAACTTTAACGGTCAAATCAGCTGCGTGTGAAAAATCGATTCGAGCGAGACGAAGGTGGCTCTGTATGGCAAGCCAGGTGTCTCATTAATAGCCTCTTTTACCTATTGAGACACTTGGCTTGACATATTACTCAAGGGCCCTCTAGCGGCTGAAAATGTTAGTGTTCAATGTTTACCATGTCAGAATGGATGAAATTGTCAGATCTCAGAAAAATTGGGTTATGAATATGGTGGGAAAAAAAGTATATTAGTCTCTTCGGTGTATAAGTCACAGGACGTGCAAATTTATGCAAAAAGGTGCGACTTGTATGCCAAAAAATACGATATGTTTTGTATTGTCATATTTGTGAATTTTAAGGTCATTTGGCGATGAGGGCCCTCTTGAATTAGGTTGACACACAAAGTTAATCAGTTGTAGATGTAGATATATCTAATGATTATGTAGAAAGTTTCAGTAAAATCTGTCTAGTGGTTGATGAACAATGTCGCTAACAAATAGATAGAGCTAAATCCTTGTCAGTTATAGAAAATTGTCAAAAAAAATCTTGGGCTATTTGCTCAGAATATATGTTGGGGATCATTCTTGGCTACTACGCCAGGTTTTAGGTCAGTTAGTGTACAATTGAGAGAAGCACAGCATCATTTTAAGGTCAGACAGACACAGATGAAGACTTTTATTATCACCCGCCACCAAAAAGCTGTTTATGTGTAACTTGCAGAACAAAAGAGCACAGAAGCATCAGTAATGAAGTGTGGATTTACTCTTTGAAAATGACAAGTATCTAAAATGAGATTAGACTATACATGCCTTTTGTTAGCTGCACTAAAGTTTAACTGAAAAAAGGCTCAATCTAAACATTCACCCAGAACAAATCAACATTATTTTACACCAACAAGCTGGAGAATGGCAAGAAAGCATGGTCACAAAACAGAACAGAGTGGCCTTGCAAAAGACTTCAAGGTGGGACTCAGTTGCATGCAGGGTAGTAAACTTTACTACGTCTAAAATAACAAACAGGAAATTAGCTTCAAGTATGAGCTTTGCACTAACATTATATGTTGTATTACAAAAACCTGATGACAGGGTCTTGAAAAAAAAAACACCATAAATGTAAAATAAATATATAAATAAAATATAAGTTAGATAAAGACGAATGCAACTCTGATGCTAGAGCAAGCTGGGGAGGGCACATTTAAAGACCTGCGAGGATGATTACTTACATTGATCTCAGTGATGGCAATGTCAACCACGCTACCCACAACAATTAAGGCATCAAACGTGTTCCATGCATCAGCAAAATAGTTCTGCAAGCACAGGCAACAAAGAAACACAGAAACAAGGAAGAGAGAAAGAAAAGAGGCAAGGAGGAAGAAGAGGTGATGGAGAAAAGAAGTGTGAAAGACAGAGAGAAGTACATGAAAAGGTTGATAAAACTGAGTGAGGATGAACGTCGGTCTTTCTGCCAGCGTATGTGGCAGCATTAGCCCTTTTAGTCTGTTAATAAACTTGTATTTCGTAAATCACTTTATAAATTATTGAACGACTGGTCATGATAGGGTTAAAGCTAAACAGTGATGGCACATTTAGTTACAATGGAAGTTTTATGTTAGCAGGTCGGTTGTGTTGCTTTTAAAATCCAGACAGTTGTTAATTTTGAGCTTATAGATTCAGCAACAATTGCTCTCAAACTAGAAGCCTGAAGAAATTTACTTAATCAAATACAAACTAAAAATGCACACATTAATAAATGCAATAAAAATCTAAATGTGTAAATTGTTACACAACTTGCTGACTTCGTTACACAACCTTTGCTAACTGGTATTTCACAATGACGTGTAGGGCGGCACGGTGGTGCAATTGGTAGAACTGTTGCTTCTCAGCAAGAAGGTCACCAGTTCAAATCCCAGCCGGGGGCCTTTCTGGGCAGAAAAAAATCTCCGTGCATGTGTGGGTTTTCTCCAGGTACTTCCCACAGACCAAAAATGTGAATGTTAGACTGATGGGTAACTCTAAATTGTCCATAAGTGTGAGAGAGAGAGTGAATACTGTAGTTGTTTGTCTTGTTTGTCTCTATGTGTCCCTGTGATGGACTGTAGACATGTCCAGGGTGTCCCCTACCTCTCACACAGTGACTGCTGGATATGGGCACCAGTGACCGCTATGACCCAAAAAGGAAGAAGCAGGCAAATATAATGGATAAAATAGGCAATGGACAGGATGGATGGGCAATATCATGTAAGTGGTTTTTTTTTTTATATATTT
>JARVGS010000548.1:14501191-14516829 GCA_031762315.1 Hypsolebias antenori | reverse complement strand
GTTTTTTGAATGTCCAGAGGACCAGACTTAGCTTTTTTAGATTTTTGTACCTGGATTATTGAGCATGCATCAGGGTACTATATATATATATACACAAATTTTTTTTAAAATATATTACTCCAATTAATAGTTGTCATTTTTACAAGACAAACAAATGTCATGAATGAAAAAAAAAACAAAGTTCAATTAATGTGCTCAGTTTATTGGCCGATATATACCGGTATACACCATAGTCGGGATTATAAATCTCAGTTTTTAAGAGCAATTTTTTAAAGGTCTTTTAAGAAACAGTCATATAATGTAAAATTAAATAAAAAAATGAAGCATTTGCAGAAACTGACGGGCACTGAACCTTTCTAAACCCAAGGGGCTTGATTCATTTCACTTCCTAGTTATGGAGTCATGTGACTTGCAACAAAAACTGAATCCGTTTAAACCATGAGAACAGGTTGCTAAACATCTGAAATGCATCTATGCACAATATTAAAGTACAAAAGCAAAAATTAATCACGAGTCACGACCACTGAGAAACCGCAATGATTTGTTGTTGCCATGGAAACGTGTAAACTAAACTGCCTGGTCATGTGAGATTTTTAATGCGTTTTCTCTGCATGGGAATAATGGTGAGAAAGTATCAATGTACATAAAATATGGTTGCAGTTTCCTCAGTCTGAAGATTTAGAATCATGTTTAATATAGATTTAGGCTTGAATTCAGTTTTTTGGCCAATGAAAAATTATCACTGATCTACAGCAGTTTTAACAGATTTTAAAGCTTTAAATGAATAAGTTAAAAAACAAGACATTTAAATAAATCCACTAAACCAACCAAACTATTTTTCAGACAATGATTTATCAATGTATGCCGATATAAATTATGTGCTCTGAAATTATTCTTACTGATCAGATGTACCTTTTTAACATTACATTCATCTACAAAAAGAGAAAATATTTTAGTTTAAATAAAATAAGAATATTTGAATTTTCAGAGGATCAAACCCTGAAGGCAACATTTCCAACCACTGCGTTATGGAAAACTTGTACTCCTGTCCTGATGTTGCTCAGTAATTCAGGTAAATCTAACAAGTTGAAGTCAGGACCTTTGGACGGATTCTCAAGACCGTTGTGTTCCTGCATGCACCTCTCAGCAGAGATTAATGGACAGAAACAACCACGAGACCGATGACAAATTCTGAGGCATAAATGCATCGTGTTCATGTTGCTGATATAAATGGTGGATATGCTTTTCTTTCTTTATAAAGACATCCGCCTGGGATTTGTCAAAGAGCAGATCATATTTACAGGTCTCTCTTGTAAATGAGTCCTTGAGGCTCAATGGGATTAACCTGCCTAAATAAAGGTTGAATGACTAGTTCAAAGTACAGTACAGTATTTTAAACTATCATGGGTAAGTGGAAAACAAATTTAAACTATGACCATTAATATGTATATGCCTGTGAATTACATTTAAAGAACTATTAATGTTCTAAAGTAAGTTAATGTTTGGGGAAGAGCATAAATCACAAAGCCTATTTTTATTTTGCAGAAGAGTTGTAAGAATTATCACAAGACAGCATTATTATCATCCATCAAGTATATTATTTTATCAAATGAAGTTGTTGAAGTTCTATGATTTGGTGGATTGTTTTGTCACGTATAGCGCTAATAAAAATACACTACCTTCTACCATCCAAATGTATTTTGTAAAAAGATCAAGCTATTACAATCTTAAGGGAAAAGATGTTTTTGTAAAACCAGTTCAGAACTAATTTGAAGGGAAGATCCACCTTAATTCAGGGTGTTGGATTGTGGAGTGACTTGGAGAGATGTTCAGGAAGCCAGATCAATCTTGGCATTTAAGAAATTGGTAAAAATTGAATTGTTAAAAAATATTTATGAATTATTTCATTGAAAATGTTTGATAATTGAAAAATTGAGTTATTTACTTACCCTGATGCATGCTTAAGTTATTTACTTGTTTTATTTACAGGAAATGTTTTATTAGATAAATAAGGAGCAGATGTAATAAGATTTTTTTCTTCATCTGCTGCCTTTCATTTTACATTTTGTTTTTTAATTACATATGTTAATTGATATGTATTTTATTATTATAAAATGAATAAATAAAGTAGCTTTAAATCACTGTTAAATTGCCTTTGTCTTCATCAGTCAAGGCCACCGAGCTAAACCTTCACAATAAACTACAATAACAATGCAGACACCACTTTGTAAACACTGTTTATTCTGCAAACAGAACTTGATACAAAAAGTCGCCCTCCTGTGGCCTCGCCCGGGTTCGTCCTGTCAGCATGCGGGCAGCACTTTTTCCACTCTTGTTGGTATTTGAAGGAAAATTGTTGCAAAACCTGCAAGAGATAAAGTTTAGACCACAAAGTCCAATGTGACGATTCAAAACTGTTGATTTAAAAAACCGTTGAGGCCTCAGAAAATGTTTAGAATCAGGAGCTGGAAGCTTTCATACGAGGTGTCAGAAAAGTAAGTTTGTCATCTTTGGCCATAATGCACACCCCCCCACACACACACCCCAATTAAAAAGACTCACTGTTAATGAAACCCAGTCACCACCATCTTCAGCAGGACTTCTTCCACAAGCTGTAAATTAAGAGACGCCGTGTTGAAATGTGCAGATAAAAACAACCAACGTATGAGCAGAAGTGAAGGAGCCTCAGTTTGGAGTCAGAATCAGGAGCTGCAGTTCAGCTCTCATAGTAGGTGTCAGAAAATCTGGTTTGTCTTCCCAGGCTGAAACCACATGAAATATAAGACGACTCTCACCAGATGTTCCACAGCAGCTTCAGTCTCAGGATTATCACGTCTCACGTCTTTAGAGGACAGCCCCATCCAGTCCAGCTGTGAACAGGAAACAAAAGGCCACACATTAAAGTCTGACATGAATTCTTAATGGAATAAGTGTACACATCTTTGTCGTTTTACTCGGGCCATGCCGTGGAGCCTTTTAGCCGGACATTCTTAACCTTACAACATCTGGCACATATCTGAATATGTGAGATGAAAACTAAATATTTTTTTTCTTGTCTAACAGCTGTCCACAGCAACACAATTTTACCCAAATGAAAATGGAAGTTTAAATCACGCTAACTTTGAAACGTGTATATTACAAAAAAAAAAACAAATTACATCTGAAATAAGATTTAAACATTAACTTTTCTTAATGCTTGATGAATTTTAAAGTTTTTACTCTTCATTTTTAATCAGAAGTCTGATTCCTGGATTTGCAGAAAATTTATTTAGAAACATTTAATTGTTTGACTATTAATATGAAAAAAAAAAAAAGCCTTTAAAAGTTTATTATATTATTACAGTAAACCAAAACTTGTATCCATCAACAAAAGGATGTTGTTTTAACCAAATTATCTCATTAAAACTACAGACTAACACGTGTCTATTTCTTATGAACTCTAAAATACATTAGGCTCAACGATGCATATGATATTCAAAGATTATAGAATTTAATAAATTTGTCATTTGGTGAAATCCATTGTTCTGATTTGGTACTGAACAAATTAGTTTTACAGCCTAAGCTTCATGTTAATCAGCAGAACCAACTCAAATTGTATTTTATTTACTCTAACATACTAAAGTTTTTATGCTAAAAAGCCTAAACGACTATTTTAATCAAGCTATATAAAATGCGCAGGACTGCCACGTGCTTCACACGCGCACATGGCGGAAAAAAAAAACTTTAGTTCACCTTGTTTAATAAAGTCGTACTTACTTCACATGCTCGTCTCACTTTTCGACATGGACAAAACGTGTTAAGAATCGTTTTTAACTACCAGTAATGTTTAAAATAAAGAACAACTGCAACAGCGACCTTACATGATCAACTCAACCTTTCTTCTGACTGACTACTCTCAGCTTCCGTTCCGTCACAAGAACCTCCCCTTCTCGGCTTCCGTCCCAACCAAGAACCTCCCCACCGTTTCCGGTTTGCTAGAAGTAGTTAGCCAAAGAGCTAGCGTTATCGAAAAGCAGGGAAATATATTGTTAATGTTTTTACTTACCTATTCACCATTTAATAAAAAATACTATCTGAATTTAGCCTTTTGTTGTGTATATGACTTTGTAGCAGCTGAAGACAGTTTCTCACGAGTACTCAATCTCTTGGAAGTCATATCAAAGCATTATGGGAAATGTAGTTGAGTTAAAAAAAAGGAACGTTTCTATCCAGATAAATACAGTATCTATGCACTTCTTAATGCCGATTATTTAAACACTATACATACTTATTAGAAGTCCACATTCCTTGAGCAATGCACATCACTTGCCTCCCTAATAATAATAAAGGTTAAATTAATGCAGGAGTTTCAGACAAAAATCAATTGTTGGAAAAGATCATTGCCAAAGCCATTTTTTGTGTAGATCTGTTGTGGCTTTTAGAATGTGGTTGACTCCAAAACATTAATCAGCTGTAAATGTACATCCAGTGATTACTTTCTGTAAATTAATTCCAACATTTACTGCGAAGATTTGAACATGCTTCCTGATTTAACATAAAATATATTTTATATCCTCAAAGCAAATTACAGCTTATACCAGTGTTATTTTTATGGCTCACTGCAGAGAAGCAAAAATCTGGCCTGGCCGTAATGGTTTTTTTTTTTTGCTCGTCTGTGTGTTTGTTGTTTGCAAAATATTTTAAACCGCTTGATGGGATGAATGTACAGATGATTTTAGAGTTGATCTGATTTGAGTTGGCTACGTCAAGACATAAACATTTCTTTAACTTAGTTTTACAGATAATAACTGAAAGTCATCTCCACCTAGGGTTGCCGTCTATTAAAATAAGGAGTTAGAATTAAATAGATGCATTCTTAATTAGATTGATAAAAAAAGTTTTATTTTTTAGTGCAAATCTGATAGATCAAAATATCAGCGGTTTTGTTTCATCACTCCTGAAGAACCATGTTATTTTTCAGCACTTTTTTTTTTCAGAATATTGTGCACCCAACACTTGAGCTTATTTTACTGTTTTAAAATGTGTTTATAATACTTGTGACCTGAAAAGGAAGGAGCAGATAAAGATAAGAACTTTATTGATCCCGCAGGAAATTGTTAGGCCAGAGTTTCAGTACAAAGGAAGCACACAAGATATAAAAATAACAACAGTTATGGTCCAAAACAGGTGCAGACCGAAACATTAAAGTGTTTACTGTAGTGAAGGGTTAATTTTATTGTCCTATGTGCAGAAAGGGGGAGAAGTTGAAAAGTTTGAAGGACTTCCTGTGGTGTTCTGTGGAGCACCTCGTGGTCTCAGTCTACGACTGAAGGTGCTGCAGTAAGAGTCCAGGGTGTCACGCAGGGGGTGTGACGTGTTGTTCAGGAGTTTCCTCAGCATCCTCTGCTCAAACACATCTGTCAGAGACTGCAGGTCCACTCCCCAGAACTGAACCAGCTCTCTTCATGAGTTTATGAAGTCTGCTGGCATCAGCTTTCTTCACCCTGCTGCCTCAGCACACCACAGAGTAGAAGATGATGCTGGAGATCACCGAGTGGTAAAACATCTGCAGCATGATCCTGCAGACGTTAAAGGACCTGAGTCTCCTCAAAAGTAAAAAGGTGACACTGTGCTTTCTTGTAGAGGGCGTTGTGTTAGCTGGCCAGTCCAGTTTATTGTCCAAGTGGACCCCCAGGTGCTTGTAGCAGTCCAGTGTCCACCTTAGTACCCTTGATGTTGATAAAGTGGGGGTGGCTGATCTTCCTGTAGTCCACCTGCAGCTCTTTAGTTTGTCCAACGTGGTTCTGTCCAGCACACCTCTGTATTCAGCTTCCTGGTCACCAGTGATGCAGCCCACAATGGCAGAGTCATCCAGAACTTCTGCAGATGACAGGATTGTGAGTTGTACCTGAAGTCCGAGGTGTAGAGGGTGAACAGAAATGGTGAGAGGACTGTCCCCTGAGGAGCTCCGGTGCTGCTCAGTATGGTGTCCAAGGTGGTGTTCTGCAGCCTCACATATTGTGGCTGACCTGTGAGGTACTCTCCGATCCAGGTGACCAGCAAGTCCTTCACCTGCATGTCCAGGAGCTTACAGCAGAGCAGAGCAGGCCTTATGGTGCTGAAAGCACTGGAGAAGTCAAAGAACATGACTCTTACAGTGCTGCCTGTCCTGTGTGCAGCTGTGATGGTCATTACAGATATGTAATTTTAGCAAACACGAGCACTAACACCATAGAGCTACACTTTAGATACTGTGTGATATCACACATGGTTATCTTTAAGATTGGACTAAAACAGCTTTGATTCCATTCTCTATCAAATATGATCTTTGGTATAAATGGCAGCTGATGATGTGCATTTTCTCCAGGGATGCTAGGTCTTAATAACAATGTCTGTGTTTTCAGATGGCAACACCTCTCTGCCCTCCATCTCTCTGGCACAGCTGATTCCAGCAGAGCAGAATATGACCTCTTACTACCGCTACAAGGGTTCTCTTACCACTCCAGGGTGTACAGAGTCTGTGATTTGGACTGTGTTTGAAAACCCCATCCCTCTGAACATAGATCAGGTCAGAATTAGAAATGAGCTGAAGGGACACAAGCATTAATATAGATGAAGTTACAGACACCTGAAGCCTAACCTTTGTGTCAATCCTCTGCTCTTCCAGCTGAAGGCTTTCTCTAACGTCCAATATCATGATGGCAAGCTGATGGTGAAGAACTTCAGGCCTGTCCAGCCCCTCAATGGCCGGCAGGTGTTCTACTCTGGAGGTTCTGTGGTCCTGCTCAGTTCGACTCTCCTTATGGCTGCTCTCGTCACGGCGTTCAGACTATCCCAGTCGGACTAGAGCGAGGCATTCCATACTGCACTGCGACATCCATGAACACAAACGGATTTGCATCAGTCCATGGCTGAGTTTTGTTTCTAACATCCTTTTCGGTTGCTAAGGTGACGGACCACGTCGTAGTGCAGGGAGTGCTCACATGGCATTTTTCTCTTATGGCATAAAATGAAAAAGTGTTTAAGGCGAACCTCATGCAAGGTGTTGTAAGGGTTTGCTCAGTGTTCATGCATGCCTACTGAAGTGTTAGGTCTCATTTCAGCATTATGAATGTGCCATGATGGCCGGTTGTTGGCTGCAATACTCAACACTAGATCTTTTAGTTAGAGTGTCAGTTTTTCATCCTAAACATCAACACACATATACAGCTGAAGCTCTCGTCAGGTTTCATTCACCTTGTCCAATGTCAGGTAAATTTAGTCTGTTAATACCAGCACGAGTTGCCAATAGTGTGAGATCGAAGTGTAAATGTCAGACCCCCGTGATTGGCACATGATGCTTTGTTCTCAGCAGAGCACTGAGTTATAGATAGCAGAACTGAGTCATAAAACATACGCTCTATTTCAGAGCTAGCAGTCAAAGGAGTCAGCAGTTTCTGTCAAAGGACCAACATCAGGCTGGGCCCTCACAGCCACTCAGACAACAGCCTGTTTAGGAAAAGGGCAGGAAGCTGTTTCTGTAAGTCCTTCATGAAGAACATCAGGATGATGTTCTGAGAGCAAGGCTGCAGCTTTGTGGAGTAGAACCAAACAAAACTCAATTCAAACCAGCGACGATTCATTCACGTACTGTACACCACCTATGACGTGCATGCACCTGCATGTTCAGATGTTCCAGATGTTTAGTATAAGCTACATGACTGCTGGAGTGAAGCTTCACACACTGAACAGAGCTGGCTTCGGTCAATTTGATTCCCAGAACCAGTGGTGTAGTCTACATTTTTGTAGTGGGTGTACTGCGGTAAAGTTAGTTTTACGTTGGACACCGCTGAAGCCACGGAGCATGAATGTCCGACGTCCAACGTAAAACTTACTTTACCGCGGTTGGTCCATATACTGTGTTTAGAAACCAAAGTACACTGGTTAGTACAATGTAATCGTCAATTTATTGTGATTTTTAAGCGTATTGAACATTTCCAAATGTCTCTGATGCTTATATTTGAATAAATGTACAGCAAACTTTGTACAACAGTTGGCTTTGTATTAAAAACATGTTATAGAATTTAGTATCAAATCGAAACATGTTCAAGTATTAAGTAGTAAGTACAGAAGTATTAATTATACAATAATTCGCTGGATACGTGAATGTAATAAACAAGCAATGGATACGGATAGATTGTTACGGAAGTGTTTAAGTGCCATTTAACGGATCAACGACACGTGCCTAATGATATGTCATTTATCATTGGGCACTTTTAAGTAGGTATACTGAAACTCTTAAGCTTTTCTAGAGGGTATACTCCGCATTCCTGCGTATCACGTAGACTACACCACTGCCCAGAACAAACCTGTCAGATTTCAGTGAGCTCGTTGTGACAACGCACGGCTCAAATATCAGGCTCTCAGATGCCCTGAATGTTATCGACTGTCAAGGACAGCCTGCTGAGTTCTCCCATATTTATTCAGGAGAAACTTTATGTATTGTGTTGATAGATCCGTGCAATGTTGCAGCAAAATTTGTTGTGACTATCAAGCAAAGAATTTGTTGAGTTTTTCACACGGAGTCATGTTTTATCTTTATGCAGTGTCGTACACGTATTTATGTACTGAATGTTTATAATGATGAGATGCACAGTTAACATTTATGTAGTGCTGTGTTTATTTACAATGCAAACCCATATATAAAGCATCAAACGGTTTATGGGAAACTGAACATACATTTTAAGTTCAAGAGTATGAGACTGTCAAGTTGTAACAAAGTGTCATAAACAATATAGTGAATGTTGCTGTTCATCAATAAACTACATGAATTTTTAATAGAAGCGTTTTCTCCTTGAATGGTCACAAGTCAAATCATTTGTATCAGTCAGGTCATCTCTCTGCCTAACTAATGAACACAGTCTTTACCTTCAAAGTCTATGTGCACGGGCTAATTATTAACAACACTAGGACTAGGACGTTTCTGAAGAGATTTTGAAGGGTGCCAGAACAGCTACTGCCTGAAATACCAACAAACATTAACTTCCTTCTCCAAAGTCTAATATAAAGTTGGGATTAAATTATGTAATAATCTAGGCTGACAAAATGCCAATGTTTTTGTTGTTTAAACCAGGTTAGGATTAGAGAGGTCTAAACACACCCATTTTAGGCCAAAGCCCATTCAATCAAACCGACCACAATTTTAATTTTTATTCTTTATTTCTGCTTTATTAAACACAAGATACAATTCCATCCATCCTATCCATTTTCTTTACCTGCTTTTCCCTTTTTGAGTCACAGCTGGTGTCTATATCCAGCTATCACCATGCGAGAGGCGGGGTACACGCTGGATACTTCAAAAGGCCATAAAGAAACAAACGAGACAAAAAACAATTTACTGTCATTCACTGCTAGGTGCAATTTAAAGTTACCATTAACATGCATAGCATCTGGAGAAAACCAGATTGTGCACAGGGAAAACATGCAGACCACACAGAAAGGCCAGGAGGCGAACTTGTGACCTTCTTACTACAAGCAAGAAGTGCTTACCAGTGTGTCGCCATTTGATAAAAACGTTTAATCTCAAATACAGTGGAAGTCAATGAGAGGTTAGATGTATGAAGTCTGAACCCAGAGGAGTATTTGGAAAAAAGTCTTACAGCAGTGAAAAATAAGAAAAATGCTTCTGTTTTGATGTTTGAACTACATGACAATTATAGATAAGAGAATATTTTGTTTACGAACATTTGGGAAAACGTAGAAAGTTCAAAAGTTAGTGTAATGTCACACTTGAAATTAACTACAATATGGTGAAATTGTTAAATGTAATATTTAGAATGCAGTTGTATAAATACCGTACTGTTAAAGAGATCCAAATGCCAGTTCAGACATTAGAAGTCCAACTTTCTGTAACTTTTTTAAATTTTAAGTTATGTTTCTTCTGTAATGTCTGAACTAGAGCTTTAAAAATGAAAATTTTTCCCATTTCACTCAAATCCTAATGTTGTGTATGAGAAAATGTTTCTTTTTTTTTTTTTTCAAATTCTGTTCTCACTGCATTACAAGAGCTTCCAGAGTGTTTAAACACTATAATACATTGTGAAAAAAAATTAATATCATTATATTTGAGTATAAAAATATGGGAGTGGTGACGCAGAGGTTAGAGAAGGTGGGCCTGTGATCAGAAGATCGCCGGTTCAACTCCCGGTACCGACAACATCAAAATGTAGGTGTGAAAAGTGATGTATCCACACCTGCATCCACTCTTGTTTGCTCCACTCTGGGTCCTTGAGCAAGGCCCTTAACCCCACCATCTGCTCCACCAGGCACCCTAGATTGCAGCTCTCTGCTCCACACAGGGCTGTGGTTGCATCAGGAAGGACATCTGGTGTAAAAACAGTTGCCAAGTCTTCATCCTACTTAGTTTGCTGTGGCGACCCCTGAAGAAGGGAGCAGCTGAAAGAAGAAAAAAAAATATATTTGAGTATAAAGCTAAACTAGACAAATATTTAGATTATCAAACAAAAAGAAGAGGACATGTGCAGACTGACACTGTTTCAGTTTTATTGCTGCAGAGAAATAACTGCCTGACTTCAAAAAGACCATCAAAGGTTTGTGTGATGTTTGATCTAATCAAATCATCCTGAACAAAGAAAAAAAAAGATGTGACAACAATGAGCATCCCTTTTTTTTACAACTTGACCGTCCTGACTTGTCCACAACAAGTTTGTGACAAGAGGCTTTTTGACTCAGTGAGAAGCTAATGCTTCCTTAATTTTTTAGGGGGAATTAACCATAAAGTCACATTTAATTAGCAATAATGTCAAAATGGTATCCAACATTTTGACTTCCAGGCCATAAAACCTCATCACATTTATTTATTTATTTTGTTTATTTATTTATTTTATTTTATTTATTTTTATTTTATTTTAATTTTTTTTCCCCTCTCGTCCTGTTCGGCATTGTGGCTCTCAGAATTATTGTCAGAGTGTCGAGGTGATGCCCAACAGATTATTTTCACAAGCAGAGCATTATGGCTGGCCTCAATGCTCTACTTGATATATACATAAAACTTTATTAAACTTTGCTTTGGGTTGGTTTCAGATGTAATGGACACGGGGATGAAAAGACAAAGAAGAAAACAAAGCTGGAAAAATGAGAGAAGGGGTAAAAGAGAAAGAAGGCAATAGAAGTAGAGGAGAGAGAGAGGTATAAAGAGAACACACATCAACATCATTGAAGTCTGCCTCTAGACCTGTGGAAAGAAAAAAAAGACAAAACTGAGAAACCACAACAACAAAACAACATAGACAGTAGAATGATATTTATAACATCATTAGCAAGTATTTTATACGGTACATGGTGATACAAGATGTATTTAGTGGCCACCACAACCCAAGTGTGTATCTGATAAACACCTGAAACTAAACACCTGTGTGTGCATGCTGTCACTATAAGATTTATCCATAAGAATGTTCAATAATGGATGTGGGGACTCACAGACCCATCCCCACAGGACACGATGGTAACACAGGGAAGACCGGAGCCATAGAGCCCTGGGAGTCTCCCGACAGGGACAACTGCAACCACCCCAGAGAGAAGCAAAGGGAAGCTCTGGGCGACCCCCAGCAACTACAATGCAGAGACCCTAGGAGGCTGAAGCGACAAGCCCACAGGCCCCGCCGGCAACCTGCCCCTCCAGAGTAGATCCAGCCATGGACACAGAGCCCCGAGGTCATACCACCCCCACCTGACAGAGCCAGGGCACCCAGGCCCCGGCAGGCAGCCACCAGGGCAGGCCGGCACACACCCGATCACCCAGCCCAGATGCCGAGTGCCACCAATGTACCAGTGGAAAAACAGTGAAAATAGGGCTGGACGATATCTTGATATTTTTTAAATATCAAGATAATTTTTTTTTTGCAATGTAAGTTGAGACTATCTCAATATAAACTATATAAGTTTTATACTTGAAAATCCTCCTGCTGCCTTCTTTTTCCCACTCGCCCCCTCTTTCTTCACTGAACACAAACCCAGCCCCTCAGTGGCCCCCTCCTTTCTGCCTGCAGGAGGTGGGCGGAGACTTTTAGCACCACAATCTCGGCAGATATGAAGAGCCGCTAGCTGCTGAAGGGAGAAAAAACTATATTTTTTCGGAGCTTATTTGGATTTAAATTTTCAGATGATAGGCAGAAAAATTATTTTTGTAGACAATGCTGAAAATAGTCCCAACGAAATATCGGAACTACGAATCTTTTTCACCATTTAAACAGTGGAGTGAAGACACGATCAGTCTCAGCTGTGGAACAAGCTGGCTAAAGCGTTAGCCATCTTGTTAGCTGCTAAGGACCGTGTCTATAAGCTGCCTATTTATTAATGACTCCACCTCCCTCTGCTCCTCTCATAAAGCACAGCACGGCTAAATGAGCTCAGATCCGTGGTTTGTTTTAAGGAAGCAGACTAAAAACACTCGGAGCTACCGCTTCACTGCAGTTCACAAACACACTGACTAATGTGAAGACACCTTTATATTATGAAGACACTCAAAGCTCTTTACAACACAATCTGTGTCCTCATTTAACATTCATACAGCACTCTACTAGATCTGTAAAAGGATTAATCAGTACTTTATCACATTCATACATCATTGGGACACACATCAGAGGCAATGAGTTGTTCAGTGTCTTGCCCAGGGACACTTCAACATGTGACTGCTGGTGGAATTGAACCCCCAGCTCTCCCATTGGATCACTCTAGCCTCTCAGCCACAGCTGCCCCCCAACTGAATAGGATTATTATTTAATTTTGTAGCACCTCTGCACACTTTAGGCAGATAAACCTAAAGTGGAGGGTGCTTGGGTTCGTTGTCAATCTGGCACCCCAATAGTGCGCAGCACCACTGACCTAGTTTAAACCAAATATGACTCAGAGAAACATTACAATTTTAGGCAAAATTATTCAGCCTAACTTTATTAAACTAAATAACCTAGCAGTGACAAGAAGCCTAAGTAATCACCACCTTAAATTTTATAGCCGGAAAACTCTTAAAAAACTAAACAAATATCTCTTCAAATAAGGCAGAACAAAATAATATGAATGATCACCCCTTATAGCCGGAACACTCTGAAAAAACTAAACAAATATCTCTTCACATAAGGCAGAACAACAGAATATGAATTGTCACTTTTCTCTTTTTGTTTGTTTTCAAACCAAAGTAACACAGTAAATGTCCACGTACCTCAGTACACAGTTCTGAACAAAAAGTAACCCAGTCAATTTATTACTTACAACCTCCAGAAGGATGAAAGACGATGCAGGCCTGTTTTGAAACCCTGAGGAGTTGAACCCCCAGAAAAACATTGAGAGCGTTGCATTTTATGAGGGAAAACTTTGAGAGCGTTGCAATTCACGAGGAAAAAACATTGAGAGCGTTGCAATTAACTCGTCCTCTCTCCCCGACATCCATTGAGCGCAGCCAAACCCGTGAAGCTGAAACGGCTAGCTCGTTTAGCTCAGCTAGCTCATTTAGCTCACCAAGACTGCTTGCATCTCTCTCCTCTCATCCCGCCCCTCTCGCGTCGAGCGAACTCCTCCAAGTTCTTCTCAGTTTCCTCCTCACCAGGGCTTTCGTCCGGTCTTCTCTCCCTTGAGTCTGTATTTCCTCACTTTTGTCTGTTCGTCTCCCCTCCGTTCTCCACCGTCACCGTTCTACTCCTCTTCCTCATCTTCCTCCTCTCTCCCCCTCCCATCACTGGTCACGCACTCCTCGACTGTCTCAGTGACCAATCAGGTGGCAAAGCCAAATAAAACACACAGTGCAACTCATGTCACATAATACTTCTTCCAAGTGCAATATTTAATTAAAATAATGCTCAATTGATTTACAAAATACAGTGTTAAGCAAACAAATTACTTAGTGACTATATTTACCCTTAATATTATTTAAATATTGAGGTAAAGGAAAATGCAAGTGCATTTTTGTCAGGAACAAGAACATTAAACCCATAAGTGTCATCAAGGCTAGGCATTAGAAAATAAATGTTTACTTTTAATAGATCTGTGTCTTGTCTTGAACTTTGTAAGCCTTCTATCAACCTCGAGGTTACCATACAGTAACCTCAATTTATCCACTGGGCTACATTTACCAACATCATATCCATGTCCACCCAGTCTTTTGATCTCTTGTCAGTAAGATTTTTTTACTATATTCATTATTTCTTCTTTGTCAGTTCCATTTAGAAAAACACTGTTTGCACAACTTATGACTGAATGGCTCACATTATTATCTACTTTTGGTATTTTAGCTGCAAGGCTTGATCCAACATTCACAAAATATTGATTAAATGCATTTACAATTTCATTTGCATCATGGATTTCATTGTCTTTTACAAAATAGGCCAACGTTATAAAAGATGTATTTTATTGTTGAGGAAAAGTTTAATATCAGCTCTTGGCCCAGTCTGACCTCGGCTGCACTTGCAAGATCATGAGAGAGGGAAAAACCTCTCTGGTAACTCACACACATGGTTCAACATTAATTTAACATTTGTAGTGATGGTCATCCTTGATCTTGACAAAAAAATTCCCTGACAGTAAACAAACAAGTGTTTTAAATATAAGAAGAACAGGAACATGTAACAATGACCCGCCACCATTAAAGGTAGGCAATCATGTTTCTGTCTGCTAGCAAAATATCTCATGAACCACTGGATGGACTTAAATAAAATTCTCAGACAGTAATCACAAGGTGTATATCTACAACTGATAATCATGTAGAGTCAACTCTATTCAAAATGGCTGGCACAGCTAAGGTTTGTGGTAGTAGCTGAGCGTTATAAAAGCCCTTAACATAAAACAGGAAGAAGCTTCTTTGCTTGGACTTTCAGGCGTAGTTCTGAAATAAACTGTTCTGACTGCTCCTATACCAGTTTGAGCGGCAGCGTACTGCGACTGTCCGGTGATGACGGCAAATTCATGGACGGCAAAGTCTCGAACATCCGCGTCATAACTCCGGACCAGCAGACAAACCATGTCCAGGTGACCATGCAGACTGGAAGAGGCCAGCATGCAGTTCCCCAGGTCTGTCCTCAGACACACACCTAGCAAGTGTTGCTGCACATCAACCTGAGGAAGACTATAGTTGTTTCCAAGCAATGTTGAGTTTATAACTTTACAATAAGAAAGTTGCACACGTGGAAAACGTTTAAGACGACAATTGTCTCAAGAGTCAGAGTCACAGCAAATTTACCTCAAAAACAGAATGTGCAATATTCAGAGAAATTGCAAAAGATTGTTAGACAAAAATTGTTAGACACAAGCTTCACTTGGCAGGTTAAACGTTAAAGATTAAAATGGCGCAATGAGGAAAAAAAAGACAATAAATATGTTTTGAAGGGTTGGCAGGAGAAGGTTGTTTCTTCTTTTTGAAAAAATCTTGGCAGCACAATTAGGAGTTTAGAAAGCTGCATCTAAATGGGCAACAAGATGCCTAGAACAATGTTCTCTGGACAGATCAAACCAAAGTGGACCATAATGCACATGGCTATGTTTGGAGAAAACCCCACACGTCAGCAGAAACAGCTCGCACTGTCACTCACTGTGGTGGGTAGTGGTGATTTGAGCTTCAACAAAAAAGGTTAAATCATTTCATCTGGACCAGTTTCTTTAAGGGAGAAACGTTT
>JARVGS010000548.1:14476225-14492284 GCA_031762315.1 Hypsolebias antenori | reverse complement strand
CGGAATCGGCAAGTCAGACTTTGTAGAAATCGGTTATCGGTGATCGGCCAAAAAACTGCAATCGGTGCACCCCTACACGTAACAACTTTTAATAGAAGGAAGCTTTTTAACAGTTTGCACCGAACAGTCCTCATGCAAACAACATGCTACAGTTGACCTTGAAAGAGGTGGGGGGTGGGGAGCTGAATGATTCTGAGTAATACTTGAATACAAAGCTCTAAAAAGCCAAACTGCGCTGACAAACTGTTCCCAAAGCAGCAGGTTATGAGAAGCTCGGAGGTCCGCGGCATACTAATGGCACTCTCAAACAGACAATCCCTGTCAGATGTTGAGTCAGGCTGGTGAAACTGTGTCTGTGTGACCCCCGAGAATCCTCTGAGGGAGCTAATGTTCGCAGGCTCGGTGCATTAGCTGCTGCCAGCGTGGGGCTAAATATCAACACTGAATGAAGACCTTGTGCTGCTGACTAAACTCTTTGGGAAACTTGAGAATTTAACGGGATCTCTGACTACCGTAGTTGGAACAATAGACCATTGGTGTTACTCTCAGCTTTTAGCTTTGTGTTTTTATTACTGTTACTGTAAACTGTGGAAAATCTCATTTGATAAATATAGAAAATACCAGCTTTAAATCTGTTGTATTTGTTTGGACTGAAGAGTTATGAGATGAGAAATGTGTGTTTATGTTGTGTGGTTCTGTTGTGAGACGTCACTGTTATTCTGTATAGTGTTTTTTTAAAGACATTTTTTTATGTCTGTGAATGGATTAACTTTTGTGGAAACCAGAATTTAACTTCAGCCAAGTTCTCTTTTAGTTTTTTTCTGTTGAAAATATTAATATTTTTATCTATATATCTCTGGGTACTTTGGGTTTTTTTTTTGTCCAAACTCCAAAAATCTTCCAGATTAGATGAGTGAAATAGTCATTTAAGGTAGTCTGGCAAATAAAAATGACTTTTTTAAGTTATTTTGACTTCCTTTATAAAATGTTGTATAGATCATCGTTTTGATATAAGTCAAGTCAGCTTTATTGCCAATTGTCCTAATTTTCAAGACATACAGATAATCAAAATTACAGTCCCCTCCAATCCATGGTGCACAAAAAAAAGTTATGTACTGTAAAGGCATTAACACATTTTGAGTGTTGTTATATTTGAAAATGCCAAATTACAGCCTTTTCTGTGACAAAAAGTACAAAGTACTTAACATTAAATAACTGCATATTTGATTAAAAATATAAAAAAGGCAAACTAGACAATAAATAATGAGAATTAATGAAAATTAAATACATTATTTTACATGTATGATAATTAAATGCATTCCAGTTATCACAGTAGAGTTATATCACGGTCTGGATCCAAATATAAACCAGTTTAGCACATTCAAATCACAAAACCTATTTTTGTGTGTGTTATAATTCTGCATACTGAAATCTCCAGACATTTATACCTACAAACACATGAAACTGGCACACTCACTGAGATAACAACGGGAGTTTTGAAGAAACAAATAAAAGTGAAAAGAAGACGCACCTGCATTACATTTATTGGGAAAACAAATACAGTACGGTATACGTATTTTGTTTGACTCCAAGAACGAAAGCAGCACAAATACCCAAACTAATGCACACTCCCACCGTGCCCAAACACATTTTGGTACTACCCTCGTCGCACTGTGAGCTTTCAGAAATGAAGCAAGCACCGAGGCATGGAGGAGAACTCGCCTCTGTAGACCTTCATCATGCGTGACAAACGTCTGCCTCTTTAATAAAACATGTTGAGCAAACTCCATTTAGTCATCCTCAATCAAACTCCTTGATTTTAGTGACAACATATATCTGTCATTGTGGGGGATCCGTACCCTGAAGCCCCGCAACAAGTGAAAAACCGTGAAGTAGGAATAGTAGTACTTTAATCACACAGGCTCGCATTATATTCCTCTTGACATGGACGTGGGTTTGCATGCAGATCACAAGCAGGTATAGATATGAATGAAGTTGTTTGGTGTGCTTGTGTAATTTATAGTCTGGATCATAATGCTTTGATGCATAAAGTTAAAACAACCAGAGGAAGTTTAGGTAGTAAAGGTGTCCCACCCTGAAATAAAAGCAAAGTGTGGTTGCAGACAAAGTCTGCTCTTGTCAAGATTCATTGATTTGTGTAAACAATGCTTCAAAAAAATGACTAACACGACTATAAATAAAGCAATAAAAAGAACTCGGAACACTGGCGCAAAGGCTGCAAAGCTTTGAAGCGTTCATCTGAAGCGTTGAAGCGTTTGAAGCGTTCATTTGAAGCGTTCATCACTTCTCAGTAAGGTGACATGTTTACTGATGGAAAATTTTCAAAATTGATCCTAGATCGCTTAAAAATAGGCTTTGTGCAAATATGACGTTTGTAAACACAACATGCATTTCTGAAAAGGTGGGAAAAGAATACAAGGTCTACAGGAAGACATTCAAGAGATGTGTGGTACCACAAAAAACCCTACAGGGAATAAAGAGTTCTGATAAAGACATCATGAATAAAACCACTGCTCTTTGAAGCACAAACATTTCTGCAGTTTCTCCAGTTGGCTTGAAGACAAAGCAACTGGATCCTGGACAAAACATCTGCAGGACTTTGCCTGAACACACAAAAGAAAAGTTATTTTTTATCAAAAGCCAAAAAAGGACAACATGACTACTGTATTTTACTGCCCTGTTGTAGAATGCCAGGTTTGCTGTTTAAGTCTAAAAGCACACAAATAAATCATGACAGGAACTGTGGATGAGTGTTTTTACAACAAGCAATGATTCAAACTTTCTCCTCTTGTTTAAGCAGCTACAAAAAAGTTATTTACAGGAGCAAATTAATAAGTCCACTTACATTTTTCAAGCCCACACACAGATTTCTTTTTCTTTTTTTGTGTCTGTTTTTTAATGAAGGTGTAAAACTACAGCCATTTGATTGTTTTTTTCACGTTGTGGTTTAAAACAGATTTAGATTAAGAATAGACCACATTTTCTGGTAATTAAAATGGATATCCCTCAAAGTTAAGAACATTATTTAAACACACGAGATCAGGTTTAGAAATAAAAGCTGGTTTTAGGAATTCAAGCATGTATAAAACACTTAAAATGTTACATTGTTCAGTCAGGTCATCTGGACGGTTTCTTTTTTTGCTGAGACGTTTCGTCCTTCATCCAAAGGACTTCGTCAGTCCGAGGAGCCACAAACTAACTGAGCCCCACAAGCAGCACATTCCCATAGTGGGGGGAAACAACAGTTTGCTGGTGATAATATGATTTCTGGGGCCCGCCCTCTCCCCCGTCAACTCCTTTGAGGCAGCCATGCCAAAGTGGCTCAAAACACTAAAGTTCAATGAGAAAGTTCAACTTTTGATGAAGTCCTTTGGATGAAGGATGAAATGTCTCAGTAAAAAAAGAAACCGTCCAGATGACCTGACTGAATGTTGAATTTTTACCTAGATTATTGAGCATGAACTGTGACACTTTAAATTAGGCCTGTCATGATAACAAATTTTGCTGTGCGATTAAATTGTCTAAGAAATGATTGCGATAAATGATAATGTTGTTTGAAATTTGACAATAATTAGTACTTATTGTCAAATTTTATAAGAAATGTTGATTAATTTGTTTTGGGTGTAGTACCTTTTTTGACCACCGGATGGCAGTATAAGACTGTTTGAACCGAAGGATGGATAGTGAGGGAGCGAGCAACGTGTCTCTTTAAGAAAAATTTGATGGAGATCCCTTGACGTGACATGGGCTGTCTCTCCTTCCTGTTTTTCGGTTCTCAAAATGGCGGACGCTCAGTGTGGTTTGAGCTCTTTAGCATAGCATTTGTCACACAAAGCTTTCAATGAAAAAAATCAGTAAACAAGTTCTCAGCTTCTTTTTGCAGAGGAAAACAACTTTTTACACGAAGGCACAGGTTTCAGCTGTGAATTCTGGAGCTTTGACAAGACAGTTTTTTTTTTCCCCAAGGTCAGCCTGTTAGCTTAGCTCGTAGCTTAGCTTCTCAGCTTAGCTGCTTTTAACGACCCAAAAACCCGATTTTGGATTTTTAAAACAGATTTTAAAGAGAAAGGGAGGGGGTCAGTGAAGCGCACCGGAGTTGAACCTTTTGTCATCCAATGTCTTCGGTAGAAAGAGAGAGAGACAAAGAAACGATAAAGCCGATAAATGAAAATGAGGTCAATAATTTTCATTTATCATGCGATTAATTGATTTATTGTTTATTGAGACAGGCCTACTTCTAAAATCTTCTAAAGTTGCAGGTTCAACTCCCTGCCATGACCACATGTTGTGGTGTCCTTGAGCAAGACAGCTAATCCCTAACTTGAGCACTTGCGTAGCTGCCCACTGCTCCACCTGGCGTATCTCAGGTGTGATGGGTTAATTAGAGAACTCACTTCGTCACTGTGTGGGAGCATTCAATGATGACAACACACATCATTTTTTTCTTCTTTCCTCTAAAATTCAACAAATTCAAGAGTAGCAAATATTTTAAACTATTTTATTATCAGCATTTTTTGCAACATCATCTTTAAGATCTTGACAACAAATGTGTAGAAGCATGAGAAATAAATGTTAAAACCTGTTTTGTGTCTGTCAGATTGTGTTATCTTTAATATATGATTCAGATGAAGAAATGGGAACAGACTGTGTCTGGAAAGAGCCTAAACATCCAACCTAAATTGGTTGCTTGCCAAGTTGCCTGCCATGTGTCGACACCACAACAGTGGTTAATCTTTTGAGTTAGCAGAGGATTTTTAAGCCTAAATGAACGTTGGGTCAGAGCTAAGTGGCTTAACAAACAATACAACCTTCTGAAAATTATCAGACTGGTCAAAGAGCAGCCAAAGCCCTACAAGCAAACAAATAATTACTAACGGTAAATACGTTGAAGAACCTTTACAAAGGCAAGTGTAAAAAGTTTAGAAGGTTTTGCTACTTGGAACAAATATAATAATTTTTTAATTTTCTTTATTTTTTTTTAAAGACGTGAAATGACTTTTTAAGAACTGTAAATGTTGGGTCTTTTTTTTCCTTCCTCACCATTAAAAAAAGCTTCTCATTAGTTTATCAAAGCATAATGTCAAGCTAAAATGACAATTAAATCCATGAATATAAAAAAATATGGTTTGTAGCCATCTTGCTGTCTAGAGCTGTTTTAGAAAAGTAAAAAAATGAAAAGATGAGGTAAAAATCACATAATTAATACATCAAGTTTTTCTCTTTTGCTCATTAAAAAAAAACTAAAATCAATGGTGGGGTGGTACAGTGGCACAGTTGTTAGAGCTGCTGCCTCTCAGTGAGAAGGTTGCAGGATCAAATCCTGAGCTGGGACTTTTCTGGATGCAGTTTACATGTTCTCTCCGTGCATGCGTGTTTTCTCCAGGTACTCCGGTTTCCTCCCACAGACCATAAACATGCATGTTAGGCTGATTAGTAACTCTGAATTGTTTCTAGGTGTGAGTGAGCGAGTGAATGGTTGTTTGTCTAGTTTGTCTCTGTGTCCCTGCGATGGATTTGCGATCTGTTCTGGGTGTACCCCGCCTCTCGCACAGTGGATGCTGGAAATGGGCAGCAGCAACCCCTTGCGGAGAGACGACAGCTCTAACCACTATGCCGCCTTATAGAAGAATCAAAAATGTGAAAATATACACAATTATTTTTAAAAGCAGAAGTTCTTATGCAAACAAAACACCCTCCCTTATTAATCAAATAAAGACAAATAAGAAAAAACATCTGGAATAATGGTACTAAACCAAAACGTGTGTGGTTCTGTCTTTTCTGTTTTTCCATAAAAATCTGTCGCTGACAGAAATGCAGATGAGCTAACACTTTTCTAAACATCAGCATCCAACAGGATGACAGACTCACTGCAACACCAACTCACTACACACTGCAGTGACGATAACTTACTTTAACATTGTAGCTAAACATGTTTATGTAGGCCAGGGGTCTGCAACCTGCAGCTCTGGAGCCACGCGTGGCTCTTTGGTCCCTCTGCAGCGGCTCTTTCAAGATTAGACAAACTAACATAAAACTGAATTTTATAGGATGTTATAGCCATAACAAAAAATGACTAGTTTTGTCAGTTTTCCTGTCATTTCCTTTATAAATATGTGGATACTAGTACTAATACACAGAGTCAATTATACTCCCTTTAACTTTGTTTATTTCTTCAAAAAATGATAATTTCTCCACAAAAAAACAAAAACATAAGCCTGCAAAGTTCATTGTTTTAGTTTCTAGAATTTGGTAAAATATATATATTTTTTCCTTTACAAGAATCCAGTCTTCTGTGATGGACTTGCAACCAAGATATGGGCACCAGTGACCCCCTGTAACCTGAAAAGGAAGGAGCGATTAAATATAATGGATGGATGGATGGAATCCAGTCTTTTCTTTTGTCTCAAAATGTAAAAAAATATCAATAAATGTTAACAACCATAGGATAGTTTTAGTTTTGTAATTTCACGCCTACTGGCCAGAAAAGCCCCCTCTAACAAACTTAAAGTGGCCCATGGGCCACCAGTTGATAATGACAATTGTAGCACGTTTTGCTGCTCTGGACACATTTAATTTAGTGACAGGAGGGGCAGAAATGGCTCTTTTGATTGTAAAGGTTGCAGATCCCTGATATAGGTATACTGTATGTCAGTGAACAGTGTGTATAACCCCTGACCCGCTTCTTTCTTTTCGGGTCACAGGGGTCACTGGTGCCCATATACAGCAGTCACTGTGTGAGAGGCGGAACAGGTGGAAAGTCCATCATAGGGCCTGATGGCTGCCCATTGGGGAAAATTTTCAAAACACAAATGGAGATTGTGGAGTTCAAAGCTTTAAGTTACATGAGAGTCTCTGTTAATGCAGCAAATTCAAACGCACATGAATCCCCCTTCCCTCTAGAAGACATGTTCGGCCCAGTGGTGTAAAGTTCTAATCTAATGCAGTTTAAAGCTTTAACTCCACACTCTCCAGTTCTAAACTGAAAACACTTCCCAGATGGGAAGCAAATCACCTTCAGCTACAGAAAAGAAGTCAAGCTGCTTCGTTTTTTTTTTTTTTAAGTTTTAGGTGAACATTATTCTGAATGACTGACAAGCTACACAAACAACGCATGAGAATGCACAGAGCTAAAAGCCCAAACGCTGACACACGCACTTCACAAGGAGATCATCTGCGTGTGAAATGAGTTTTCACTTTTGCAAACAGTTTGGGCCGAGGTGTGGTTAGAGTGCACAGGAAGCAGGTTGTGAAGTAAAAGCATGTGGACATGCAGCTTACAGAAGAGGAGTAGTGAATATGAAGCAGGATATGTGACCAACAAGAACACACATATGCAAATGCTCCAGGATTTTTTTTGCAGTATTCACTTTTTTACACCATTAAATCTGAAATTATCATTAGGGAGATGGCTGGGTAAAGTTTTTTGTATTTATGCAGCCTTTTTTATCACTCCTGGAAAATGTTATTATAGTGTGAATGTTTATGAAGCATTCGCTCTACTCTGTGATCCATTCTTCTTCCACAATTTTTCGGTATCTTTCTCGTTCCACGATTTTTGTACATTTCAAAAAAATTGCATCAAAACGTTCAACTTGTTCAGGACAATCCTGCTATGACTTTTGGTATTGGTGCAACTTTAGCTTTTTGAAATATTTAGCCTTTTTTTGCCACTTTTATCCCCCCTCATAGGAAATGAATGAGCTCATTTTACATCCTTCAACTCTTTAAATCTGTTTACAACTCATTTCACATTTTGTTCTGGTTCAGCTTCTTTCAGCTTCCTCGTGCAAATTTAAACTTTTTTTCAGCTCCTTTTAGCTATTTTTCAGCTGTTTTGTGCTCCCTTCAGCTTATTTCTGCACTTTTCTACTATTTCAGCTATTATTTAGCTGTTTTATGCTAACTGTAGCTTTTTCAGCTAATTCCACATATTTTTGCACTCATTTAAACTTTTTTCAGCCTAATTCAGCAAAAATGTGCTCTCTCCACTTCCTTCTAGTAATTTAGGCTTATTTCTACTTTTGAGCTATTTTCAGCAGGGATTTTATTTTGTTGTTGTTGCTAATTTCAGCTTTTTTCAGATACAACAAAACAGGTTAAATCATTTCATCTGGACTAGTTTCTTTAAGGGAGAAATGTTTCGTCTTCTATCTGGAAAACTTCATCAGTCTGTGGCCTGCCGACCAGATCTGTCCCATAAGTAGCCTCCATTGCTGTGTTTCAAGCCAACCTCCAGTTGGAATCTCAGAAGCAGCTTTTAATATATGCAAAAGGACCCATCTGTCCAAAACACTCAATCATCTTGATTAACAATCAAATGTTTTAGGCCAGGAGGCCGATGCTACTCACAGAAACAGCCTGAAGACACCAAGGACAAAATGGTTCAGAAAAAGGTTTGTAGGCTCAATCATCCAGGTAAATAACACAAAACAGGTTAAATCATTTAATCTGGACTAGTTTCTTTAAATTGAAATGATTTAACCTGTTTTGTGTTATCTACCTGGATGACTGAGCCTACAAACCTTTTTTCAGATAATTTCCTCTTTTTGTGCTAATTCTGCTGTTTTCAGCCTAATTGGGCAAACGTGTTCTTTCTGCTTTCTTCTAATTTAAGCTTGCTCTAACTTTTCAACTACCCTTTTCACATTTTTTAGCTAATTTCTGCTGTTTTCAGATAAATTAAAGTTTTTTCATGTTAATTTCTGCTACCTTCAGTCTAATTAACTTTTTATGCAAATTTCAGCTTGTTATGCTACTTTTAGCTTTTTTGGGGCAAGTTTAAGCTTTTTCTGCTCTTTTGACGCAAATTTTAGCTTTTTCAGCTAATTCCACATTTTCTGAGCTCATTTCAGCTCTTTCCACTTCCAACTGGAAGTTAAAGCTTCTTCCTGCCTTTTCATCTACTTTTCAGCTATTTTTAATGCCAATTTCAGTTTTTTTAAGCTAATTTCTTAATTTTTTTGTGATCATTTCTGCTAATTTCAACCTAATTCAGCAAATATACATTCTTTCTGATTTCTTCTGTTAATTTAGGCTTGTTTTTAAGGGCGTTTTTAAGGGCGGTTGTCCTCCAATGCAAAAGCTGGGGGTTCGAATCCACCAGCAGTCACATGCTAAAGTGTCCCTGAGCAAGACACTGAACCCCTCATTGCTTCTGATGTGTGTACCATCGGTGTATGAATGTGATAAATCAGATTAGTCTCTTTAGAATGATTTGTTCAGTTAGCTTTGATAGATCTAGTACAGTGCTGTTTGAATGGGTAAATGACACAGATTGTAGTGTAAAGCGCTTTGAGTATCTTGATCAGATAGAAAGGCGCTATAAGTACAGTCCAATTACCATTTTCCCATTTCAGCTACATTTCAGAATGTTTTTTAAGCTAATTTCAGCTGTTTTCAGCAAGTTCTTCTGCAATAAGCATTCACATTTCATTTTCACAGGAAATGCAATTTATCTAGTTATTATTTGTACAATAACATTTACAGTTATTTAGCATATACATTTTCTGAGTCAAAAAGCTTAACTTAATGACTCAAGCTTTTTTGCTGTTTGACTGTGTGTCTCACCAGGACTCTGCGCCAGCTCAGCACTATCAGGGCCAGGTATGGGGACCCTGCGAGTTGGAGTTGGAGGGTCAGCCTGTGTTTTCCTCATGACCACGGAGGATGGTTTGGGTGAGACGGGTGGCTTCAGAGACTTCCTGGCCTCCATCCACTCACAGCTCTCTTTGGCGGTCTCTGTCCTTTCAGAAGCTTCGGACACCGGCCGTCGCCTAAGCATCAGGCCACCGTTCGGCTGCGGCTCATGTTTACTGATTCGGCTGCTGTCTGGAGAATCTGATTGATTATTGCTTTGAACAACACATTCTGTTTGCTCAGATGTGCGCGGCCTTTTGCGTATGGTGTCTGAGCCAGTTGTCATGGTAACAACAGTTGTAGCCACAGACTCGTGTGCTTCGGAGTCCATGGCCAGAGGTCGCGGCTTCCTTCTGAGTGTTGCTGTGCCGTCTGTGATGTTGGATGCTGAGGAGACCACGTTGGATCGAGGTCGTGGTTCTGGACGTTGCTGCACTGGTTGCCGAGGTAACTGCTCGGTGTGACTACCAGGGAGGCTTTCAAGTCCACCAATGGTCCTGCGCCGACTCATCACATCCTCCTCCTCGGATCCTAGGCCTCCTGCCCCTGCCTGGCGACGGAGAAGCGGTGGACTGACCTGTAGATCAAATGTTCTTCATTAATACCTCTTCACGCAGACTCTAAAGGTAAAAGGTTTAAACACACCCACCTGTAGATAGCTGGTGCCACTTCCCAGGTTCTTTTGCACCATGGATGTTTCCAACATGGCCGCAAGGCTGCGAACGCTCCCAGAGCCACCTTCGGATCTCTCGAGGCCTGCAGAGTCCAAAGCCCTTAAAGCGGCTCCCAGGGTGCCGCAGTCGCTGGCTCGCCGCTCTCGATAGGTTGGCAAACCCAGCAGCCCCTCTCCCTCCCCGTCACCTCCAGTAATGGAAGAGCAGGACCGTTTTGGCGGCGTCGGGGGCCGACCTTTCCGCCGGGGACGGAGAGTGACTGATGATTGGCTGTGGTGAACGGTGACATCGTTAGAGGAGGCGGTGTGCGTGGAGCTGCTGCGGCACACTGTTGCATATTTAGAGTCTGAATCTGAGCCGATGAGACTGTGCGTCCTCCGTCGCTCCTCTTCCTCGCAGGGCAGCCGCAGGAGAGGTACTGATGAATCCACTGCGGCCAACTGGGTGGACGGACGAGGCCGTGCCCGGGGGGAGGCCTGTTGGGTGCGGGCGTATGGAGGGGTCTGCGGAGGGGTCTGGGTGGGTGTGAGGGGAGGGGTCTGTGAAGGTGTGACACCTGGCCGAGGTTTGGCCAGCGGGCTGGGGGCACCATCCCTCTGCCTCCTCGCCTCTCTGCGTGGCTCTGAAGAAGTGCTGCTACCTGGGCTGGGTGGAGACGATGAGGAACTCTGAGGAGGCTCAGACCCACTCTCCCCTCTCTGTAGCTCCTTCAGTTTCTTCACTCCCAACATCAACTTCTTCTGATGTCCTGAGGCAAAACAGGGATGAGAGGGAATAAGAATTATTGTAAGCTAGAAAGAAAAAAGTACTAGAAGAGGTTCCATAATAACTTTTGCTTTTTTTTTAAAGGCAATGTCATTCATAATTGTGTCAAAATGCAAGTCTTAAAAGGTGGCCCACTTTAAGCAAGTCATGATCACCTGTTGATCACTTCGGCCAGGGGTTCTCAAACTTTCTGGGTTCAGGGACCCTCATAATAACCCTCGTGTTTTTTAAATCATTTTCCTCAATTTGTCTCTTTAATGCAATGAAACTATTTGTGTAACATAAATACATATGACCTGTTTCTTTATTAATGTTAATACAATTTTTATACTTTTAAACATGGAGTATTTTTCATTCAAGACACACTTAATATACAATTTTTTAATTCAACTTCCAAAAATTACAGTTTTGGGAAAATTAACAGCATTAAAAAAACATTTTTAAACTTTACCTGTTCACATAATGAACATAATAAATGTATTACCACTTCTTCAAGTTATTACAGACAACTCTTTAGATAAAACTGAACAGAATCAGAACAGCAGTAGTCAGACCAAGTAACAGGGCTTCATTTGTAAACTGATCGATGCTGGAACGCAAATAGTGGACGGGCCAGCTGGGGGTGGGGTCTGGGGGTCCTCCCCCAAAAAATGTTGAATAAAGTACAGTAGATGTGATTTCCTGCATTTTGGTGTATTTTAACAGGTTATTAAACATCTACATACTTGTAAAAAATACATACGTATATATATTTTTTGCAGACCCCCAAGCACAAGCTCGTGGACCCCCGGGGGTCCAGAGCCCCAGTTTGAGAACCACTGACAGACATAAGCCTAGATTTCACAAGTTCACACTAATGACTGTTCTGTTTTTTTGTGTTGTAGGGGAAGGATGTAACGGAAGGGTATCTACTCTAACAAATGGTATTTTTAGAGGTACAAGCACAAAAGTCACAAATTAAAGGGCTTGTCTAGTTTGACATATTACACTTGGTGTCACTGTCATCATTCTTTACAAACATACAGTTTTTTTTTTAACTAGATAGCTAAATGATATAAGGAACTGACTTATAGCCACTTTGTGTTTGCTAAGACTGAACAACTATGGCAGCCATTTTGAATCAATATGTTCAGTACATCTTAAGTATTCTGAAAATTTCCCTAAAATTTGTCCTGTGGTTCATGCGATATTTTGCTAACAAAGAAACATCCACATGCAGAGGCAACTGCATACTTGCCACACCTCCACAAAATTTCCAAAATGTTTGAGCAGTTTATGTTCACAGATTTTTCTGTACTTTTTGAACAGAGACTATTTAGTAAAATGATATACAGTCTTCCATTTTGTTTAATGTGATTATAAAACATCCTAGTGTTTTAACAAAATATAATCATCTTTATCTCATCAAATAACTTTATGAGTCTATTCCCTATCTACTTGTGAGTTACCAAGCTTTGAGATGCCGATCTCTTGCAGATCTTCAAGGCTGATGTCGGAGACAAAGTCAATGTTTTCGTAGCCATTCTGCACAAGGACTTGGTAATACTGACTGAGACCTAGGTGAGACAGCCAGTCTGCCAGGTTGGCCTAAATTAAAGAAAAAAAAGATTGGGCAATAATTTACTGATTTATACAAAGCTGTAATGAGCAAAACTTAACCAGGTGACAGAGCAGCATAAATGTAGCTCCAGTGTACAAATCTGACAGATTTCAACATCTCCCTTTTCTGTCTCCAGGAGAGGCCTTACAGGTTTGTGGTCCAGCAGCCAGTCTGTGGAGTACAGCTTGCTGATTTCTGACAGCAGCTTCTTTCGATGTCCAGGCTTCATCACATTAATTGCTGTCAGGTCCTTAAACGCAAACAACACTTGGATTAACCATGGCCACTGACAGAAGACTTTTCTTAAATTTGCAAACAATTTGATGCTAGTTTGACATGAATGCATGGGTTGCATGTGAGATGCCTTCAGGAATATTTATCTTTGGATAATCTCTGATGAGTGTTCCCTGCCTTTTGGGTGGTTTATGTCATACTGTGGTGTTTGCTTCAGTGCACACACATGCACAGAGAATGACACTTAAATCCCCACGAAAGGACAAACACAGAGCGATGCTAACAGAGCAGATGAAGCCACGTGTGAAAACGAGTATACAACGGACGCAGGCAGAGAATGAGACGCCACCGGTTCAGACTCACACCAGATGACAAGGGTGAACCCTTTGTGTGTTTTGCTGGCTAACAGAGAGTCAGAGGTCATGACCTTACCTCAGGGGTCATGCAGCCAATGGTGTCTAGATCATATCCAGCAGTGAGGAAGTGGGTGGTGTAGAACTGAAGCTGAAACTCACCCAGCCACGTCACCACTGCCTGCTTCTAAAAAACAGGAGAGAACACGAAGAATCTTAAAGTTACTTTTATGCAAGCCTGACATATTACACTGCCATTACTTCTTTAACAAAACAGAGCCATAGCAAAGCAGCGCGTCAAACAATTTACCTGCTTTCACACATTAAGAGCAGGCAGGTGATGCTAATTAAATGCACTTGATCAACACACCGTCACCATTAATGAGCAGCTCTATAAAGCTAAAGCGTTGACAAATCTTTAGTCTGAAATATTTCAATGTGCTTTAATGCTAAAACAAAAAGGCTTTACGTTGATGTGAAACAAATGACCATCAGTTAAGGAAGGGTTTTACTTTTCTAAACAAACTGGAACCCATCTTTCTGCACAGAGAACAATTAATCTCAAGTGGAAAACATTTTTTTTTCTTTACAGTAGTCCCTCGCTACTTCGCAGTTCGTTTATCGCGGATTCTCTATATCACGGTTTTTCAAATTAACATTGGACATGACACAATTATTGATGGATGAGCCATGAATTGTTTGATTAAAATAAATTATTTTGAATGATTTTGCACCATATGTGAAGCCCACAAGTGCAAGGGAAAGCTCCCTTCTGCAGCAGATCAGCTGATTGCCTTATCTGCTGCAGCTTTGTGAGGGTTAACCCTTTGTTGTCCAGAGATCGACTTGTCTTCCAACTTAAAATTCAAAGTATCACATTGTAAAAATCATCATAATCGCAAAATATAAAAGCGTTAAAAGTTATTTTTAATTTTTAGAACTTCTATGTTCGGTTGTTGAAGTGTAATTGATCAAGAAGTACACTTCTGCTCCGTGCGGCAGAGCTGTGTGAAGGGTTAACCCTTTGATATACTGCTGCACTTCTCTACAATTTAAATACTGTAACATTTTAAATAAAGAATCCATGCTGCATGGCTTCTTTATTTTAAATGTTACAGTGTTTACATTTAAATAGTTCATTTAATGATGGAGATTGGGAGTAACAGGTGAAGAGAATGATTACAGCCTGGCACATGTCATGACAAAGTTTAATGAACTTGAACTGACCTTGAACTACTGTATCCCTACGTCGCGGTTTTTCACTTATCGTGGGTGGGCGTGGTCTCAAACACCCACGATAAACGAAGGACTACTGCATTTTATTAATTTTTCTCAATGCTGTGAAACTGTAACAATCTTCTCTGGAGAGATGAGACAATTATGGAGAGATTTGACCATAAGGCACAGTGCTACATTTGGTAAAACCTAAACGTAGCATCTCACCACCAGCGCCGCATAACGACGATCAAGGATGTTGGTGTGGTAGATTGATAATTTGGGTGTGTTTTGCAGCCATAGGACCTGGGGACTTTGCAGCCTCTGAATCAACCATGAACTTGACTGATTATCAAAGCATTTTTGTGTCAAACGTGAAGCCATCTGTCCGACAGCTGAAGCTTAATGGAAATTGGGTCATGCGACAGGACAACGAATCAAAGCAAGGCAGCAATCTAGAACAGAGGCCTGAAAAATAAATTGTGATGTTGCAATTGTCCAGTCCAGGTCCAGACTAGAGGTTTAATATAAGTTGTTTATCAGAGGATGCATTTACTTCATTTGAAGAACTCGTAAAGACTTGATTATTTTTAAATCATACACTTTAAAAAGGGCACACTTAATTTTTTCTGTGACTAAAATACTAAACTAAATCTAAAATACTACAAACTTAACCCTGCAGTATAAATACTCAATTTAAATATCTAAGCCAAGGGTAAACAAACTGTAGCTCTCGAGTCTCATGCAGCTATTTGGTCCCTCTTTAGTGGCTCAAAACATTGAATAATGTTTGTATTTATGGTCACAAACAGAGACTAGTTTTAATATTTTTGCCTGTTCAATTGTATGCAAATATTTCAATAAAGTCTATATGACAGAATGATACAAGTAAAAAAAAATATTCATCACATTGTGCTAGTAGTTAACTAGCTTGTTGGCCATTTCATTAATCCAACTTCAGGCCAAATAATGTGGTCTTTATCTGAAATATAATAGAAACTGAAATAAATAAATAAAAAATAAATGTATCAGAGGAAAGTTATTGAAAAAATAAAAAGTGAGATTTATTCACATACCACAAATTACTATGAGTTATTGAAATAAGGAATTTTACAAAAGGACTGCAAATCACATTGATGACGACAACAATTAGAAGGCTTGCCTTTAATATAAACTTTATTAGAAGTTTAAGTAAATTTTGATCTCTGCCTTTACTAAAAGAAATGCTTCCAATACATTACAATTAAACATCCAACAATCTAATCTAATCATCATATTCTCCAATTTGTCTTTTTACAGTGCTATCATGTTTTATTATTTCAAAGTAGGAGATATATATACAGTGTATCACAAAAGTGAATACACCCCTCACATTCCTGCAGATATTTAAGTACTGTATATGATTTCATGGGACAACACTGACAAAATGACACTTTGACACAATGAAAAGTAGTCTGTGTGCAGCTTATATAACAGTGTAAATTTATTCTTCCCTCAAAATAACTCAAGATACAGCCATTAATGTCTGAACCACCAGCAACAAAAGTGAGTACACCCCTTA
>JARVGS010000548.1:14410267-14420446 GCA_031762315.1 Hypsolebias antenori | reverse complement strand
TTCAGTTTACATATCCAATATAAGTTTTATTCGTTCAAGGCAGTCATATTTGTTCATAACTTTATTATTAGTAAGCCAGAGAGTTACTGGATCCAAGCAAACTACCAGAATGAACCATGTCAAAATAAGAGTGTTGGATCTGGCTCAAATTAAGCACTGGGTATTATATCTGAACTGTGAAGGATAATAATTCTAGCACATGGTTGTCACAAACAAAAAGACTAAAGTCTAACAAATATGAACAAAGATGCAAAAAATAACACCAAAAAGAACTTCCCCAAAATTATAAAAAGAAGCATTTTAATATTATTATAGGAGGAATGACACTCAAGAGGAAAATAAAAATTCTAAAAAAGATGAAAGGAGTCAAGCAGAAACATCTACAATTTTAGAAAAGAATAAATAAATAAATAGGTAAGCAACATTTTTAATGTTAGTATGGCAACAGACTAATAAATACAGTAAAATAAAAATAAAATAAAAAGACCAAGTCAAAGGAACTGTAATGTTACCTGAGGAGAAAAGTTCCCAGTGGTGCATGTGAGAGCATTTCATGTGCTTCCTCCATGGTCATTGGTCCCCAGTAATAACCACTGTGCTGGAGCTGCTGGTAGGTGTGTTTCACCAGTTGATACTGGGCTCTGCTGCTAAATGAAGGGAGGTGTGAGGGCCAGCTGTCCCCAGTGGCACCGGTCAGTGGCTGCAGGAGAAAAAGAGTCCGAAAAAACAAACAGTTCATGTGGGCTCAGGATGCAATCCAACTTTCATTTATACACATAAATCAAACTGTTTTCTGTCGACAGCAAGACTTTTGACAAAAAAAAAATCCAGAGATTGGTTGTAAAAAAAAAAAAAAAAAGTCAATCAGTGTACAGTGAAAATAATGAATCTGAGGGAAACTGAAATAGTAAGAGTTCTAGAATTCTATAAAGGAAAGCATGTTTAAAACTGTGATCAACTCTTGTTGAGAAATGGTGGAGTTGTTTTGAATAAATCTGGAAAATGGCAACAGGAACCTTCTATGGCAATTTTTCCAGATCTTGCGTTATCTGCTGAAGCTCTGTGTGTGAGTTGGGAATGATTCACAGGTACTACCCCATCAAATTTTGTTACAATATCTGCAAAACTGAGTTATAACCACATCTGAGTTTGCTAAATTGGATTAGGTGAGGCAGCCATCTTGAACTGGATTAACTCTAAAAGTTAATCAGTTGTAGGTTAGTGATGGGCAGCAGTTTTTATAAGTTCAAAATTTTGCTAAAACAATATGAAGAATTGATGCAAAAATCTTTTTTTTTTTAAACTGGTAGGTAATGACATGCTAAGAGATTTTTAATAGAGATGCACCGATTCAACACCAACATCGGTATCAGCACCGATATCGAAAAAACACTTCTGGATTGGGTATCGGTGAAAATGTGACCGATCCATGACTGGGCAGATCTATTCACTCTAATTCTATGCTTTGTGCTCTTACATTATATTTAAAGTTCCTGAACCATTTGAAAGGTTTGTTGAAGTTTATTTTTTTCATGTTTAACCAAAGTAGTCAACCTTTGTTTTTGTCAGTTTCAGTATCTTTATTATTACGTATTTATATTGCATTGGATGTTATAATTGTACTGCCTGAACAAATTAAAGTTGTGTTGTTTTTACATGTTTGACCAAGCTTGGTGTGTTTAAGCGTGCTGTTATGGTGCAGAGTTTTCAGTAAATTCGCAGTTTAGTTCATGTCTGAGTTAAAAAAAACAAAACAAATGTTTAAGTTAATTCAGCACTGGGTTTGTAAGCTCAATCATCCAGTTAGACATTAAGAAAAATGGCTAAATCATGTCACCTGGACATGATTTAGCCATTTTTGTTAATTCAGCACTGTTTATCTGCATCAAATCGGCATCGGATCGGTATCGGCCGATACTAAACAACGGATATCAGTATTGAATCGGAAGTGAAAACAAGTGGATCGGTGCATCCCTAGTTTTTAATTGTGTTGTTCCAGTCGGGGAAATTTTCTGACACCACACTTTCCATTTATCCACTTCTTAAAACAAAACAAAGGAAAGCGAAACAACTTAAAGAATACTAATGTATTTTATTTTGACAGAATTATCAAGTGGAAACTATGGTTAAAGGTGACCTCAGCTTTACTGCCAGACAGAGTTGCATTTGGGCCCAAAAAATCTGATCCGACCCGGCCCCAACCTGCAGTCATAATTTCCGAACCCCACTTGACCCGACGAATGATCAGTAATGACAGGTCCGAACCCGGAAAAACCTCAACATTTTTAATTAGTTATTAACGGTCGGGGACGCGCAGCTGAATAAACGGGGCAGAAGATTCGGAGCTGCGAGGTGTTTGTACTTTCATGGCCGTAAAAAGCATTTAAACCCGTTTCTGCCTACATTCTTCTGAATTACTGACACACGCGTCTGCTTTGGGATCTCTCCTGTTTGGGTCATCGTCCGCGCGCGTCCGCTGAGTGCAGCAGCAGAATGAACGTCCATTTGGGCGATGGGTCACTGCCTGACAGTACAATCCCATCTGAAGCTTAACTGAACTTTTTACATCTTTCAAGACCAGTCAGCTTGCAGTGAAATGGCCGTGTGCGGCTGGTGGATGTATGGCAGGCCATGTTATCATATAATTGGATCGCGGCTGATCCTGACCTAAGTAAAAGCCTGAGACTGTCCCGGCCTGCCCATTAATCACACTATAATGGCCCGGCCTGGCCCTAATCCGGGTCGGTCCGGACCAGATTTCGGGTTAGAAATGACAGCTCTACTGCAGAACACATGTAGTCCCCTTCCATGTTGACCCATTGGACCGATGAAAATGAAGGAATACAAAGATCCTCAGTAGAATCATCAGCAGCACACGTCTCTGAAGCCAAAGCCTCTGTTTTATTCGAGGGGTTTTCAGCCACTGGACTTTGACGTGAGCAAACTGTAATTCACTCCAAGTCCCAACCATGTGGACAATCATTTTTAAAGCAAAAACATAAAACAGACAACAATTTTAAATCATAAAGCAGCAGCTGAGATTAGCACTCTAGTGATGAACATGAATCCATCCAGCCATGAATTTCCTGTTTCATGGCAATATGTGACAACAGCCATAACGGACATTTGTAGTAACCAGACCTGTTTGACTACAAAGATGCGTCTTAAAGTCCATTTGAATCAATAAAGAGGAAATATTTTCACACTCGGGTCCAAACAAATTCCTACAGTTTCATGTTATATTTGTCGTCTTAAAACGTTTAGTACATTTAATTTTATATTTAAACGTTTTTTAAAACACAAAAGATTACAACAAACCTGTCCTACCGCTCGTGTGTATTTTATGGTTGAAATATGGAGTTTTTCCTTTCCACTGTTGCCATTGTGCTTGCTCAGGATGGGAGACTGCGGCAAAGTGAAGATTCAACGAGTCTGCTGGCTCCTTAGGTAGAGAACTTTACTAACTGGTTTATCTATGTATGTGAATGTTTCTGTAAACTGTCCTGAGACAACTTTGTATGAATTGGCGCTGTATAAATAACCTGAAGTGAACTGAATAAAATGCTTTTTCACTTAGCATTTCCCTCATCTTCTTCTTTTTTCTTCTACTCTCAAGTTTTTGTGGTGTTTTTTCCCCACACAAACAGAACTCAGGAATGCTGAAGCAACTTCACACAAACCAAAAAAAAAAAAAACCTCTGTGATGTTTCAAACATTAACAGAAAGCACACTGGAGAGAAGATAAAATACTTTCACTTTCCCAAATGAAGTTCAGACTTTAGTTTTATTCTCTTTGGCCTATTTTTAAAGTCTTTATATTTCACTATTGACAGTAAAGGATATCAACAACACGACTGAACAGCATGAAAACTTTGTACCATAAACATGCAGATCAAACGCTCCATATTTAGGTTCAAAGTTCACGTCTGAACTTAGATAAATGTCAGTAAAATCTCCAAAACAAAGACGTCTTGAAATCAACATATCTGCAGCCATTAATTAAAACAAATAGTGTGCCTGGGTCCAATTTAATTGTTTTCTGTATAAATGCATATTTTATGTTTGCAGGAGTAGAAATATTGTTTTATGATTGTTTTTATTGGGCATTTTAAATGTATAACTACTGTATAAATAATAAAAAAAAGGTTTTAAATATTGTTTTTTTTTTTTTCGTCTTTGGTTTGAAAAAATAATGTCTCATTTAAAATACAAAAAAAATGTGAATTTGTATTTGTTTTATTGATGATATTTGGTGTTATATTAATTTAAACAAAAATATAATTTAAAAATATGCTCAATGAGTAGACAGTGGCCTGCTTTACCTATGCACAGGCACATACCTGCACTTAAATTTATTCTTATGTATTTACCACTTTCTGGTTTAATTTAACAACAATCTTGAAAGTTTTATTTATTTTTTTATTGAACAGTTTTAGCTCATTTTTAAATTTATATATATGATTAAAGGCTAACCAGACAGAATTATGACTAACCTACTCAGGGCTTAATTTGAGTCAGATCTTGGCGGAACAGGATCCGGGAACTCTCTTATTTCGACAGGGTGCGTTCCGGTAACTGTTTGCTTGGATCTGATAACTCTCAGGATTACTAATAATAAAGTTATAACAAATTTGACTGCCTTGAACGAATACAACTTATATTGGATATGTAAACTGAAAATATTAACATAAACACTAATTTTAAACACAACAGCTACGAGCTTCTTGATATCACGTACGTGCCCCTTCAAGTAAGCATTTCCGTTTCTAAAAACATCTTCGCCCCTAAAAGTCCAAAGTCTAAAAAATATAATTCAACAGCACAACTAAATTGCAAATTAGTTAGACAGTTTAAGTGGGTCATTAATAAAAATTTCATTATTTATTAAAAAAATACAGTACAAGGCAAATGTTTTGTGTGTGTTATTCACATTACGTCTCAAAACAATGGCACTAATTTGTCAAAATAAGAGCTATGCTTGACAGAAGAGGAGTAGGTAAACGTAGATGTTTACACCAAAATGCAGGGAATCGCATCTAATTTATACAAAATTTTCTTGGGGAGGACCCCCAGACACCCCCCCGACCCTCGTCGGGCCTCAAGTTATTTGTGTTCCATCATCGATCAGTTCACAAATTAAGCCCTGAACCTAATCCTTTAGATTATTTCAAGATTTATACCTTTTTGCTTTTTTTTGTCATTTTCCATATGAACGTGCGTCTAACTGATTAATTTTTTAGAGTCAACCCAATTCAAGATGACCACCCAACACAAAGGCTAAAACTCAGTCAACTGTACAGATGTTGCCAGATGCCCTTTTTTTAATTATCTTATTAATAAATGTCTCAACTTATTCGAAAACTGTATATTTATACATAACAGATAAACTATATTTGACTGGGAAAATCTCTTCAAGTAATGTAGATGATTAATCAGGCCACCATGTTTGGCTGCATCAGTGAAATAAACTCCAAGCTACACTGCATCAGCAGTCTAATGGTAGTATATTTATCATTTAAAGGAAGTTATTTTACAAAAAATATATTGCTTTATTACTTTACACCACTTAGTTTCACTTTTCACATTGTTGTATTGTTAGTTAAGCATTTCTACTAGTCCTAAATTTCCTTTCAGGTCAGCCGCCTGGTTTCTCTTCTGCATTAAAAAAAAATTAAATAAAGCAATAACAGCAATAAACCACTCTGTTGATTTAAGGTAGGTAAACAGCCGGTACTGACCGCGCTCCAGGAGTCAGGGTTCTCCTCATGGTTCGGTTTGTCCCAGAGCAGAAAGTTCAGCTGCCTCTCCGGGGGCTCCTGGCTGTCTGCTTTAACCTTTTCTGAGCTCTGGGGTTTCTCCGGTGCTGCTGCTTCCTCTGAGCTTGGACTCTGCTTCTGCTCCTCTGCCACACGGTCCTGTTTTCGGTTCTGTACTACTGTTCCGTCAAGACGGTCTCTGACCATCCTAGAAAGGAGAATCCTCCCCGTGAGCGCTCGTGGCACCCAATCTTTCTCTTTTCACAGAAAGGTTCTCCATCACTCATCTTTTTCTGGCCGATCATTGGGATCTTATCGCTCTTCTTTCAGACTCCATGTCGCATACATTTCAGTAGGGATGTTTTACGACGACCAGGAATTGTCAAAAGGTCAGTGGAGACCAGTTGTGCTCTCTTATTTGAACTGAAACACAGAAAAAAACCACAATCATTCAACATCTTTTATAACAGAGGTAAGCAACTTAAGGCCTGAGGGACAAAAATGGCCCTTGATCTTAATCTTAAGGGTACAGAGATATTTGTAAAACCAAAATTCAGAACTAGTTTGAAGGGACGGTCTACCTCAATCCAGGGAACTGGATTGTGGAATGGTTTGGAGAATGAAGTTAAAAATGCCAAGTCATTGTGTACATTTAAGAAAATGATCAAAACTGAATTATATTAAAAAAAATGAAGTGGCTTAATGTGTATTGTATTAGAGTTAGAAAGATTAGAAATAATTATTCATTTTGTTCTGTTAATTGTAGATAATTATTGTTTGAACTGATTGACAAAAAGGGGAAGATATAATAAGATTTTTTTTCTTCCCTCTGCTACATTTCATTTTATATTTTGTATTCTTATCATTTATGGAACTGTTTGGTATTGTATCAGTTTTTTGAATGTCCAGAGGACCAGAATTAACTTTTTTAGATTTTTCTACCTGGATAATTAAGCATGCATCAGGATACTTGTTCAATTTATTTTTGAACTTGGCTGAGAAAAAGAACGAAAAAAAAAAAGCCAGGAAATGCTGTCTGAAAACTCCTTTAAGACATTGGAAAATAATGCCTGACGTGAAAACACCAAGATCAGTTAAAATCTTTTTGTCCCCCACATGACTCCATAGATTTGATGTGCTTGGTTTACATTCGGTGCAGCAAAGTTAACATGCTGATTTATTCTAGTTGTGACCGACAGACAGGTGGTTAGTCCAAGAGCCAAGCTGCATGGGGGGTGGGGGTGGGGAGGAGCAGGTGGAGAAACTTTTTAAACAGCGCTAGAAACATAATCATAAAAACACAAAAGTTTCAGAGTGATAAAATCCTGTAAGTTCAAATTCAGACTGTCACAGGAAATAAGATCAGCTGACAATGGCAAGACTTTCGCCTTGTTCTCACCTGGATACTCACCCTAATATCTACACCCCCAACCCCCCACTACTACCACCTAAACCTCACCCCCCCAATATATCAATTTCCTGTGGATGCTCCCCCTCACACACCAGGGTAACCGGACCCTTTCTTTTGGTTGGTCAGAGGATACATGAAGCACAACACACAATGGGCTATTCATTAAAGAAGTAGCACACACACATGCACACACACACTTACAGATCTTCATATAAACACATTCATACTCACACATTAAACCCCTCACCACTCTCCATCTTCAAATTTCCAAGCAACTAATAAGCTCATAAACACAATTTGTGTCACTCCCCACCAAGAAACCGATGCATCTGTTCTAGTTCTACCCTGCAGCTCAGCCCACACCTTATGTTCTTCCTTAAGGGTAGGAAAAATCAAAAGTATCCATCGCTTTCTTATTATTAAACCCTCTTCATTTAACCACAAGGACGTCAGTCTAGGGTTACAACATAAAACAAGGCAGAATCGATTAGTAATGATTTAATAAGTGCAGTTAACGGTGGATCAGATCCTCCTGCAGGGTTGACTGATCCACTTCAGTGGGAGCAGAAAAAACACACACACAGCCGCTTTGTCCTGCAGGTGCATGATGGGACTGAGGCAGCATGTCGCACAGAGGTGGAGTAAAATATAAATGACAGCTTTACTGTTCTCAAAATGCATTAGACCGCCTAACTTAGACAGGGAAAAAAAACGGGATTTTCAGGGGTTTTAATGTTTTTCTGCAATTAAATTAAAGAAAATGATGCATAAAAAGAATGCATGTTAGAAAATAAAAATGTTCATGTTCAAACTGAACACATCCAGTTCATTTCTTGTTTCTGTTTATTTGATGAATTGTTCAGTTTTTGTATTTTCGCCACCACCCAGAGGCGTCGTAGATCAGACAGCTTTAGCAGCTGAAAACTGGGATGTGAAGGACTGCATATCACCTAAACCTAAAAATAAACCTTTTATACCAGATTTTTAAACTTAAATTGTCATATGATGGGAGGGGAAAGACTTATAGTTGTTTTGGCCATGTAAATGGTGATGCACAATCTCATATTGTGAGATCTTGCAAAGAAAAGTGCTCAAAGTTTGTCTTGTGAATGACTCTCAGCTGTCACCACGCTAAAGTTTAGCTCTTTATCTGAAAAGTTTTACAAGTTAAAGTTGCTTTGTGCTTGCTAATGTCAGCTAGAGAAATTGCATTTCATGCAAAAATATAGTGTGAGTGCTCACTGCAGAAGAACTTGCTGAAAAACAGCTGAAATTGGCTAAAGAAAATCTGAAATGTAGCTGAAATGGAAGAACAAGTTTAATTTAGCATAATAATGCAGAAAGGACACACACATTTACTGAATTAAGTTTAAATGAGCAGAATAGCACAAAATTTGGGAAATTAGCTAAAAAAAACCCTGAAACTGTCAAAAAATAGCTGAAAAGGCAGAAAGAAGCTTGAATGACCAGAAGGAAGTGGAAAGACCTGAAATGAGCTAAAAATATGCATTAAAAAAAGAAGCTAAAAACAGCATCAAAAGAGCTCAATACTAGCTGAAAGAGCAAAAAAAATTGAAAAATAGCAGAAATAAGCTTAAAGGAACATAAGCTGAAATTAGCAGAAATAAGTTAATTAGGCTGAAGGTAGCAGAAACTACCATGAAAGACTTGATGAATTTATCTGAAAACAGCTGAAATTAGCTACAAAAATGCTAAAAAGGTAGCTGAAAAGATAGAACTAGCTTAAATTAGCAGAAGCAAGCAGAAAAAACATGTTTGCCCAGTTAGACTGAAAGAAGCAGAAATAGGCACAAAAAGGTGGAAATTATTTGGGAGAAGAAAAAAAAAACCCAGAAAGTAGCACCAAAAAACCCAGCTGAAAAGTAGCTAAACAAGCAAAAAGAGGCTTAAATTGCCAGTAGGAAGTGGAGAGAGCACATTTTTGTTAAATTAGGCTGAAAAAAGTTGAAACGACTGCAAAAATGTAGAATTAGCTGAAAATTCACAAATTAACTTAAAACAGCTAAATAGTAGCTGAAATAGCAGAAATAGCTGAAACTTGCATAAAAAAGCTGAAAAGAGTATAACAAGCTGAAATTAGCAGAAAGAGATTAGAAGAAGCACAAAATGTTGTTAGCAGAAACAATCTGAAAGGAGTTCAGAACAGATGAAAATAAAACAGAACAGCTGAAATTAGCTGAAAATAGCTGAAAAAGTTTAAATTTGCAGACGGAAGCTGAAAGATGCTGAACCAGAACAAAATGTGAACGGAGCAGTAAAAGCAGGATTTTCCTGATAGAGCTGACCATTTTGATTTATGGTTTGTTGAAATAGCACAAAAATTGTGGAACGAGAAAGATGCTGGAAAATGTACAGAAGAAAAATGGATCCCAAATGTGTGAATGCTTCATCAACATTTACACAACTGTAACAACCATCTTCAGTTGGAGCGATTCCAAAAGTCAATCAGACGTACAACATTATTTCCTGAGAGATTTAATGAAATTGTTCTAGTTGGTCAAGAGATGTTTTGCTAACAGACAGACACATTTGACTGTAATAGTTAAATGCAAAGTTTAAAAAGCAGATTTCACACAGACAGTTAGTGCTCGAAGCCGGTGCTCAAACGTGTTGCGAATGACTCTAAGCTGCTAACACACCAAAACTTAGCTCAAGAGCTGTGGAAATAGCTAAAATACAGACATTTTTGTGTTTGCCATGTTTAATAAGCTGTGTCAGCCATATTGAATTTGGTTGTTTTCAAAAGTTAATCAATTATAAATGTAAATCCACTGATTACTTTTTGAGGGTTTCATTAAAATCCATCTGGTGCTTTATGAGATATTTTGCTAACAGACAAACACAGGTGAAGGCAGCATCGGAATTATGTTCAGATTTTAAGTTGAGATTCTCATTTATCTTTGCATAAAATAAACTTTTTTCTTTCTTTCTTTCTTTCTTTCTTTCTTTCTTTCTTTCTTTCTTTCTTTCTTTCTTTCTTTCTTTCTTTCT
>JARVGS010000548.1:14377490-14387844 GCA_031762315.1 Hypsolebias antenori | reverse complement strand
ATACGCGAAACGCCGGTTACCGGGAACGCCGGAAACCGGGGGTCACCTGTATTTTGGCCTGACCTGTCCTGTTTCGGATCGGGCCAGGTTAGAAATGACAGCTCTAAAACCTGGATAAAATGGGAGATCATGATCACTCCCCCAAATAATTTTTCAAGCACAGGATCTTTAAGAAATATTTTTGGGGATCTTTTGAGAAACAAAACTGACATTTGTGGAAACAGAGTACAACGTCATGACTTCACTTCAGCGCAGATCAAAGGTACATTAAACTGAGCATTTCAAAACAGTCCCATTCATTTCAAAGGAAGCAATTTCACAGTTTATCGTAGTTTACTATCAGATCAAAATAAAACTGAAAATAGATTTTGATTTAAATTTTATGGACCTTATTTAAAAAACTGTAATGTTTTATCACCGATAAAATTGACTTTAGAAAGAAACTACATTTTTATGTGACAATTTCAAAAACTTAACAGCTCCAATGTTGAGTTTTTATTCGTTTTCTGATTCAGAATGTCGGATGTTTCAAACTAACAACAGGAAGGAACATGGTTTTTAAAGCTGACGTCTTGGAAAGTTTAAAAAATAAGTTGTTTTGGTTAGATCAGATCAAAACAAAGATCTTGCACAGTTAGCGCTGCTGGAGCTGGCTCTGCATGTTTCCTGTGCGTGATTGCCTGATAAGTTTTAGTGTTTATACACTGAATATTAACCACCTCCAAAATCAGCATATTTTTAATGCTCCTGACAAAACATCTGTTCCTCGTTGACATTCCTTTAGGATCTGTGGGTTCTCCTACCGAGGTGCACTCTCCTCCTAATGTTGGTCTGCGACGCAGCGGGCAGATCGAAGGTGTCCGGCAGATGCACAGCAACGCCCCCCGCAGCCAGATGGCCACAGAAGGAGACCTGGTGGCCTGGAGCCGCAGAGTGCTCGTCCCTGAGCTGGAGGAGGCCTTCATCAGGTAATCCCCTCAACAATACACTCAGTGCTCCTAAAATCAAACTTTAAAACAAAACTATACTAAAATAAGTCACATTTTTCTTGTCATGATTACTCTAATAAACCTGATGATGTGTGCAGGAGGCAGGTGAACTGGCGTGAAGCTAAAGGAGAGGAGGAGATCAACATATATCAATCAGAAAGAAGGAGGCGTACACTCCACTCACTTCCCAAGGAGAGCAGGGTGCAGACAATGATGTTCCTCCTCTGAATGCTTTTATGCACAATCTTTTAAACAACAACTCACTGCTCGTTTCTCTGCTTGTGAAGGTCCACCCACCGCCGGAGAGTGTGGTCGATGAGGGGAGGAAGAGTCAAGGAAACCACGGCTACCAAACTCGAGCTGCCGTGGAGGAGACTAGCCGTCAGAGCGCCGAAGCTGCTGATGACGATGACAGTTCCTCAGAAGTTGAAGTAATGCTCAAAGGGCTTTATTTTGGATCTAACTTAGTGCTGTATTTGGAATTAGGGAATTCTTGAGATGCAAAACTTGTCATCTATTCCCTTTTAATGTGTTTGTATGCCTTTATTTCTGTTGATCTAACATAAAAAAACCATACGCGTTTTCAGGGAGAGGTGGAGGTGCGGCAAATCAACGGATACTCCTCAGAGGAAGAAAAAGACGAGGAGGAAAAGGAGCCCTGGCCAGATGACCACAGTAGTTCAAGGTAAATTTTGATATTTGTTCTCCTTTCTTTTACTAAAAACACATCAAAACACAACCTGAGCCGATTCTCACACTTGTGTTTTTAAGGAGATGTAACTTTTTTTTAAAAGGATGGACACAATCTCTTGAGGTTTTGATTAACTACAACAGGATTACAGTACAACAAACCCCATTTCAGTTCTGTCTTTAGATTTATTTATTTATTTATTTATTTATTCATTCATTCATTCATTCATTCATTCATTCATTCATTCATTCTATAATAAAATACAAAATAATTTGACATATATGTAATAGTGCCGATGCTGTCATGGAGGTGCATAATTTCTGCAGGGTGTGGAGATCCTACAAAGTTACAAAAACACACATAAAAAAACTCAAGATTTTACAGCCATAAGTAAGAGTTACTGACCATGTGTGTTTCCCCATAAAGTTATACCATATTTTTCACCCCATAATTCGCTTTTTTTTTTTTTTTTGCATAATTTGCATGTCCTGCGACTTATATGTCGAAGCGACTTATTTCTGGATTTTTTTTCTCCATATTTAAACCAATTTTTGGCTGAGATATGACCGTTTTAATTCATTCTCACTGAAAACATTGAACACTACTATTTTCAGCTGCTAGATGGCAATGGAGCAGGATGGCATGCCATTGCATCATGTGATAGGTAAAAGTGGCTATTAATGACACAGTCGACTTGCCATAGCCTGCCACCATGGTCTGTCTGGAGCAACCGTCACATCAGCTTCATTTTGCTGCGCTGCCCAGACGAAATGCAGTTAATTTGACCATTAAAGTGCATTTATTAAGTAAAAGTTCAACTGAGACACACCTTTATTATAATGTTGAGCAAACGAATAATTGTTTTAAGTGCTTATCTTGTTAAATTTCTAAATGCACAGCGAGTCGCACTCTGTGTTTCCACATATCGGCTTTTGAATATGCAGCTGATTTGACTGTCAAAATGCATTAAGGAAAAGTTAGGCTGAGACACACCTTTACTATAATTTTGAGCAAACAGTTACTTGTTTTTAAGTGTTAATCTTGTTAAGCAGCACGGTGGCGCAACTGGTAGAGCCGCTGCCTCTCAGCGAGCAAGTCCCTGGTTCAAATCTCGGTCCAGGGGCCTTTCTGGGTGGAGTTTGCATGTTCTCTCCGTGCATGCGTGGGTTTTCTCCGGGTAATCCGGTTTCCTCCCACAGTCCAAAAACATGCAAGTTAGGCTGATTGGTAACTCTAAATTGTCCCTAGGTGTGAGTGAGCATGTGAATGGTTGTTTGTCTCCCTGTGTCCCTGTGATGGACTTGCGACCTGTCCAGGTTGTACCCCGCCCCACACACAGTGATTGCTGGACATGGGCACCGGCGACCCCCGTGACCCAAAATGGAAGAAGCAGGTAAAGATAATGGATGAATGGATGGATGTTTTTTAATGTGTTCTCACTAAAAATGACTGATTCTGACAAATCCTAAAACTATTTTTTTCTGTCAGGACTGTTTCAAATTTTCCCATAAACTTCCAGTAACTTTACAGCCCTCTGGTTTTCTTTGGGGTATAATTGACCCACTGAACCCCATTTTATTTCAAATTTTGATCCCAACCGTATCTTAAAATAATGCATTCCTTTCGGTTGCTGTTTTTCTTCACATCTATGCCTACACTTTTGATTTTTACTTTAGCCCACTGTGCTTTTACTTGTCAGCAATGCTTCAATATTGTTTGCAGACACCCAGAAAAAAGGCTCAAATGCAGGTTTTTGCAGAACCCGACATCTCATCGAAAAAAAATGTGATTTTAGTTCTGATGCTAAAGAGCAAAAACACACTTGTGCATGAGTAAACATGTGGTACAAAACATGTATGCAGGCTAAAGGATCACATGTGCACACTGGCGCTGAGCACATGTGAAGGTTTTAGAAATAAAAGTTTAACCAGGTCGACTTGTGAATGCGACACTGAAAACATGGCATCATTTCAGACTACCGGATGTGGCAGGTGGGGCTGGGGGGTGGATGGTGTTCCAAAACCTTTGATTTAGAATTTTTATTTAAATGTCCAAAAATCCTAAAGTTATCCTAAAGAGACAAAATGTGATAGTTCTAAAAGACAGAGTAGTTTATGATGGACAAAAACATTAATAAACAGTATTTTTAAGCAGTTTTGTTGGGCGTTTGATTTTGAGACCACTTCTTTTCATAAACTGAAAGGATCTTCTGATGGTTAAATGTCACAAAATAAATGTTTTTAAAAAAATAAAAGAAATAAACAAAAAATTCTGAAACATAAAACCCTGAAAATCGTTTCCATATTTTAATGCCACTAGCAGTAAATGTAAATATATAAATATTAGAGATAAAAATTTTGTTTAATCAGTTTTATGAATGTTTTTGGTTTTCATCCCCTGAATATCTGTGGGCTCCAATCGTCTATTCTGAGTCACTTCACAGTAAACTACATAGATGCTGAAATTTAGTAACAAACAGCTTTTATATATATTTTTAAGAAAATGAAACTGACATTACAGACGCAGGTGCCGTTACCAACGTCCCCGTCAACACAGACTCCGTTGAAGTTACAGGTTCTCCCCGACCATCTGGGACAGGCTGCAAACAAATACAAAGATTAAAAATCATTTACTGCATGTTTTGTTTGCGTGAAAAACAGCTTTAACCACAGGTGGGGCAAAGAGGCTTAAACTTCGAGAAAAAAAAACAAAGTCGTCATAATCAGAGCAACTAATGAAAGTCGTTATTTCTTTACTCTTCAGACTTAAAAGTTTTTTTCAAATACTTGCTGCTTTTTCAAAAATTTTCAGAAAAGTTTTGTATCTGATCAGTTCCGTTTGAGAAATAAAACTGGTGAATTTAAACGGTGCATGGGTAAAAGCAAAAACTAAAGCACTACCTTCACTTATTTCTTTTCTAAAAAATAAAATAAAACATTCCAGCAACACAAACAGCTGATAAAGTAGAATAATCAAAGACAAACACAGGACATTTTTTAAAGTGAGCATGTTTAAAGTCAGATTTTTTTCTTCAAAGGAAAATCAAAGCTAGAGTTAAAATTTAAATTTAAATTATAAAAATGTATGAACTGCTGAACAGGTATTAGTAAACCTCTCAGAAGTTAATTATTGGGGTACATGTATAAATGTCAGTCCAACAGACTGTAAACAGAGAGTTGCTACAGCTCAGTCAGTTTTACAGACTCTGAAGTAAAACTTGGGTGGTAGTAGTTGAGAGTCATTTCCAACACATACACTCAGAGCTAAAACATCTTTGTTTAAAGCGTTGACATGCTTATGAGTAATGTATGTTTTAAAAGTTAAAAACACAAATTTAAATAACAAAAATGTTATTATGTATAGCTAATGTGTACTAGAATAAATCTGGAAATAACAATGTTATAGCTGAATACTTTTTATTAGAAATACCAAATACAAAAATACTCTAAATGTAATTTATTTTTCCAGTAAAACTAGATTTAAATAAACAATTTTAATTCAGAACAGCAGGAATTAATCACGTTAGCCTTGTTAGCATGACAACACAAAGTACTTACAGGTGTTTACATGTTATCTTTTATTATAAAACAAACACATGTAGCTTCTTTACTCACGTTTTGGTTTCGATATTTTAAGTTTGAACAGCAAGTTGTCAAAAATAACAAAATTTAAAAGTTAGCATGTGACACAGAGGGAAGTTAGCAAGCTAACATGCTAACAAGCCTCTTCCATGAGAGTTACCGCCATTAACAACCGGAAGCTAAAAACACTAGCACCCTTTAAAACTGAGTTATTAAGAAACCGTCTAATAACACAAACAAATAAATTTACTTTATTTGTTTACTGTAGAAGATGAACTTCTAAAAGGGAGCAAGCGCAGGGGGGTGGGGGTTTCAGGAATGCTTCATAACCAGTTCTCATTGGTGGAAAAAGTGTCCGTCACTTAACAGGCCAATCACAAGTACCAATAAATTATTAATCCCCGCCTTCCAGTTCTGGCGTGGAGTTTTTTTTTTTTTTTTTTTTTTTCAGCTATAGGATGAGAGCTTGTCATAGAGATGCACCTAAACAGGTTGACCTGTAGATAAAGAGCCAAAATGCTTTTCCTTCTGGGACGTGAATGCAACATTGTAAAGCACTGACTCTCAGATGCACGTTATGTGTAGAAATTTTAATAGACCAAAGAAGTTAGACATTTGTTATATTTATGAGGTGTTTAAAAATACAACAGGACAGCACGTTTACTGCTGTGAAGTGTCTTTTTTTTTTTAACAAGTCTGTCAACGTGGAGGCAGTGAGGAGCTGCTGGAGGTTTTGGAAGGGAGTGCTGTCCCATTCTTGTCTGAGATGGATTCAAGCTGTTCCACAGTCTTCTGACTGCTTTGCTGGATTTTTTTTTTGTTGTTGTTTTTTTTTTTGCACAATCTGTTTTGAAAGTGCAGCCGAGGGCCTGAATATCACGACAATCCCATACTGTCAGGTCCTTGGAACACTTATTTGTTTATTTTCTTTCGGCTGCTCCCTTCCTCAGGTTCGCCACAGCGAACTAAGTTGCACGAAGACTTAGCAATTGTTTTTATACCGTATGCCCTTCCTGATGCAACCACAGACCACCGAGCTACCACAGCCCTCTGTGTGGAGCAGAGAGCTGCTATTTAGGGTGCCCAGGGGCGCGGATGGTGGGGTGTCTTGCTCAGGGGCCCAGGGTGAGACAGATAAGGGTGGAGGCAGGTGGTGCTTCACCATCCCACCCACATTTTGACGTTGTCAGTATTGGGAGCTGAACTGGCGATCTTTCGATTTTTGCAGGCCGACCTTCTCTAGCCTCTGCACCACCACTTCCCATTTGAACACAGATTACCCCAGACTATTTAAATCTGTTCACGATATTATGGACTATGAATTATGAAACTTTAAAAGTTCATCGAGAACATTACTCTGAAAGGTTTTCATTATTTTTAAATGTAATTATTTTTGTTGTCAGACTATTGAATTTATGTCCATTTTACTTCTTGGAAATTCAGTCTCTGTAAAATGCTCTTCTTAGTAGAGAGTTTGATTGTTTTATAGAAAGTTACTTTGTTCTGTAATATAAACAGTTTGGCATGTTTTTCTTTTTACTGGTTTAAATTTAACATTCTCCATGAATCAGATTAATCCCGCTTGTTTTGTGAGTTCTGCTGCCCTCACGTGGCCAGAAAAAATATTACACTTTTAATATTAAGAGTAAGTCAATACTGTACTGTATTGTTGTTGCAATAAAGTAGAGAACGCACCATTTTCAATCTACAAACAAAAGTTACATAAGCTGAAAGATGTGAAATTGTACTTTTGGATCAACCAAGTGATGTCTAAAGAGCTTTTAGTTGAAATTTTGTGCGGTATTTCTACAAAAAATAAATACAGGTAGTCCTCAACTTACGAACGGGTTCTGTACCTACAAACCGTTCTTAACTCGAATTTGATGTAAGTCGAAACTCATTATACTGCGCCGCAAACCCGTTCGTAAGTCCGGATTTTTGCCGTAAGTCGAGGAAATACATGTAAAATGTATGTTAGTACACCCGTTCTTAAGTCCGAGTTGCTGTAAGTCGAGGGCGCCTTAAGTCGAGGACTACCTGTAAATAAGATATCACAATTTCTTTTGAAATAATTTAAAATTATTCAAAGCATATATTTCAAATGAATAAATAAAAAACTTGTAGCTCGCCCCACTATTCCACTCGGGTTAACTCAGGTCCTCTAACTTGGGAGTGTGAGGGTTCTCCCTGAGGTTGTTCCTGATGGGTTGGAGTCTCTTTGGAGGTCACAGTACCAAGTGCTCCATTGTACATCTAATGCCAAATCTCCTAAAAATGAAACTTTTAACTTTAACGCAGCTGTTCCTCCTTCATATACTCACTCCTTTAATTAAAAAAATATGAAAACATTTTACACATTTCCTGCACACTAATATCTATCTTGTATGACTGTTTTTATTAATTTTTTAATATGTCTCCCATTTCCAAAAAAAAAAATAAAAATAATAATAATTTAAAAAAAATCTTTTCAGTTTATATGCTTTTTTTTAACGATTGTCTACTGTTGTCATCTGTTTTCAGTTTAAAACAGGTCTTTCTTGCAAATGAGACCTCGAGGCTCAATGAGACTAACCTGTATAAATAAAGGTTGAACTGAAACGTATTTACATTATGTTCTGGGAGCTCTGACTGAAGATACAAACTGACCAATCATGTACGTCTCTGTGGGGTATTGCCCAATGAGCAGTGGACAGGTAGGCGGGTCTTTAGGCGGTTACGCAATCATTACATTTAGGTGGCTACTTTTCAGTTTAGCCACTAGGGGGCAGAACACCACAGAGTTTATCCTCTGGTGCTTATTGTGGTTCACCGCAACAAACTGATGTTTAAATCTGTCTTTTGAAGAATGTACAAGCATCTGGCTCAGTTCATGTTTATAATAATCTGACATGACATTACTTGTAAAGATAATTAACTTACGATGTCTTGACAAACATATCTGATAGTTCTGTGAATGAACTGGGCCACTAACATCAAACTGCTTCAAGAGTAAAATTGCACGCATCAGCAAAATACAAGGCAATTTGCAAGTTTAACTTTTATTAAATGGCATTAAATCACAATAATAATATCTATTATTATTCAAAAGGATAAAGGACATTAAGATGATGTTTGTTAAAACATGTATGACGTGACTGAACTTTGTTGGATTTTTACCTGGATTACTGAGCATGAACTTTGGTACACAGTGTTTGTTAATTAAAGAGACACAAGTGATTTACAGTATTGTCCTTTAATGAGTTATTTTATGTTTTTATTTTGAAGTCTTAGAGAGAACTTTTAGAGATTTGCACAGAAACCTTTTCTCAGCTCAAACAACTTTTTGGACCAGAAACAATTTGTACCTCACTGCAGTTTTGCAGCACGGTGGCGCAGTTGGTTGACCTGTTGTCTCACAGCGAGAAGGCTGTATCAAATCCCAGCCGGGGGGTCTGCATGCTCTTCCGTGCATGCGTTGGTTTTCTCCGGTTACTCCAGTTCCCTCATGTATGTTAGTCTGATTGGTAACTAAATTGTCTCTAGATGTGAGTGAGAGAGTGAACGGTTGTTTGTCTCATTAATCTCTGTGTCCCTGTGATGGACTGGAGACATGTCCAAGGTGTCCCCCGCCTCTCACACAGTGACCGCTGGACATGGGTGCCAGTGACCCCAGTGACCCGAAAAGGAAAAAGCAGGTAAATATAATGGATGGATCCTTTTAAGCAGTTGTACATTGATTCCTTGACATTGTACTTCCTGCACTAGTTTTATTAAAATACATTATTTTTATTATTCAGATTATCTTTCAACTAAAAACAAAACAAACAAAAATAACTCTTCATGAAATTGTTCTAGCCTTATCCAGGCTCTAAAAATTTTAAATGAAGTACAGTATTTTACTTATTCTCCTGCAAAACCCAAAGATTTTTATCAATGAAATGCATTATTTAGTCAAATCAAATTGATTTATAAAGCACATTTAAACAGCAGCAATAAGTTCAAGGCAGTAAAAATAAATAAATAAACAACAATAATGTGTTTTTTTTGTGTGTGTTTATTTTATTTAAACTTTTCACTCATTCTGGAGTAATAAATACTCCTTGAAGGAAATAATGCATATCGCCTGCCGCTTCTTCCTGTAAGGTGTTTTAAACTCTTATGATCAGAAGGAACAGAGCTTTAGACGTTCAGGTCAAACCTAGCAAATGATGAGTGATCTCCTGCGATATTCCATGATCTGTTAGTCCTCGAGGTCCGTGTCGAGGATGAATCTCAGTCACAGAAACTTTAGCAAAATATTAGGGATGCACGATATTATCTGTATCGCGATATTAGTGTTAAAATTAAAAATCGGACATTCCATCAAAATAACTCACCGATATAAAAGAAGTTGTTTTTGTATGACAACCAGTGACATGGATGTCTGCAGCGCCAGCACAACGTGATGACACGTGCGCCTACCTCCTGACCTGATCACAGCGGAGAGGAAAAAGTCAAAATGTCGGCGTGTGGAAATTTTTTTTGTTGAGGATGTTGGATTCCAAAGATTTATGGACTACGTCGAGCCTCTCGCTACGTCGTCCCCAGTCAGAGATATTTTTCCGACGTAGCCTTGTCCGAGTTACAAGCTGCCATTTCTGACGTTATAAAGAAGCGAATAACCGATAGCACTTGGGTGAGTTTTACAACAGACATTTGGACGTCGTGTTAGCCCTGTTAGCATGATTAGTCTTACGACACAATGGATAGACAAAAACTTTGAACTTAAAAGGCTGTCCTTCATGCACAAGAGTGCAGAGGATCCCACACTGAACCTGGAACAAGCCTCCACAAGTGAGACAGCATCGTAGGTAACTAATGCTGTTAAAACAAATACTGTATTTTCCGCCGTATAAGTTGCATTGTCCAATTTTGTCCAACAATTTGGAAAAATCCATAAACAAGTCGCACCTCTGTATAAGTCGCACATATCACCGCTGACGCGTCGCGTCTGTTACGCATCACCGCTGACAACCCGAGATTAACACTTAAAAACTATTGTTTGCTGAAAATTATAGTAAAATTGTGTCAGAGCTGAACTTTTCTGCACATAATGGTCCGTTCATCTGAATAAA
>JARVGS010000548.1:14322204-14333229 GCA_031762315.1 Hypsolebias antenori | reverse complement strand
GACCTGGGGTCTTTCTGTGTTGAGTTTTCATGTTATTCTCGTACATTTGTTTTTTTTTTTTTTTCGGGTACTCTGGATTCCTCCCACAGACCAAAAACATGCATGTTAGGCTGCCTTCAGGCCCAGGCCTCCCTCGCAAAAGAGATGGGGTTTGCCTGGTTTAATAAAAGTTAATAAAACATCATGATAAATAAGTTAAAAAAAAAAAACTGAGGGTAAATTACAACAATAATTTTAAATTCCACTAAAAAAGTAAAATAGTTGAAAAAGAAAATCACAGAACAGAACAATACACAGCAAGCTCAGTAAATAAATTATTTATATGCATTATTTATTAGGAGGAACTAGTTTGTGGGGCGAATGATTGTTTTAGGTGGGCCTGCACCCCACCTGCCCCTGCCATTCCACCTGCCCATCAGTGTGTTGATATAATAAAGAAAAACTGGAAAAATGTTGTCCTAGAATTTTTACATGCACCCTAAGGAAAGGAGGGAGGAAAAGGGACAGTAGCTCCTTGAATAGCCTTGGATCTGGTGCGTTCTTACCCAGAATGCATTTCTGTTTTACCATTGTTACTTCTTGTCACAAGTAGTGCTCATGTGGCAGCACAGGACAGAAGAGACAGTCAGAAGAAACACCACAGGAGGAGCCCTGTTCTCTCATGATGACCAGTGTGATGACAGTTACTATCATAACCTTTGATTCTCCTCTACAACAGGATTCTACAGGCGGAGGAATACTGATGAACAACTCAGGGCATGTGCAAATTATAGCATCAAGAAAGAAGAGTTGCAGTTTGTTCTGGAGCTTCAGATGTGCGGCGCTCACTGAAGTTTTCCTTTTGAGCAGCAGGTGTTGCTGCTGAAAAATACTGCGTGTGGCAGGGACGTCACAAACATGAAGGAAAAACAAAAAGTTTCATCTTAAGCAGTTTTGGAAGTTTGTGAAATATTTACAGTGGTTGTGTTGTTTTGGCTTTTGTTCAGTTTTATGAACAAATCGACTTTCAGACTTTTTACAACTCACCATGCACCTGCATGATGCACAGCAAGTAAAAAAACAATCCAGATGTGCACAGCAGTCTGAATGAGCTCCCATTCCTACTTTCAGTTGGTCTTTTAAAGCCTGAGCTTGTCTTCCACTCATAAAATGTCAGATATTCAGGCTTACTGGCTGTGAAAACCTAAAGGTGGAGATATTGATCCAATCCCACCAGATGTTTTACACCTAGAAGCATAACACTGAACACCAGTTGTTGCTTAAAAAACATTTATGGATGACACTTATTAAATGAGAGAAGAGGTTTAGTCTCCCTTTATTAGACACCATCATATATTTTAAAGCATGTGACCCTTTTGGCTTTCCGTAGTTCTGTGGAGACACTGATCATAAACCCATCAACAGTGAGTATAAGTTAACAGTACCAGTGGCTGCAAAACAAACCCAATTGTTCAGCTCTTTATCTTTGTGCTGACAACTTATGGTGACTTGCTGGTTTTATCCTCTTTCCAATGAACATCGTTCCAGTTGTTCAGTTACAAGGAATAGTCCAATTTAAGGGGTGGCTGGTTGCAGTACATGTAAATTGTGAGTACTGTATATTTATTTATTTTTAATTTAACTTTTATTTATACAGGCAGTCTCACTGAGTCAAGAGGACTCGTCTTCAAGATAGACCTGTTTTAGACAGACAACATATAGAGTACAGACAGTAAAACAATTAAAATAAAAGTTATACCAACACTGTTACTGTTAGCAGCATGGGTCTGTTAGCAGTGTGATCCTATTAGCAGCATGGTATTGTTAGCAGTGTGGTTCTGTTAGCAGTCAGGCCCTGTTAGCAGTGAGCTTCTGTTAGCAGCATGGTCCTGTTAGCAGTGTGGTCCTATTAGCAGAATGGTACCATTAGCAGCATCGTACTGTTACCAGCGTGGTCCTGTAAGCTGTGTGGTCCTGTTAGCATAGCGGTCTGTTAGCAGCATTGGACTATTAGCATTGTGGTCCTGTTATTAGTGAGCTTCTGTTAGCAGCATGGTCCTATTAGCAGTGTGGTCCTATTAGCAGCATGGTACTGTTAACAGTGTGGTTCTGTTAGTGGTGTGGTTCAGTTAACAGTGTGGTTCTGTTAGAAGCAAGGTACTGTTAGTGGTGTGGTCCTGTTAGCAGTGTGGTCCTGTTAGCAGCATGGCCTCTTCGCAGTGTGGTCCTGTTAGCAGTATGGTCCTGTTAGCATTGTGGTCCTGTTAGCAGTATGGTCCTGTTAGCAGTGTGGTCTGTTAGCAGCATGATCCAGTTAACCACATGGTATTGTTAGCAATGTGGTCCTATTAGCAGAATAGTACCATTAGCAGCGTGGTCCTGTAAGCAGTGTGAACCTGTTAGGATTGTACTGTTAGCAATGTGGTCCTGTTAACAGCATGGTACTGTTAGCTGTGTGGTCCTGTTAGCAGCGTGGTCCTGTTAGCAGTGTGGTTCTGTTAGTAATGTAGTCTTTTCTGGAGCAGGTCTTCCATTAGCTGGTTGAAGTCGGACCAGTGGCAGCACCTCCACTGGTCCATGTTGGTGGGGTTGTACCGACGGCTCCATTCATCCACAGCACTCGTGAAGAACAACTGCCGGCTGTTCAGCAGCAGTCTGTTCATACTGTGCATATTACCCGTATTTACAATATGCAGCAGTCAGTGACCTCAGTTATGAAGAATGAGGTCGATCTAATGTGTCAGGGTAACAGATTTAAATATGGCTTTCAAGTCCAAACAAAAAAAAAGCTTAAAAAAAATCAAATAAATTGTAGCTCTTTAAGTGAACGCATCGTGGATTTTTAAACAGCAATAATTCTGCATCTCAAGTTGACTTGAGTACATCTATATGCTGGTTAGCACAGAAAATGTTGCACCAAACCAAACAGCGTTTTCTACCACAGTCGTCAGCGCCAATAACAAAACACATCAACGTAAAAACTGTTGGATGCAAAATAATGGTGTGATGTGTTACATTTGAACTTCTACTGTTCTGTGGGTTTCACTTGTTTTGCCTAAGCTGCTTTAGTTTTAATCAGAATCTCCTAAAATATCAACTGCAGGTAAAACGTGACTCAGAAACTCTACATACAGCACTATCAGCATTTATTTGTTTTTTAAATTTACCCTTTATGTATTTATACAGGTAGTCTCGCTGAGCCACGAGAACTCATTTTCAAGAGAGACCTGTTTAGGGAGCAGATGGTGGGGGTTAAGGGCCTTGCTGAGGGGCCCAGAGTGGGGTGAATGAGGGTGGAGGCAGGTGTGGGTGTTTCACCTTTTTCCACCCACATTTTTTTATGTTGTCCGTACTGGGGCTTGAACTGGCGGTCTTCTGACCACAGGCCCCACCGTCTCTAACCACTGCGCCACCACTCCCCCATTAGTCACCTGTGATGCTGTCTCACTTGTGGAGGCTTGTTCCAGGTTCTAAGCTGCAGTGTGGGATCCTCTGCGCTCCTGTGCATGAAGGACAGCCTTTTTAAGATCAAAGTTTTTGTCTATCCATTGTGTAGTAAGACTAATCATGCTAACATGACGTCTAAATGTCTGTGGTAAAACTCACCCAACAAGTCGTGCTGTCAGCTGTTAGCTTCTCAACGTTATTGGAAATGATGGATGTAACTCGGGTAACGTTACGTCGGAAAAATATCTCCGACTGCGGACGATGTAGCGAGGCTCATCGTAGTCCACAAATCTTCAGAATCCAACATCTTCACCAACGAAAAATAAAACTTCCACACCGCCGACATTTTGAATATTCCTCTCCGCCATGAGATCAGGTGACGTCATCGTGTTGCGCTGCTGCTACAACGTCATCACGTTGTGCTGCCGCTGCAGGCAAAAACAGTGCCTTTTATATCGGCGAGTTATTTTAATGGAATGGCTGATGTCCGTTATTGAAAATTAACGTTATCGGCCGATACCAGGCCAGTAATATCGTGCATCCCTAGTTTATATAATTATTTTCAGTTTACATATCCAGTATAAGTTTTATTCATTCAATGCAGTCATATTTGTTCATTATTAAGCCTGAGTGTTACCGGATCCAAGCAAACAGTTACCGGAACGCACCTCATCAAAAATAAGAGAGTTCCCGGATCCTGTTCCGGCAGGATCCGGCTCAAATTAAGAATTGGGGATATTGAGAGTTTAGATATTTGTATCTAACTTAATATTAAATATGTAGAAACCTTAAAACCTATTTTAGTACAAATAGGGGGAGACGTTAATGCAAACATTTATCTGACATTTGATGCTTCAGTTGTGTCAGTGTATCAAATTAAACAAGGTTTACAACAAACTTGTTTTATTTTCACACAGTGTTTCTTTGTATGGAGCTCTAGTCGAGGGTTGAGCTGGGGTTCACACCTGATTCATCAAATGTAAACCAGTCATTGTGTTTTTTTTTTTTTAATCATTTGTGTTTCTGGTTTAGAGCGTGCTGACTTTAGTTAGTGTTTGTGAGTGGAGCCTATCTGGAGCTGCATGAATGAACGATGTGATCGGTGCTCTCTCTGTTGGAGATGTGAGATAAAATTCAACAGAGGAACAGACAGCAGGAGATAAACATCTCACTCTCCACCTCTGCAGGGCAACACCACCACCACCCACTGATGAGTGGAGCAGAACGATTGGCTTTGTAAATCACCGCAGTCTGCCATCTAGTGGACAAATAGTGCGTTGCTGTTGGCCCACATCAGTAGATTTACACATTTTATTTTGCTTTACGGCATCAGTCAATAAACTATAAACAAATATCTGCTCCACAAAATGTATATTTTATGTTCACTTTCATTTTACCCTTAAAGTAAACATGCTTTTTTAAATCACCCTACACAAACACATGATGAAAAAATGTACTTTTTCTTTTATTTTTCTTGTATATTTTTGTTGGTTTGTTGCTCATGTGACTCTTGGAATTTTCAGTAGCTAAGCAGAAACAAAAACAGACTAAGTAACAATACACTGGATATTTTTCAAAAGAGTCTAACCCAGATAAAGCATGCCTTTAAAGAAGGAAAACTGATATTAGATTGTGCGTGGAGGCAAAAGGTGCAGCAGATGGAGCGGAGACAGGAGGCTCCTTCACCTGTTTCACCCGATTTGGAGTCAAACAAGATGCAAATCCTTCCTTGACCACCCCAGCTCGGCTCCTCTGTAGGAAGTCGTCTTGCAATTAAAGCTCCTAATCTACGACAGAATATAAAATGTGAGGTTTCTCTCAAACTGTGAGATATAATCTGTTTACTAATTATAACCATCAAAAGTCAGTGCAGGCTTTTAGGACCAACTGGTTGTTGTTGTTTTTTTATATGCACCTTTATATTTATTAATTTATTTTGCAGAAGAAGTTTTGCACAACTTCAACATTTTGCTGAAAGTTTAACCATTTTGCTCCTCTATGTAACATCCTTACATTCTGACATTTTTTAAAATATAAATGTTTATCTTGCATTTTTTTGTTTACAAAATTCTCATTGTTTCATCTCTTCTGCTCTGTGTTTCCAGAACGATGGTATCTGCACAATTAAAATACAAGGCCGCTAACTCGACTGTACATTCATTTGTTTTGTGCTGTTCTTTGTTCAGTCTTACATTTTAAAGACTGGCTGACTTACTGATTAAAATTTCACTTCAGTGAACCTCTTTCAAAAATGTCATAAATAGATTTAGAACGTGTGTGCTGAGTCAAACTTTAATGCAAATGTTCATTTTTGCCTCCGTTTGTTTGTACGTGTTCACATGTTTGTACTGTAATTACTTGAAGGGACAATTCAGAGCTTTTGAAGTAGGGTTTGTGAGAAGGTTGTTAACATTGTCTTACCTGTTCTAGATGGGTTTTTTTTTTTTTTTTTTTTGGAGAAATGAAGATTAATGAGATAATGACTAGTTTGGCAGGGCTAAGATCAAAATGCTGCTGTAAAACAACTTTTTTCAAGAATATAATAGCAGTCCATGCTAATGCTTTTTAAATAACATTCACACAAATGTTGCACATTACATAATTATTCTGGCAGAGTTATGATGTTGATGGACCCTCAAGTCACAGTGGAAGACCTGCAGCTTTTTGTTGCTTTGTGTTGTAACAGTCCACCTAAGTCACACTTTCGTGCATAACTCGCCCTGTGCGCGGTGATCAGCTGTTACTGTCATATTAGTCATCAGTTCACAGTACGTGTACAAAACATTAAAGCCAAACTGTCACAGTACGGATATACTGTATGTGCCCTTTACGTACACTAGGGATGTGCGATATGGCATAATATTCATATCACAATGTGTACAGTATTGTGAAGGATGGCTATAACGATATATATCACAATATGTTTTTTTTGTATAAAACTTGCAATAGGAATGAAAAAAAAAGCATAGGGTGTCCTTTTGCCATCATTTATTTTGAAAAATGCTATACCACACAATAATCTCTATTAAGAAAATTCCACTACTAGGTCCAGACTAGAGTTTTTAAATAATAAACAAGTCAAGTATTAGGCTTCTTTCTTGTAGTGCAAAACTGTGCAAAAGACATCAAATGTAGTAAACAAAATAATATGTTGTTAACTCTTAACAGTTTCCAGTATTCTCACTTAATAAATGAACAGCGTCAGAGCAGCATTTTACACTGAAAACACTTCACCCTCCAACCCTCTAGTGGGCATCTCCTTCAGCTTTAAGGAGAGCTGACAAGACAACCAGTTTCCTCTGTGGCTTTGACCAGAGGGTCTCGCAGTAAAACCACACAACACAACGCAGGTTTCTTTAAAGCTGACCAATGCTCACTTTAACTTTTGATGGGAAAACAAACAAACAAACAAACAAAAAAACTTTCAACGGAACAAAGCGTTTTGTGCATGCATCTGAATACAGCAAGTCGGGCATGGTTAGCTTGTAGCTTTGCTACTTAGCTCTTGAAGAAAATACTTTTAACGCCACTGATTTTACATCAGACACATCATTACTGTGGTTAGCCGGCAGAAGACAGATCTCTATCATAGGCTAAATGTCTATAGTTTCTACCGTGTACCATATATATCGCACATTCCTAACGTACACCCATATTGCTGCTGCAAATTGTGCTAGCAAAGAACCGGATTCCATGGTTATCATGGCAGTAATACAGTAGTCCATCGTTTATCACGAGGTTTAGGGGACCATGCCCCCCGTGATAAGTGGGAAAACGGTGAAGTTGTAGTCCAAGTTCAAGTTTCACACCCAATCTCCCACCTTCTGTGTAAACAATTTAAATTTAAATACAGTAATATTTACAGCATTACAGCATTTAAATTTAAATTGTAGAGAAGAGAAGCGCAGCAGGACAGCAAAGGGTTAACCCTTCATGCAGCTCTGCAGCACGGAGCAGAAATGTACTTCTTGATCAATTACACTGTAACAACTGAACATAGATGTTCCAAAATAATTTAAAATAACTTTTAACACTTATATGTTGTGATTATGACGATTTTACGATGTGACATACTTTGTATAGTAACTTGGAAGACAAAAGTTGATTGCATCCCTTCACGAAGCTGCTGCAGCACGGAGCAGAAATATGTAGGTGGCAGAGATCGGAGGGAGCTTCGCCCTGCAGCTGTGGGACACACACAGGTGCAGCAGGTGCTAAGTCATTTAAAATAAATAATTTATTTTAAATAAACAATCCATGCCGCTCGTGTGGCTCATCCATCATTCAGCCAGTTGTGTGTCATGTCCACTCTTACTTTGAACAACCGCGAAAGAGCAAGTTCGCGAAAGTCAAACCATGAAGTATCGAGGGACTACTGTATTTTGATGTACCGTATTTTCCGTCATACACGTCACAAGTTGCATCTGTTATGTGCGACACGTTTATTATGAGATACTACTGACACCCCGGAAATGTGGGCCGGTGGTTGCCAAAAATCGATTGACTGCGAAATGGCGGACACGGGAGCGTGCACGGAAGGACTTTAACCAGAATTTAACAAGATTAACACTTAAAAACAATTGTTTATTTGCTCGAAATTATAGCAAATGTATGTCTCAGTTGAATTTTTTTCCTTAATAAATGCACTTCAGTGGTCAAATGAGCTGCATTTTCAAACGCCAATTCGTGGAAGCAGGAGCGCGCAGAGGGAGGACTCGCTGTGCATTTCTTCAAAATTTAAGATATTCACCTAAACGCAATTATTTGTTTGCTCGACTTTATAGTAAAGGTGTATCTCAGTTTAACTTTTCCTTAATAAATGGACTTCTATGGTGAAATCAGCTGCATTTCACTGAGGCTGCGCAGTGAAATGCAGCTGATTTGACGGTTGCACCAGGCATGATCCTGGAGCTGGACAAAGGTGGCGGACTATGGCAAGCCGATTGTGTCATTAATAGTCACTTTTGCCTATTGCACGACACAACAGCATGCCATAATACTTGAGTGCTATCTAGCAGCTGAAAATGGTAGTATTCAATATTTTCAATGGCAGAATGAATGAAAACGGTCATATCTCAGCCAAAATTGGTTTATAGATATGGGGGAAAAAACCTAAATAAGTCGCTTCGGTGTATAAGTTGCAGGTCATGTAAATTGTGCAAAAAAAAAAAATAAAATGCAATTTATAGGCTAAAAAATACGGTATCTGCAAGAAGGTATCCATGTTGCCCCAGAAGTGTAAAACCAAATAATTGTATGTGAATAACCGTGAAATATGAAACTAACTGTGATGGAAAGGATTATAAATTGTCATTAGCATCAACCACTGTGAAATGTTTGTGATTGTAATAGTTGTAATTGGTCTTGTAATTAACTGTTAACTTATCTATAAGGTCAGAATTAAACTGTTTCCACTAACTGAGGTGATTAAAAAGTTACAGCAGGTTAGATATTTACCGTTCACAACCTTTCCACAAAACCACACTTGAAAAGATCTGATCTATCCTTTCAAGATTTATTTCTTGCCTTTACGGGAATGAGTTTTCTTGTTTGAGACATGAGCATTATTTACAGTCCTACTGACAAGCTCCTTTAATGTAGGTTAAAAAATAACCTGCTAAATTTTAAGTTTTTCATGTTGGTGTAAAACAAGAATGTAACTTGTATAGATTTTTGTTTTATACATATTTGATATATGATAAGTTTGTTGTATTTCTGTGTCCAGACTGTATGATGAACATCCACAAGCGATGCGTTGCCAACGTCCCCAGCCTGTGCGGGACGGATCACACAGAAAGACGAGGACGCATCCACATCTCTGCCCAGATCACCGATGAGAAACTGGCCGTCACCAGTGAGTTCTCCTTGTCCGACCAAATCCTCTCTTGGTGTTCACGTTTTCCCTCAACAGGATGCAAAGCGCTCTCTATGAGCCTGAGACTAAAGCTGGAAAGTCCATTAGTCGTTCAATGATTCAACGATTGACCCACATGTGCATCCATGTGCCAGCTCTCTCTTACAGAGCTGGGATTTGATTATAGAACAGAAACTAAACTATTGTTAAGTGTCGTCAGATCCAGAGTTATTTAGGGCAGGGGGGAATAAATGGCACTAACATGTGCAGGTTTGCCTCTTTCTGTCCTCTTGAAAGGACAAATTTTAAGTGTTTTATCAGGGGATGTTTCCTTCCTCTTACATATAATTAAAATGACATTTATCTTGGAGACTGATATTAAACAAGCTAAATCAATGTCTGTATTTAAAAGAATGGTTAAGTTTAAATTGTTAAAAAAAATATTCGAAATGAGCTTAAATTAGTATTTATATGTGACAAGGAGGTTTTTGAGTAGTTCATTTTGTTTTTGTATTTAAAGGAAATTCTAAAAATTTTCAGGTATTTATAAGAAATTTTGTTTAGAAAAATGGTTATGGTTAAACAGTTTAAAAAATATGTCAATACAGTATATGAAATGAGTTTGAATATTATTTGTATGTGAATATTTAATTAATGAGTTGTTCATTTTTTTGTTTTTGGTATTTAAAGGAAATTGTTTGTTGGAATTGTTTTGTTTGAATTGTTCATTAGGTAAAATGGGGCAGATATAATAAGATTTTTTTTCTTCATCTGCTGCCTTTCATTTTATATATATATTTTTTTATTATTATGCGCAAATTGTTTTTTGTAATTTGTATTTGATTATAAAATGGATGAATAAATAAATGAAAATGAAAAAAAATGAAAATGAAAAAAATGTGATTGTTAAATAAATGACCTAATTGATTTGAAGGTCAAACATAATTAGCGTGTCAAGTTATCATCAGTTCCTCTTGGTCACACATAATTTAATAAACCTGAAGAAGAAGTGAACCTGTTTTAAATCAATAATTATTATTATGCTACTTGAACAAGTCCTTTTTAATTGTTGAAAAGTGCAAAGGTGGAATAAGGTAAAGTCAAGCAGCCTGTTCTACTACACAACCATGTTATAGCTCCAAAAGGGAGCGCACCCAGAATACATATTATTTTTCAGACACAGGAACTATCATGCTTCAAGTATTTTTAGGTTAGATTGTAGACCCTTAGCACTGCTAAAAAATACAAAGTGCTAAATAAACCCCTCTTAAATTACATGACAAACACATTTTTTTTAATTATTCATACTTAGGTTCATTCTGTCAAGATATTTTATACAATAAGTACTTCTTTTATGAGAATCAATTTTGTTTAATGGTGTATAGCTGATGCTTCTGGTGAATTATTTTCACATGTGAGTCTTACATTTTAGGTATGATTAGACATTTCTTCATGCCTCATCCACTTCATCATCATTCTCCTTCTTCTCATATCTCCATTTATCAACCCTTCAGAAATCCCACATGTTTCACGGTATGTCTTATTTTGTTCACTGCACATGATGGCATGGCACTTTGGATTCTTCCCAGCCTGCCATGCATCCACAATGTACACTGACAATATGAAGCAAACGTGTACGACCTGAATCAAGAAATATTTTATATTTGTTAATAATAATAATAATAATAATTAAAGCCGCAAGCGGCGTTGAGGCCCTCGCAGCAAAGCGCCGCTCCGGCCTTATT
>JARVGS010000548.1:14245499-14264590 GCA_031762315.1 Hypsolebias antenori | reverse complement strand
TGGATCTCTGAGATAAGGGTGCCTTGTAGTGTTCCTGGCCATACTTGCAGGGCTATACAGCACCAGACAAGCTGCTCATACTAAATTTAAGATAAAACATAATTTTGTACATAAATAAGACGCGTCAGTTTTTACGCCGTGGTTATCCACCGTTCATTATCGGAATCTGTACTTAGCTCCTGGCATTATGTGCAGCACTCGTAGTACAGGAATCAGCCACCAGATGGTGTTTCATAGACTGTCTTATATAATCATCATGTCTTCATGATGGTTAAAACCATTCAACCTATAGAAATAAAACAAGAACTATCTAAGCCTAATCACTGGACACAACAGTGCCAAACATCTACATAACCAAAGTTATTAAAAAATTATATACACCGGTAAATTTTACCCACAATTCTTATCAAGGTCATGTGATCAGAAGTCGCCAGTAAAATAAGGTAAATATTCGTTAAATTAGTACCATTGATTTTTATTGTTAAGCACGTTTGGTACCAGCTGCTGTTTTTTAAATGTACTTTCTAAATAAATTTGACATGATTTCTGCTCAGCGGAGCCCAGAGGAGGGGGAAGAGCCCCTCCTGTTCGTTGTCTTCACTCCATTTCATGCGTTGGGATGTGAGCTTAAATAAGACATTTAAACACATATTTACTGTACACAGAAAAATGCCACAAAGAATTTTAAAACTTATTAAAATATGTACCAGTCTTGACTACATTAAAAATACATTTTGACAAATTCTGTTCAATGGAGCCCACATGACCCAGGAGGAGGAGGAACAGTCGGTAAATGTTTTTATTTTATTTTTTTTCTGAAAAATGCCTTTACCGCAGAGGGGGCGGGGGGGGGGGGAGTACCAATAGTTGAACAAAAGTAACTCATCGCTATGTTCTTCCTCGTGTGCACTGAAGTCCTCGTCTTCTGTGTCAGAAATGAAATGAAGTGGCTCAGAAAAACGTCATCTCTGTCTCACTCTCAGCAGCAGTTTCCTTCTTCGACAGCCGGATCGATTGTTTTTAACTTGAAAGTTGCATCATAAGAAATTCTGTGTTTTCTATTAATCGCTGAACAGATGAACAGGTCGGTGCATGAGGCGCAAAATACAGTAACTGATCTGTAGAAAATGCACATCAATCTTGGGGGATGGGTCCGACCTCATTGGTCATTTCGGTTAGACTTCTGGTCACATCATGACAGAGTGGGTGGCGTTGTGATAGGAAATTTGAAACCCTGGGCTAGAGGTTTGGGACCCCAAGAGGGGTGGGCGCTGGGCACCTATATGAGCATCCAGCTCTTTCAAAGGAAAACGCTATTCAGTGGCAGGAAGTTGTCGAGAGATGGCAGGAAGCCTGTCAAAATAAAATATAAATCATTAAAATTATTTAAAAAAAATACAATTTAGCCGCTCCAGTGTATAAGTTGTGTAGTCTAGAGAAAAAAAACAGTGGCTTATAAACTGGCATTTACGGTAATTTTGTTTAGAATATGAATCCAGAGTTCTTGGATAAACGGGAGGGTTAGTTTTGGACTGAATATTTTGTCAACCAATCATTCCCAACAGTAAATACACAGAGACATGCAATTACTGTTGTCGAATGAATAACTTTTGACTTACAAGTAAAATGGATTTATAATTAGGCCTGTCGCAGTAAACAATAAATCAATCGCATGATAAATGAAAATTATCAACCTAATTTTCTTTTATTGGCTTTATCGGTCCTTCATGTCTCTTTCTGAAGACACTGGATGACAAAATGCTTAACTCCGGTGCTCTTCACTGACCCCTCCCTTTTTCTTTGTAAAATTCGTTTTAACCGTCCAAAATCGCGTTTTTGGATCGTTAAAAGTAGCTAAGCTGAGAAGCTAAGCTAACAGGCCGACCTCGGGAATAAACCTCCATCTTGTTGAAACTCCAAAATTCATGGTTGAAACCTGTCTTTGTGTAAAAAGTTGTTTTTCTCTGCAAAAAGAAGCTGAGAACTTGTTTACAGATTATTTATTTATTTATTTATTAAAAGCTTTGTGTGAAAAATGCTATGCTAAAGAGCTCAAACCACACAGAGCGTCTGCCTTTTTGAGAACCAAAAAAAGGAGAGACAGCCCATGTCATGTCAAGGAACCTCCCTCCCATTTTTCTTAAAGTGACACGCTACTCGCTCCCTCACTGTCCATCCTTCGATTCAATCAGTCTTATACTGCCATCCAGTGGTCAAAAAAAGGTTCACCCAAAACAAATTAACCAACATTCTTAAATTTGACAATAATTATTATTGTCAAATTTCAAACAATATTATCGTTTATCGCAATAATTTCTGAGGCAATTAATTGCCCAGCAAAATTTGTTATTGTGACAGGCCTAGTAAGATTTAAAGTAGTTTTATTCTGCTGTCAAATAATATATTTCTTCTCAACAACAGGTCGACTAAAGAGAAAAGGCAAGACTCCGAAAAAGACCAGAAGAGTTTATCTTCCAACCCTCCAGAGCAGCCTCAGTCCAGCCCTGTGAGCAGCAGTAATCGCAGCCCGAGTGCCAGCCCGGCCAGGGAAGAGCCCCTCATTCAGCCGCCCCCACGCTCCAAGTGGGAGAGAGAAGATGACGAGGAAGGCTTGGAGGATGGTCTCGCTGCACCAGTGTTGCAAAAGAGCCGAGGAAGAGAGGGGCAGCTCGAAGTCCCTAAATCTGTCAAGAGTGAAGTTAGGGATGCTTCAAGGGTGGAGAAGAAAGGATCATCCAGGGAGGAAAAGAAAGGGAAAGCTGTGAAGGAGGAGGGTAAGGGTAGCAGGACTACAGATTTAGACAAACCACCCAAATCAAAAGTTGTGAGGGAAGAGGAAAGACGCACTTTAGGGAAAGACGACGATAAAAGAGGTGGACGAGAGGAGAGTCGTAACCTTGAGCCCAGGAAGCAGCGCTTGTGCTCCGACTTGACACGGGAGACGGACGAGGCGGCTTTTGTGCCGGACTACAGCGAAGGCGAAGGTTCTGAGCTGGAGAGAGGGAAGAGTGGCAGCCCGAGTCAGTCTGTTGTTCAGCCGTCCCTTAGTCCGTCGGCAAGCAACCTCAGCAGCTCAGCCGCCACAGCTGAAAAGAAGAAAAAACACAAGAGGCACAAAAAAGGCAAGAAGCACAAGAAGCACAGCAGCCAGGACAAAGGAGCGTCCCGGCACCACAAGCACAAAAGCAAGAAGAAGAAACTCAAAAAGAGCAAAGACAAAGATGTGGAGGAAGATGGGAAGAAGGAAAAAAAAGGACGAAAAGTCTCCATTTGAACTGGTTTAATTGCCAAATATCATCAACTTCATGGCTGTAAACAGGATTTTTTTTCTTTCCAAGAAATGACTGATAACTTCTGCTCCAGCTGCCTCCTTTAAGGAGCGGAGACTGATGATCGTTCCTGACACCGAGGAAGAGCTCCTGTTCATCCTCCTGCCACAACTCCAAACAGAAAGAAATGGGCTTTTGTTGCGCCTGGAATCGCTGCTGGGGTCTCCTGAAGTGCTGATGGGAGTCACAAACAACTGGAGGGATGCTGTGAAGCCCCATTTTAATCAGCCGAGAGCCGACCCAAAAAGACTGCTGATCACACTGCAATCAGTCTGATAGGAATAACGAGCACCGTACTCAGGGATGTGATTGCTTCTTGTTAAAGAATGGCTGTTTCTCTGATTTGTTTGTAAATAGAAACGTTTGTTTCGTATCATTTCTCCTCGGTTTGATCACACCACAGTTTGCTTGTCCGGGCTTTAATATTGAATGACTGTCGTTACTGAAATCACAATTATTATCTTTTTCCATCTCTACTAGCAGTTTTGCATGTTTTAGCACATAAGCTCCGAATGATGGCTTTTGGTTATTTTTAATAATTTACAAATATAATTTTTTAAAAAGTCATTCTGGTGTAATTATTTATTTTTTTCATATATATGTGGGAAAATAAATTGAAAATCTTTGTTTAGACATTTTACACAAGATTATAGCTTTGCTAACTGGTTTTCTTATTGAATGTGCTTGGAGCAGCAAAATTAAACGTGAAAATAATTAAAGGTTAATGAGCTAAAACCTGCAGAATGTCTAGTGTTCTTGATGCAGACTTGGTATTTCTGCCACACTGGACTGTTTAAATCAAGGATGTTTATTTAATGACAAATCTTTGTCTTTGCTCTTACAAGGTGAACTCACGTCGCTGACTGAGTGAATGTGTGTGTAGTGGTGTGAAAGTGAAATTTCTTGGAAATGTGACCTTAAAGGATGTTATGTTTTTTTTTTTTTTTTTAATTAAAAGGATTTGACCTCATTCTGACTGTTGTATTTTTCTTCCCCAAGTCTTGTCTGTCTGCTCAAGTCTGCATGAATCCAGTTCATTTGAACTTTGGCAATAAGACGTTTGTGCTTTAGTGTTTGAAATCACAACCCCAGGTTCTGCATTTGGTTTATGCTAACAAGTTGGGTCAGAGGTAATGACTTTGTTTTTTTCTCATTTCATCTGAGCTTTTCAGTTTTCAAGTCATGAACTTGACCTAATGGTTAAAAAAAAGTATTTATGGAAAAAGTCCAGTTGCCTTCAGTTTGTCTTGTAAGAATTTCATGAATGACAAGCTATACCAGTGTTCTGGGTAATTCGTCAAACTCAAACATGAGTGTTTAGGTTTTATTTGCAAATGCCTCAGTTGAACAAATAAGTAAAATTGTTTTTTGGAGCTTCTTTCTGTTAACATTCTGACAGAAGTGTTTGTGGGTTTGGGTTGAATTGATTTAACATCAATGGTTGTCAAAAGATTGACTGCTGAGCATCATTTGTTATGGTTTTACATAAATGTAGGTTTTCCTTTAAATATTTGTACTTTTGAATTAAATTTGCTATATACTTTGATGAAGAACAACTTGTGTTAGACGATGTAAAACAGATTGCTGTTAAAATCTTAAATATATCCCATAATTCATCCTGCGTTGAAAAATAAACAGTTCAAACTACTTGGTGTCTGTTTTTTTAACTTTTTTTTTTTTTTTAACTTTAGCAGAACATATTTGACAGTCTTTTTTAATATCCTTATGCATGTGTTGCCACACAACACTGATAAGCGGTACTAGATCAAAAGTCCTGCAAAATGATTCCCTCCACTTGGTCATCTTTGTATTGTGTTACCGTAAAATGTTTGAATTTTTTTTCAATTGATTATAAGCAATAATTCTACAAAACTAGTTGTAAAAAGTGGCAAAAAATAACTTTTTAGGTCGTTTAAAATGATAAACTGAAAAACAAGGCATGCAAATATCCTGATGCATGCTCAATAATCCAGGTAGAAAATTCTAAAAAAGTTAAGTCTGGTCCTCTGGACATTAAAAAAAAAAAATAGAAACGTTACGTCTTTCATCCAAAATACTTCTTCAGTCTGAGGTGCTGTATACAGCTTAGTCTTATAAATAGCACCTTCTCATAGTGGATCAACCAGTTTGCTGCTGATGGCCAAAACTAACTGCTCACATGATCAAGGAGGACCATCAGCCTAACGCCCTGATATGGAAGCGGTTATGTCTCATATTTCAAATTAAAATGGATTAATAAGAAATGCTTTTTAGTTTCAAAATAAAGCTGCAAGTTTTGACTCAAAATTTAAAATGAATAATCCAAACTGTATTTTAATTTTCGTCTTAAAGCTGACGGCTGTTTGCTATTTATAGGAGGTTGAGTGAGGCATGAATGCTTACTCTGCCCTAAACTGCAGTACTGTGCAAAGACGCCTTTAGCAACAGGCTCTTGAGTTACAGCTCTGGGATTTTGGTCCATAACCACTGGACCTTTTGTCCAATCTTCAGGACTAAACTGACTCTAGCTCTTACTGGTTGGACAATCTTTAAATCATCAGAAACTCTCAGTTGGATTCAGGTGTGAGTTTCACTGGGCCAGTCCTGAACATTTAACTCATTCTTAAAGCACAGCTGTGTGATTAGGGTCAGTGTCCTGTCACTGCTAGAAGATGGACCTCAGCCCCAGTCTCAAAGATTTGAAAGACTCCAACAAATTATTTTCCAGAATTTCTCTTTGTGTTTTTGCTCCATTCATCTTTCTTTTAACTCGTCAGTTTCCTGGCCCATCTTTCTAAAAAACAAACCAAAAAAAAAAAAAACATCTCCACAGCATGATGCTGCCATTACTGAGCTTAACTGTTTTAAACAAGATGGTAGATTTATCTCAGTCATGGTGTCGTGATGGCCTAAAGGTTTCGGTCCTATCTGGCCGCAGCACCATCTTTCACATGTTCCATCCATCCATTATCTTCCACTTGTTTCGAAGTGGGTCGAATGGGCAACGGTGGACAATGGAGGTCCAGACCTCTTTTTCCACAGCCACCTCTTCCAGCTCTTCTGGGAGGAGTCCAAGGCATTCCCAGGCCAACCCACATCAGCTCAGCGCCTCTCACCATGGGCCACTCCAGAGCGGAATAAGGTCCAGCCCCTCTCAAGGAGGGTGGCTCTGGAGCCCATGCTGTGCGTCGAGGTGAGCCCAACTAGTTGGTACCTCTCAACCTCACGCACAAGCTCGAGCTCCTTCCCTGCCAGAGAGGTTATGTTCCACGTCTCAAGAATCAGCGTTGGTAAGCCAGGGTCAAAGTGCCAAGGGTCCATTGCCCATGGCATCACGCACCCAACTCGTTTGGCCCCTTTTTCATGTGATGGGCCCACAGGAAGGCAAACCCGTGTTGCTCGCTTGGGCTGAGGCCGACTGGACCCCATGAGTCACCAGGAGCTTGCCGACAAACCGGTAACTCATGTACGGGCAAGAGACACTGAGCTCCTTGCTGTTTTTTTGTCTATAAGAGTCTTGGGAATCGCTCTTTGTCTGGTCTGTCAGCTAGGACCAACCATCCCGACAGCACAGCCCCAGGTGCACAAACTCCTCCATCACTATGAGGCGGCGATTCAAGGAGAAGCTTCCACATATTTGTGTAAGAAATTCTAACGTGTTGGCCTTATTTTAAAGATAATGGATGGATGAAGAGAAGGAGAGCCTCTGATCGGAAGGTCGGTGGTTTGTCTCCCCAGAATGACAGCATCAAAATGTGGGTGGGAAAGGTGAAGCACCCATACTTCCACTGTCATTTGCCCCACTCTGGACCCTTGAGCAAGGCCCTCAGCCGAACGAAGAAGAAGAAGATGATAAAAGACAAACATCACTAGGAGGGATGAGAACCTTTGCAACCCTTTGTAGAAACAGAGCTCCTGTGGAGCACGAGTACAATTTTTACTCACATTTCAAATATTTAACTTTCTAAACACAGGGCTATCAACAGCAGTGTGGCTGAAAACGTGCACGGACACGACGTGAACACTGTGTGGCACTCCAAGCTCTGCAGCTCTGCAAAAGCACCAATGAACTTCTTCTCTCAAAAGCCTCAGCTCCTGAAGACAGCTTCACATGTCACAGCTACCTCCAGGAGTCTTGTGTGTGCATGTGTGTGTGTGTGGTCAAAGTGTGTGCATGAGCGTGAGAGGAAACGTGATCACAGAAAACAGGCCGGAGTTGAATCCACTGAGGGGCTGAAGGACGACAGAAACAAACAGATGTACACATATTTATATTTTCTTTCACCAGAAACATTTAAAAGCACAGCTTGGACCATGCATTGTGTGTGTGTGTGTGTGTGTGTGTGTGTGTGTTTGTGTGTATTTAAGGTCACCCTTAATGGACTCAAAGATCAGTGAGACCATTAGAGAAGATTAACCCTTCCCCAGATTACCACCAAAACAGTCATTTTTCCTACAACGTTGTGTAACGTTTGCTGCTGCGCGTGTGTCTGCGTGTGTGCGCACCTGTCATCTCCTCCTGGGTTTGTCTGCTTGTGTTTTGTCTTTCCAGCATGACATCATTTCCCGTCATCAAGGCCAAAGGTTGCTTAGCAACTTCACTTCTCTGGTGATTGTCAGACAGGATGCTCCTCCACTGACCAGTTAGTGCACCTGCCTCTGTCGCGAGCCTGGCGTCGGAGGGAAAATGAATTGGTCGTGCGCTTGCATGGAGCGCTGCGCATGTGTTTTCACGAACAACAGTGCAAACCAGGGTGAGCCGTGGAGAAAAGAGGACAGGAATGCAAGGTCAGATAGATTCGTACGATTCTTTGAAGGGATAAGAAAACAAGACAGTTGTTTTGATGCACTACATTTTATTGGGGGAGAAGTTACGTAGATCTTTGAGTCTCACTTTTATTCACTTACAATATGTTCAAAATAATGATTTGTGTGTCAGATTGTGGACGGACAGCATAAAGATGGACTCCCCTGACTATGACCTCTGACCCTTGGGTTGTCTACCAGACTCACCATGAACTGTTTTCATCAAAGTTGCTCCAAACCAGAATAATTTCTGATGTTTTCACACATTCACCGTCCTTGGACTCAGAGTCAGCTACAGTTCGACTAATGTTTACTCTTTTATTTTATTTTTTTATTTTTTTTAATCATTAAGTTTATTTGATTTGATCATAACAGGTGTGAACATGAATAAAGTAGGGGTTGAACGACTACATACATTTTTAAAGTCGGCTTTAACATGATAAAAGTCGAGTCGACTAGTCGATGACATCACAGGAACTCAAGATGCTATATCGTATTCAGAAAAAAGAAAAAAAAATGCAAATAAACACAATTTGTTATAATTTAAAAAAAGAACAACAAAACACCTGGCGTACATTTACACCCCTACCGTTTATCATACTGCAAATAAGAAACAGGAAAAACAAAACTATTATTAAGCTGCAAAAGTGAAAGATGTGCGGGATGAGGCTACCTGGATAAATAAAGGGTAAATTAAATAAAAGATAATAATGGTTGTTGGCCGTGTACGTCCATTGACGCAGCAACTGGTGAGCTTCAGGTGTCTGGCAGTGATTTTTTTAAATGTCTTTTAAGACGTACGAGGCTGGTCCAAACTGCATCATCAGCCGCATGCATCCGATGACGCAATCAAAAGCCCGACACCAACCCGCCCGCATCCAGCGCATTATTTTGGCTTGGGCCGGGCGCAGCCGTGTTAGAAATGACAGCTCTACCTCTACTCTGTTTTTAGTTTTATTTTATTTAATCCAGCACATGGACTGGGTGGAATAGGGCTGGGAACAACAGCTGGTGACTGCGACTAGTCGACGTGAAATATAAAAACTCGTGAGTCGCGATGTGTTCGTTTGGGGCGGCTGTGGTTGAGTGGTTAGAGCAGTCGTTCTCCAATGCAAAAGTTGGTGGTTTGATTCCACCAGCAGTCGCATGCCAAAGTGTCCCTGGGCAAGACACTGAGCCCCTCGTTGCCTCTGATGTGTGTCCCATTGGTGAATGTGATAAAGCACTCAGTAGTCTTTGTACAGATATAGTAGAGTGCAGTATGAGGGCACAGATTGTAGTATAAAGCTCTTTGAGTATTTTGATCAGATAGAAAGGCGCTATATTCATGTAAGTACAGTCCATTTACCATTTGATGTCTGTCTCATTTAGTCCTGAGTAAAGAAAGCATGTTTGCTCAGAAACAAGAGTTCCAGTAACTACAGAAGATACAGAAGATTGTTTTTCTCACTGCAAGACTCATGTTTTTGGCCGCCTGTCACCCGCACGCCTTCTCATCAGCTGAGACACCGACCCCTGAACCAGTCACGGTGACTGTCGGCTACTTTGGCAGTACCTGGCTAGTCCTCACCTTGTGGTGTATCCTGGTCTGATCAGTCAGCAAGATGAGTGAACCCCGCCCTCAAACTGACCCAGTAAGGAGTGGAGACCTGGTGACATGATGCAAGTTTGGGTCTAGTCATGTAATTTTAGCTGATGCTACTTGATAAATCACTTCCCGACTCAAACTGAGAACAAATGTCTTGATTTGGTCACATTAAATAACTTCTTTCAACCAAAATCCAAAGTAAATTATTCATCAAATAGTTAAACTTTGTCTAAATTTGTGTAAATATTAAAGCCAAAATAATTCCTGCTCAAATAAATTTAGAGAATTACTCCTTGACTGATTAATTATTGTTCAGATTGTTCATAATTGTTTTAATATTTTACCTCTATTCAAACAAGTTATTCTCCAAATTATTATCCTTTTGTGTTGTTCAATTTGTTTCTTGTTGTTAATGATTCTTAGTTTGATTTATCATTTTAGTAATAAAACTTCAAAGATAAATGTCGTCTCTTCATTTGGATGAATATTCATGTTATGGTATAGAATTTCCTTTAATTAACTGATTCTACTTCAGTGACTGAGTTCTGATTATTAAAGGGTGAATAAGTTAATGAAGCTGCTGCTGGTCAGTAAACGAGTGCCAAACAACTAACACAAACACTAGAAAACCATCAAAAACAAACAAAGCATAATAATGCATTCCAGAACACCATTAAAAATTGCAACCTTAGCCATAAACTTAAATTTGAAAAAAAAAAAAAAAAAGGTAAAAGAAAAAATAAAACAAATTGTGATAAATTTTGTATAATTTTCAGTCGCTGCAGGACTGCTCACTAAACAAGATGTGGAAAATGCATTCAACACACCATCCTTTAATACATGGCTGATTTTAAGACAAACCATTTGGGGATATACTGGAAAACGTATTTTCTTTAACCCTAAATCATCAGTTCAGATCTACAGCAATGGAGTTTCGGTAAGATAGTGATAAACAGTTATCATCTTACCCGTTGTCAGTAGCAGTGATTTCCATATTTTATGGTCTATAAGTTGCAGTTTTTTGCATAATTTGCATGCCCTGCAACTTATACACCGAAGCGATGTATTCATGGATTTCCCCTTATTTATAATCCAGTTTTTGGCTGAGATATGACTTTGCATTCATTCTGACTATACATATTGAATACTACCATTTTCAGCCGCTAAATGGCAAACTCGAGTAGTATGGGATGCCGTTGTGTCATGTAATGGGTAAAAGTGGCTATTAATGGCATAATCGGCTTGCCATAGTCTGCCAACTTTGTCCAGCTCGCCTGGAACAACTGTCAAATCAGTTTCATTTTGCTGCGCCGCCTCGGTTAAATGCGGCTAATTTGACCACTGAAGTGCATTTATTAAGTAAAAGTTCAACTGAGACACACCTTTGTTATAATGTTGAGCATAATTGTTTTAACTTGTTAAATTTCAAAGAAATGCACAGCGAGTCGTCCCTCTGCGTGCTCCCACTTCTGCAAATTGGCTTTTGAAATGCATTTGATTTGTTAATCTTGTTAAATTCTTGTTGAAGTCCTCCTGTGCACGCTCCTGTGGCCATCATTTGGCAGCCAATTGATTTTTGGCACAACACCGACCCATATTTCCGGGTTATCAGCATAATAAATGCGACTTATGCGGCGAAGTGACATATTTATGGATTTTTCCACATACTGTATTTGGACTGATGCAACTTATAAGGCGGTGTGACGTGTATGGCGGAAAATATGGTAATATGTGGATGAGGTTGTTGGCTTATCTGTTCAGAATTGACCTTTATTTTTGACATTTTTGCCACCTGGTAACTGCGGAAAGGAATGACCCCCTTTTAATAGGCAGAAACCTCTAAGAGAACTGGGCTCAGGATGGGCCTCAGCTGGGCAGGGTGTGAGAGGATGGCAAGAGGCACTGACGGTCTCAAAAACATTAGTTCAGCTTTAGTTTTTATAGGAAGAAAAACAAAGGAAACTACATGTTACTGGTTCCATTATTTACAAATACAAAAAAAAGACAGCAGCAGAATGAGGAGATATGGTCAGTTTGTCCGCCAGCAGTCTCAACCTAAAGCAGCATAGCTAAGGGCAGTGGTGGGATGTAACTAAGTACAAATACTTTGTTACTGTACTTAAGTACAATTTTTGAGTACTTTCTCCACCACTGGCTAAGGGATGGCTCAGGAAACCCAAGATGACCCTCATTTGTAAATTTATCAAAAATGAAAGTATTAATCCTAATCTTAAAAGTAAATCAGATTCACACACAGAAGCTGGGAATCAGTTCCACAAGAGAGAAGCCTGATAACTGAAAACTATTTTAGAAAACTTTAGGAACCACAAGTAAACCTGCAGTCTGAAAGCCAAGTGCTCTGTTAGGAACGTACGAAACAATAAGAGCTTTAAAATAAGATGGAGCTAGGTTGTTGAGAGCTTTGTTTGTTACCATTTTAAAATGTATTCTGAATTTTACAGGGAGCCTGTGGAAAAAACTTAAAACTTCAGCAGTACGGTCTTTCCTGACTCATCAGAACTCTGATGGCAGCTCTTTAGATCAGCTGCTGTGACTGCTGTCACCCTGACCATGAAATGTGTGTGTGTCCTGTTAACCTTTTTGTCTATACAACTCTAACCAGGTCAGGTTAATCAACAGTTTGTAGGCTCGGTGCCAGTGAAACACGTGAACTGCAGCGTTTGAGCTCCCAGGATCTGCTCTGAGTTGGTTGTCATGGGAATTTCAATAACTGGTCCAGATTATTGATCTGTAATCACATTGTCTCTGTGCAGCCATGTTGATGGCATGGGATATAACACATCCTCTGATATAGGGTTACGTGATGGTCACCATGGAAACTCACCCGATGGGCGCCTACCGCACACCGATTGTTTGGCCTAGATACCCATCGTCAGCTGATAAGAGAGGGGATGAGGTTATGTGTCAGTGTGTGTGTTTCAGTGCTAACGTAAACCAACATTTGAACGCAACCCAACGACAACTCCACAGTTTAAAAAATGCATGAAATGATTTCATGGAGCAGAAACGTCTTGCGTAAGTTGCACAAGTGTGAGGTGAATGAGACGAGCTGGAAGGAAAAGGGAAACGACGGAGAGTAGGAGTGGAAACAGCCAGGGAGACCCAGTAACAATCCCCACACACACACACATAGTGTGCAAACGCACACATGCATGCACACACAAAGAAGCTTCAAACAATGCTCGCCCCGCAGGGAGATGGAGATATTATCTGCAGAAGTCTTACGTGGTTAAATTTGTCCCAGATACTTTAAATGATGTTCTTGAGATCCAGTAAATCTTTGATGCACGCTGAGCACAAACAGCTGTACAGACTCTGTTTGTGGTGGGCGTTGTTAGAGTGTTGCACGGTGTTTCCCCACGCCGTTGGAAATCAGATGTGAAGTTTTAATCAGCTCATGTTTGTCTGCAAATCCATCTTTTGGCTTGCAGGGAAACATCCCAGCTGCACGGGGCTGACACCATGAAAACCACTGACGGTCATTTTGTTATGATCAAATCTTCTACTGTGAAACTTTGGGTCCTGGTACTGTATTTGTCTGGCTGTTAACAATCTCACATAAACAATGTTGCAGACGAAGCACACCGCACCGAATGTGACAGCATCGGAACCTGACGGTCGCTGCAAAAAGGCGGATTTGGGCTCATCCGTAATCCACAAGGTGTGGGCAAATCTAACCTGAGATGGGCAGCTTCAGCCAATCTGATCAGAAATGCAGACTCCCACCGGCTGCTCAACAATAAGGTGCTTGCAGATGTCTGTTTAGATTGTGGAAAACCTGATTTAATGATGGCCTCCACAAAAAACAGGTTTGTCAACAACTGCTTTGCGATGCACAGAAAGGATGATTGTACCTGAACGAGAAAGTGTGACAATAAGTGTGGAACAATTTCAGCTGAACATTTTAAAAAGGATTCCTTTAGATCTGAATTAGTTTCACTTGAAATCTGCTTAGATATTTGATCGGAGGTCAGGGTTGAATGGTCTCACAAATGGTCTTAAGGAATTCAGTTGTTTCAGAAACGTGTGGATTGGGCTCTCTGGGTTTGAAGTTAGGTGCAGTTGGAAGTGGAGGAGTTCAAGTATCTCTGGTGTTTTTTCCACAAGTGAGGGAAGAATAGAGCATGAGATCGACGAACAGATTGGTGCAGCTTCTGTAGCATTGTATGCTTTGTGCCGGTCCGTTGTGGTGAAGAGGAAGCTGAGTTGCAAGGCAATGCACACTGTTTACTGGTCGGTCTACATCCATACCCTCACCTGTGGTCACGAGCTTTGGGTAGTGACCAAAACAACAAGGTTGCAGATACAGGTGGTAAAAAACGAGTTTTCTCCGCAGGGTAGCTGGACTCTTCATTAGAGATGGACTGAGATAGTTATTCATTTCAATTCAAAAATACTTTATTACTCCCAAAGGGAAATCAAGTGTTGTCATAGCTCATCATCCTGTTTTTTTTCAAGAGTTGTTATAGATGCTGATAGCTGTGGGCAGGAAGGATCTCTTGCAGCAAATCTGTAGAATCTGACCACAGATACCGATCCGTCCACCTGGATCCTGCTTGTTGTCAGATCCGGCGGGCCTCTTGGTCCTCCTGGGCAGCAGGACTGCCCAAAAGCTCCTCGTCGCCACGGACAGACAGCTGAAGGTGCTGGTGTGTAATTGTGTTCCTCCCATTGTCACGAGCCAAGTTTCCCCAACAGCTTCATGATATCGGAGGTCAGGTACCCAAGCACAACTGCCAGGTTGACGGGAATTCATCCACGGCGCCTCTTTTTCAACTCATTTGGGATTTGGGGCTTAGTTGAGGTATTTGAACTTTTGAGAGGTTAATCAGCTGCTCCTGGTTGTTAAAAAACACATTGTTGCCATGGTTACGCATCATAACAAATGCCCCAAAGTAAAAAATGTTTTCATTAAAAATCCTTCTAGATGCACAGCATCTGATACCAGAGGACATAATCATCTGAAAAAAGCGACTTATATCCAGAAAAAAGAGGAATTAAAGTTTTCAAAAGCAATAACTCAGTACATGTAATGGAGCTACTTCAACATGCAGCCACCCCAAGTTGCGCAATTCTTATTATACAGGACATTCTCCATAGAAAATACAACGAGACATGTTTAATTCATGCAAAACCACTAGTCTATCTAAAATCTGCTTTTGTGTACTTGCTCTGTTTTTGTCTTATGTTACTTTTTGGTTGCCATTTTGCAAATACTGTCGAGCTTAACCTACAGTTTGCTACTTTCAGATAACCTTTTCCTAGTTAGGTTTTGGTGCTTATAGCGAAACATTTGTTGCTATTAGCTTATAGTCAGCCTAGCTACTACCTTTGATCTATAGCTAGTCTTTTAATATTTTTGCTTCTAGCTGGATTTTCTTCTATTTATCACTCTTAGATCGCAGGGGAGTGGTTGTGAAGAGGCTGGAGAAGGCGAGCTTGTGATCGGGTTGCAGGTTCGAATCCCCTGACTGGCACAACAAAAATATGGGTGAGAAAGGTGACGCACCCATACCTGCCTCCGTCTTCATTTGCCCCTCTGTGGCACCTTAACCCTCACAGCTGCTCCCCAGGTGTCTTAGATGACAGCACTCATCTTCACACTAGTTTGTTTACTTTGGCAACACCTGAAAAAGGGAACAGCCGAAAAGAAAATAAAACTTTTAGCTTCCATTTAGCTTCTTTTGGACTTTAATTGTTTTTTTTAAGTCTTTTTGACTCAATGTTTCTCCAGCAAATTTCATTCATCATTCACCGCTCAGCATTCACAGTTCTTACAATTTTTTTAAAAATTTATTTTATGCCATTTCTTAACTATAGCTTGACCAAATCCTCTGTCAGCGGCATGCCATGAACGTTCAAAAGCTTTGTCTGATATTTTAAATACAATAGCTCTGCAAACGGCCTCTAAGCAGAGAATTAAACAAGATCATAGCTCAGCATGTTCTTCATTCCTTTTTGCTTTCTTGTGTTCAATGAGCATTAGAGTGCATTGATGCTACATGTTAGCTTTTACTTTCAAATATTCAGTGGAACGTTCTCGACGTGCAGATGTAAAAAAAACCAAGAGGAGAGCATTTAAGACGAGAGCTTCCTTTAAGCTGTTTGCTCAGACTCGCAGCGCGCTCTGTTCTGCTCCCAAAGTGGGATTCAGGTATTGCTAGAAGGTCATCAGGGAATTTCTCAGAGCCCCAGGAAAAATGTGCAGTAGTATAACTTCAGTGCTATTTTAGGATGCTCAGGCTCGTCGTTGTACCTCCCTCCTCTCCCCGTTCCTCTTCAATTATATTTTGAATGCTTTGAAAGCCACCTGAACACAAAACTGTTGGTAATGCAGCAAGTTCGATCCTTTTAGAAACACGCCAGATGTTATTTAGCAAAAGTAAGTTAGTTGTTGACTGAAGGGAAGGGCGGACAGTCCACTTCCTTCTGGGAAACTTCCACAGAAAGGATCAGTCATTAGTAATCTCTTGTCCTCTGAAACCTGACACAGCACATAAGCAGATTTGAAGGTATTGTGTTTGAGCTTTCTGGGTTTTAGTGAGCCGATTCTCCTGCTGAGTGTGACGGCGGAGCATCATCTCACACATGACAGCCCCCTCTGCCCACACACTGGCTCACTCCGTCCAGGGCCGCTGACTGCTGAGATAGCTGCCTGGCAGAGGCAGGAAGAGGGATCCTGGGAAGAGGAGCAGCAAGCAGATCGAAGGGACAAGTCACATGCTCCCAGGCTCTGTCGCTGTCAAGTTATGCAACATTAAGAATAAGCTTCTAGAGTCAAAACCTTCAAAATAAAACCACAGGCTCATAATTCTTCCTGTCAAATTCCCTCTGCTTAAATGACTAAAGAGCTACTTTTGTGCCTTTTTATGTGTTTTTTTTTTTTTTTTTGCCAAAATTAGAAATGGTTTAAAATCTTACATTGCACTTTAAAATGTTTTGGTTCAAGCACAAAGATTTTGTGATTAAAATGTGAGCAAAGATGTCTTGCTTGTTTACCAGCTCAGAAAATGCCAGGCATTTCTTCTACAGTGAGTCATGTTATTTCAAATTACGTGTTGACAACATTTATTTAATAATGTACATGAGTCAATTATAAGTAATATTTTGCAAAATAAAAACCTGAAGCTCTTGACCTTGACATCTCTAAGTGACTTTAAACATCTGTTGAACTCCTGGCAAGAACCAATGCAGACATGTTCCTGCTTTTAGTTTTCTACATTCGCCTTATAATCGACCTGTTGTTGCTACTTTTTGACATCTTATTGTAATTTGTAAAAAAAAAAAAAAAATCTGTATGCCTCTTTTATAACTGTTTATTGTTGTCACTGTTGTCCATTGTTGTCATCATTCTTTGCTGAAATCAAGTCTCTCTTGTAAATGAGTCCTCGAGGCTCAGTGGAATTAACCTGCCTAAATAAAGGTTGAATGAATAAGCATTTTTGATAATACTTTACAAGGCTCCATTTAGAGATGAATAATAAATAGTTTATGCTATAAGTTCCTCTATAAACACTTAATAAATAATTAATAACTGCTTATTATGCATTAATTTAGGATGACAGAGAGACAAAACTGACTAATTTCTTGCCATATAGTGAGCTGGACTAATATAATATTGTAATTTATCACTGCTTTATAAGTATCTACAACAAATATTATATCCTAAAAAATCTGATTTACAAATGCTTATTGTGCTTACAATGTAGTAACTTAGTTTGAAATGTTTAATATATTAATGAAACATATAGGTGAATGGATTTGACTCACTATTTGGCAAGGAACTACTCATTTTTGTCTCTCTGTCACCCTTAATTAATGCATAATAAGCAGTTATTAATGATTTATAAAGTGTTTATAGAGAAATTAATGACGTATCTATAAACTATTTATTAGCCATCTATAAGGGGATCCTTTTTGTAAAGTGGTGCCACATTTTTATCACACCAACACCAAAAGGTGAACAGTGGGGAATGATTATTATCTGCGGCATTTGTTTGCTTGTCTGTTAGCAAAATATCTCATGAACCACTGGATGGATTTTGATGAAACTCTCTTTGCATGAACATCTATGACTGATAATCTGATTCAAGATGGCGGCCATAGCAAATTACTTTGGCCAGCATAAAAAAAGGCCATGATTTGGTCAACTCTACAGATATAAATGTAAAATTTGGTGTGGTGGACATCATCTCCAACCCATTCACAAGATCTTACCGTGCCACTGACCTGCTGGTACCCTGTCATTCTGAAAGAGTCCAGATAGAAAAAAAAAAAAAAAACATGCAAGAAATTTAACACCCAACTAACGATGGGTAACAGTTTAGAGTTCTTGTAAATGCTCTGCTTTGTCTATGGTTATTTTTTCTTTCCCACATTATAATAAGTTGTAAATGTAGTTAATTTATTTTGTGAATTTAATGCTTTTAACTCTATTCAATAATGCTTTAACAGTAATTATCAAGTGGTGGCTTGTGGGCTACATCCAGCCCTCAGGCTCTTTTCATTTGGCCCACAAAGTATTGAAATGAATATTAAATCAAATGCAATATGACATAAGCAGTTTACTTGTTCATGACAAATGATCTGACCTGACTCGGACTGAGCAGAAATAAAACCTGCCACTTTAGTTTAACATGTAAAAAAGGGACTCGAGACTGAGTCCAGAGATGGGTCCATTTATTTTTCTGTGACGTTGTTTTGCATTTTGAACAAGAGTAACCTGCAAATTGATTTATTGTTTACACATTTATTTTTATTTTAACTCTTGTCCATAACGTTGAGCGTAACACAAACCTTGTCTTTAAACAAGGCTCTGAACTTTGGTATTTTTCTCCAAGTATTAATGATTATCTAACATTCATGATTTTTTGGTTATTTTATTGCATGTTCTTCAACATTTATCATATATTTTTCTTCTTGCATACAGAGAATTTAACTAAGGTAACTCAAAACTCAAAACTGTTACATCTTTAAAACAAAATAAAAATAAAATAAAATGTAGGGTTGTTATCTTTGAACGAGGAAAATGTAATTTATTTATGGCATAAATAAACAAGCACACACACACACACACACACACACAAACAAATAAATGAATGCATGGACAAATTTAAGTTAATTTATGATGAAAGGCTGATTAAAGGCACCCTGCACTGTCTGATTATAAAAATTCAGTAATTTGTGTCGATTGGTTTATTAAATAAATGCAGCAACATAATTTTTCAAAGAATTTTCAGTGTTTTAAAATCTAAATTAGTAGATTAAAGTAGCCTACTTTTAGTCAATTATTGTAACCATCCATCCATCCATCCATCCATCCATCCATCCATCCATCCATCCATCCATCCATCCATCCATCCATCCAT
>JARVGS010000548.1:14200546-14210635 GCA_031762315.1 Hypsolebias antenori | reverse complement strand
AATGTTACATTTACTCAGATTAAACTTTTGATCTGTCATCTATGTTCTATTACAAATAAAATATTGACATTTGCCATTTCCGCATCATTGCGTTCAGTTTTTATTCACAATTTGTTTAGTGTCCCAACTTTTTTGGAATCCGGTTTGTAAACTGCAGTATTTTAATTGTAATATTTAGACATTTTTAAACAATTTATACTACATACTTTATTTGTGTGCTTATCAAGAAAAAAGGTTTGTGCTGTGACAAAAGACTGCCACTGGCACCTGCTTCAGGAACTTGCTGGTCCCAAATTTCACTTCGTTTTAAAAAGAGAAAGCCTCACCTTTTCCATCTTTGTGTTGACACCTTCATGAGCACCAGACAGAAGGAGAAAAAAAGGCAGAGATGTTTCACAAAGGGAAAATCGTTTGAAAACTCATCAAACAAGTAATTCTCTGCTGGTTTGTTGCAGAACACATGATTAAAAACAGATCATTTTTCTACAATTCCAGCAGCGACAACAAGTGATTTACTTCAAAAACAGAAACTTTTAAATTATCTTTATAACTACACATAGCCAACGTGTGGTTTCTGCAATATCCTTAAACGTTTAACTCCAAAGGTGATCATACTGGCCGTATTGCAATTTGATTTTTTCACCTTTTGTATAAATAACAAAAGGACATTTCCTAAAAAGAACAGAAGCAGTTGTGTTCCTCCATGACCCCGCTCTGCACCAGAAATGATTGATTGCTTATCTCTCCGCTGCACCCTCCCTTCCTGTTAATTTTTTCCCTCTTCGTCCATATTTCTCACAATGCGTTTCTTCATCTCTTTTTTTCTGTCCTTTTCTAATTCCTATTTCTCGTAGTACAAGGACCTTTTGTAGAAACAGGAAGCTGAAAAAAACTGATTTATCGCTCAGAAAATAACTACTTGAATTCCTCCAATCACTTTCTTTTTTCAATTTAATTTTATTTTCATTCAATGTTTAGACGATTTGAAAACGCAAACTTTTCAACTGATCCCACAAATGTGTTCTCGACTGCCATTGAAAGGCACGTGATCAGTTATTGTATGTCTGTTCATTTGTCTTTCTGTTAGCAAAAATATCTTTTGGAACAGTAGTCTGGTTTGGTTTGAAAGCAAACCTCGGAAAGTGGAACTGGACGAATGTTAACGGCTCAATAACTTTTGGTGTTTTGATTCAAGATGGCTGTTCCTGCTAATCAAACTTTATTAAACATAAAAATAACTACACCTCTGAGAATTGAAAAGGCAGCTGTTGAGACTTATGTGGCAGTATCTGAGTCAGAGTCACCCTCAACGTGCACAAGATCTCACCACATGGTATAATCGCGCATAACGTTCAAGATTTGACCAATGGTTTCAGTTTAAAACTCACTGGACAACATGCATTTCTTTGATTGTTTGGCCTGTAATTTTATTCATGTAATTGTATAAATTCAGCTGATAAAATATAAATAAACTGAAACATCATGGGTGGTGTGCTCCATGGATTATTTTTTGTATAAAAATATAAAATAGTGGTTAATAATATTACTCTAAAACCTTTTTAGGACTTTTAATGGAACATCTCGGCTGTGGCTGAGTGGTTAGAGCATTCGTCCTCTAATGGAAGAGTTGGGGGTTCGATTCCACCAGCATGTTAAAGTGTCTCTGGGCAAGACGATGAACCACTCACTGCCTCCGATGTGTGCCCCATCGGAGTATGAATTCTATCTAAAGTACTGATTAATCTCTTCAGACGATTTGTTTGATAAGCTTTGTAGAGCTCTGGTAGAGTGCTGTATGAATGGGTAAATGAGGACACAGATTATATTGTAAAGTGCTTCAAGTATCTTGATTATATAGAAAAGTGCCATATAAGTACAGTCCATTTACCGTTTATGTGTTTAGAAACAAATGCATGTAAAATATGCAAAATAAAGCTAATTTATTTGTTTGCTTTTTACTTAGGAGATACAACATCACCTTCCTGAATAGATATTATCGGTCTGATGGCACAGACGACCATCCCTTCATTTGCTCGACAGAGAGAGAAAACGGGATGCTTCACTGCGCTGATGTGCCGCGCCGCCGTGTGGGCGGAGCTTACTGCGTCCTAGGTGCTGAGGAAGCTCAGTCTGAGACCAGACGAACAGCGGACAAGCCGGTGTCCTGTGTGAACTGGTATCAGTACTATAATGAGTGTCGGGCTGGGGAAATAAACCCCCACAAAGGAGCTATTAACTTTGACAATATTGGATATGCATGGATTGCCATTTTTCAGGTAAATTTAGGGAGAATTTATTAATTAAAAGTTTTGAGGACATGTAAGCTACATGTTACCATAGTTACATTTGGTTTGTTTGTTTTCATTCAGGTAATTACTCTGGAGGGTTGGGTAGACATCATGTACTATGTGATGGATGCACACTCCTTCTACAACTTCATCTATTTTATTTTTCTCATTATAGTAAGTATGCATACAAACACACATTAAAGGGATAGTCTGGTGATTTTTGATGTGATGTTCTGTCAAAAATGTATCAATAGTTAGTGCTTAGGAGAGAGACGCATGGAGAACAGGGTAGTAGTATTTGGGCTAAGCTAGCGGCTAGCCAAAAATCCCCATTTACGCTGTGCCACAAGCTTCTAAATAAACTTTACTAAAAACATCAAACCAGTGTTAAAGAATGCTACATTAGCTTTTGCCATTGTTTTCTCAACTGAGCAACATCTACACAAATGTTCTCCTGAAGCTGTTCAGCTGCATGACATTTTTGAGAGAGTTGTTTTATTGTCAGAAAAACAAGATAAAATCAGCCTCTGATTAGCTCGTCATTAGCCTAGACTTGTCGATGTCTTTTGCCCTTTTCCTCATATTTTGCTTTTTGACTGATGTCACACCTGATAAGCTACTAGCTCCTCTATTATTTGCAATAGAGTGGTTTGTTGCCCCCTAGTGGTAATAAATACAGAAGTACCTGTTCCTGGGATAGTTCATGGTAGGCCAATTTATTAACATAACAAAGATAAGACTGGCATAAAAAGGGGTTATTATGTTCTGCTGTTCACCATTAAAGCATGTGTCCAAGTTTTCCCCCTGCTTGATCATTTCTAAGACCCCAACCAAGAATATCATGCTATTGGTAACCATTAGAGCCAGTGGTTCCCAACCTGGGCAGCACGGTGGCACAACTGATAGAGCTGCTGCCTCTCAGCGAGCAGGCCCCCAGTTCAAATCCCGGTCCGGGTGCCTTTCTGGGTGGAGTTTGCGTGTTCTCTCTGTACATGTGTGGGTTTTCTCCAGGTACTCCGGTTTCCTCCCACAGACCAAGAACATGCGTGTTAGGCTGATTGGTAACTCTAAATTGTCCCTAGATGTGAGTGAGAGAGCGAATGATTGTTTATCTCATTTGTCTCTCCGTCCCTGTGATGGACTTGCGACCTGTCCAGGGTGTTGTCCCCCGCCCCTCACTTGCTGGACATGGGCACCGGCGATGGATGGTTCCCAATCCTGGTCCTTGTGGAACTCTGTCCTGCAGGTTTTACTTGTTTCCCTGCTTTGACGCACCTAATTTGAGTGAATGGGTGATTAACAGGCTTCTGCAGAACTTAAGGAAGTAATTAAATCACCGAATCAGGCCTGTTGGAGCAGAACACAGTTGAAACATGCAGGATGGTGTTCCTCAGGGACCAGGGTTGGGAACGACAGAATATCACCTAAATAAATCACCAGACTATCCCTTTAAAACGTAATCTGTTAAACTTGTTTAACAGCTGGTGTTTGCAATGTTTTTCAGGTGGGCTCTTTTTTCATGATCAACCTGTGCCTGGTCGTCATAGCAACCCAGTTTTCTGAAACAAAGCAGAGAGAACACGCCTTAATGAAGTCGGAGCAGCGTGCCCGACAGCTCCACCAATCGGCGTCCACGCTGGCCAGTGACAGCCAACCCGGCAGCTGCTATGAGGAAATCATCCGTTACCTGGCCCACCTGGGCCGAAAGGCGTGGCGGCGGCTCTCCCGCTGCTGCTCCCGGGTGCGCGCCCATTTTCACTGCACATGCACCTGCCTGAAAAGCCAATCAGGCGGTGGCGGTGGATCAGCCAGAGGGGGCGCAGTTGGAGAGATGAATGGACTCGCCAGCCGGCACTCGGGCCACGCGCCCAATGACTTGTTGCACCTTCATCAGCTTTATCATCTTCATCAACAGCATCATAAGCAGACTCATCAGCCCGAGCTCGCTGTCAGTAATGGAGGAAACGGTTTTAATTATCCTTTCATATTGCCGCTCTTAAGTCGCCTGGATGGTAAGGGCCGGGACCAGAAGAGGATGGTTGCCACGGAGACCCTCAACAGAGCGCCGCAGCTGGTTCTTGATCATGGTGAGAACGAGAACGAGGGCATGTGTGTTTCATTTGTGTGTGTGATTGGCCTCTGTATTACTGTATTGGACCTGGAGTTGTTCGGGCGTGGAGGTGTAGAACTGCAGCTGGTTGTGAAAGTGGACACTGGCTTTCAAACACAGTTTGTTTTAACCCTCCTGCTGCCCCAAGATCAAAGTGACCCACAATACCTCAGTGTTAAATCTGAGACTTTGTGGTTCATTTTCACCTAAGGGCAGCAGGGGGGGTTCATTCTCTTGCCAATATAGATTTTATACGGCCCTGGTTTTCTTATTTAAGTGATTTTAGTAAGTGTGACTAATTTATTATCTCATGAAAGTTTATTCTTTCCACTTATGAACTGCATCAACATGAGATATTCACTGATTATGATGTGTTCAATTTACAGTACCTTAGAAGCTTGAACCCAGACCCAAACTAACTTTGCGGCAGTTGTAAGTCCAAAAAAAAAAAAAAAAAACACGTGAGATTTGCTTTTTTGGTGCTCACTGTGCTCACTACCAACCAATAGGATAAACTGATACTATTTTAAGCATTCAAACCGTGTGACAATACTGATTCATGATTAAGAACCATTGCAGATAACCTTGTTAATAATAAATTAATGCAAAATTGATTATGAAGTAAAGGCTTATAAAATACAAAAGTCCCTCATTTATTGCTTGTGTTATTTTCTGGACTCCCCTGCAGTGAGTGAAAATCCGCGCACTAGCAACATTCTATTTATTTTAGTACAGTATTTATATATATTTTAAGGCTTTAGAAACCTTTCCTACACTCTTGCAATGTTATAAACTCTCAAACCTATGTGATTTTAACAATATACGTATATGTAGCTACTAAATTTCAATTACCAACTTGGCAGAACAGCATCGGATCAGTTCTGCTCCGACTTGGTTCCATTTCGGCAGACCTACCCTGCTGGTTCTGGTCAGCTCTCTGGCTCGGGGTAGTGGCGGTGGGCTCCAGAGAGAACGCCGGACCAAATTTTTTCTGATTGGATCAAAACTTTCCTTCTATGAATTTCAGCAGAAGGCAGTGGAGCTTCTGGGCGGGGCACTGTTGGCTTCTGGGAAATATAGTCCTTATGAGCGGCGATACAGTGTAAGCTTATTGAGAGAAAACTACAAAATGGCGGCACCTGTCCAAAGTATTTTATTTTTTTATTAACTTTTTTCACAGTACAGTACTGTTCCAATCATGTGAGTAATATTAAAGTTGACAATCGTGTCGTGCACAATTTTTTTTTCGTGTTCAGTCTTTCTTTGAAAAACCGCGAAAGAGCGAGTCCACAAAAGTCAAACCATGAAGTAGCGAGGGACTACTGTATAATCCAATGAACCATCTGTGTGTCTTTCACCTTCCCCTATAAACAAATTTAAACCAGTAAGATCAGTGAACAAGATGCACTTGTATTTTATTCAAACTTGGTTAGGATTGACAGAAGAAGAGAGTCAACCTTTCTTAAAAAAATAGTCTTTGGTGTCATTTTTCTATATTTTAAAGAATAAAAAAGACACTAGATTTGGCATGTAAACTTTGATTTTAATAAATTGCCTCTGTACCACACAGTTTTGTTCGCTGTTAGACGAACACGTTGCCGTGAGGCCTAGTCAGATGAATTCTCTCATGGTCATGATCTCATGATTACTGCTAAGATTCAGCTGTGCTGTAAGATATTAAAAAATAGGTTGCATATCCTTAGGGCTACAGATTTTGTAATGCATTGACAAGGCAAGCAGAATGCATTAACTCACCAGTGTATTCATATATTCACGTAATTATTTTCAAGGCAGCACAGACGAATTTCTCTTGCAGAAGATCAAACTGCAGGGTATTGTAATCCTTGTGCTCAACTAAACTAGAAAAAGGGGAAATTAAAAAAATTATAATGTATGGAACAAATATTAGGTAATCAACACCTTGTAAACTCATTAAACAATATTGCCCTAAAGATTAGAATTTTCTGAGAAGGGAATGAAGAGATGGGTTGAAAACGATTACAAAAATGATGTAACAAGGTAGTGAAGATTTCAGACAACATTGTTTTGAGTTAAATGTGATTATTGATTCAACGAGCATTTATTTTTGAAGCAGCATTTTTTAAAAGACAATGCAAACAAAGTGGGTGAGTACCCACTTAAAGACTAATGAAAATAATAAATAAAATAAAATAAAATCCCAAAGGTAGCATCAAAGTTCATGCTCAATAATCCAGGTATAAAATCCAACAATGTTCAGTAAGGTCATCTGGACAGGTTCTTTTTTTTCTGAGACTTTTCATCCTTCATCCAAAGGACTTCATCAATCCGAGAAGCCACCAAACTAAACTGGTTCCCACAAACAGCATACTCCATGGTGGGGAAAAAAACAGTTTGCTGGTGCTATGATGGCTTCTGGGGCCCTCCCTCTCCTCTGGGGCCCGCCCTGAGACAGTCATGCCAAAGTGGTTCAAAACACCAAAGTTCATGCTCAATAATCCAGGTATAAAATCTAAAGGTAACATGTTTTTCCAGAAATCCTAACAGGTCACTTTTGTAAAAGAAATCACCTCACTTTTGAGAGATGTCAACATTATTCAACCAATTTTGGTGAAACATGAAAATGAGTGTTCAGAATCAAAGCAGCATTAAAAATAATTTTTATTTCAACTTTGAGAATCTAAACATGGCCAAGGGCTTTTATTCAGGCTTTTCAAACCTCCTCAATGTTCCAGTGCACTTTATTATTCAATCAAAGTAGCTTACTGCTGCAACTACACACATTCATATAAAACTAGTTAAGTAACAGAGAAAATGCACAAAAAAGTTTAATACTGTTCAGTAATAAATCATAAGTGTACTTGGGGCACTTCTCACGTACAGTATTTAAAACAAAGAAAAAGCATCTCGGTCACAGGAAGTGTAATATTCTAGTTGGACGTTTTCAGCACGTTTTCCTGCTAAAGACTTTTTGCAGCCTGCGTCATCTTTAGACACACACCACAGAACAACCATATTGGATTTACTATATCTGTCTCCAAAACATGAATTTGTTGTAATTGTGATGACAAACTCCTCATGCTAGATTAGTGTTTGCTGTTATGTCATCAGAGCGTTCCTCCCGAGCGGCTTGCTAATGAATTCTGCTGAAATCTTAGCCCTCCCAGAAGCACACAGACTTCCACAAAGACACACTTGCACACATGCACATCCCTGGTATAATAAAAAGCTCTGTGCAACAACACGCCAAATCCACTGTGGCTTTCATGTTATTGAGTTTTTGTCTTCCGGAAATGAAAAAGGGGGTCCACTTTTTTTTTTCTTTGCTTGTTTTACTAAACAGGGATATTTTAAATATTTAAATTAAAATTAGCCTTCTTCGGAGGAATCAGAATCAGGATAGCTTTATTATCATTGCACCAAAGTACAGCAAGATGATGTCCGTAGAGTCATCCGAAAGATGGGCGGAGTGCACGTTGCTGCTGCTGCTAAGAGTGCAGCCCTTATTCTTTCAATAGAAAAGGGGAAAGACTGTGAGGAAAGGATAGTGGTATTACAAAAAAGATCTCTTCACACCTTGTCCTTGTCAGGACACGATTTAAGACATCAAGAAAACTCTACCAGCAAGCACATTTTATAGACACATTACATATGCATTTGAGGACAAGACGGTGATATTTGTCCATTTGTCCATGAAACACTTCCAGATAGCACCACAGTCCTGATAAGATGTTGGTGTCAGCCAGTACAGCTCTGATAAGCTTTCACAGATGTTCGTGGGAGGGTTTGCGCAGGGGATAGAGCAGAGCATGGGGTTGTTAGCAGAATGATTACCTTCATGACAGCACAGGATCTCAAGTGATTTGTTTGTTTGGAGTATGTGTTTGGGACGACTCTGAGCTACTACCACACCAAATTTTGGCTCAGCGTGAATGGCAGGCCAAAGTTCAGCTGTTAAATGTGTTGGGTAAGGTTGATCAGCTGTGACAGCCATCTTGAGTGAGGTTTACTCCTAAATGTAAAGAGTTGTAGAGGTATCCAACAAAGTTCAGTCCGGTCCTCTGGATAGTTACTTTTTTTTTTTTTTTTTTTTGCTGTTGATGTTTCGTCCTTCATCCAAAGGACTTCTTCAGTCTGAGGAGCCACAACAAACTCAGTCCCACAAGCAGCACACTCACAACGTGGACCAACCAGTTTGCTGGTGGTTTCTGGTCTCAACAAAAATAGAAACTGTCCAGATGACCTGACCAAACTTTGATGTTTTTTTTTTTTTATCAGTATTATTGCGCATGAACTTTGATGTTTTGAACCACTTTGGCTATGGCTGCCTCAGAGGAGTTGATGGGGAAGAAGGCGAGTCCCAGAAATCACCAGCAAACTGGTTGGTCCACTATATGAGTGTGCTGCTTGTGGGACTGAGTTTGTTGTGGCTCCTCGGACTGAAGAAGTCCTTTGGATGAAGGATGAAATGTCTCAACAAAAAAGAAACTGTTCAGATGATCTGACTGAACTTTGTTGGATTTTTTTTTCTGGATTATTGAGCATGAACTTTGAAGTTGTAGAGGTACATCCACTGTGTTTCACTAAAATCAATCCAGCGGTTCAAAAAAAAAAAGAAAAATTTGCTAAAAAGCCGCGTTGACTAAGATTTTATACAAATATGTCTGTAGCGCTTGTGTTGTGAACGACGCTCGGCTACTACCACACCCAACCTTAACTCAGTATCTGTTAAACTGACCTGAGTCAGAGACATTTTTGTTCTGGCCAATGACCGTAAGCTGTGGCAGCCATCTTGAATTGTATTGAAATAATCAGCTGTTCAAATTTGATCAAAACCATTACTGCCTTTCACCTTCGGCATTAGGCACTAAAAACATAGAAGTATTATCTTCTAAGGTTTGAGTTTCATCCATTTTTAGTTTATTAAACTGACTATAAATGTGCTTTGTTGCTGATAGTGAGTAAAATTATTTTAAAAGTCAGCAGAACAGGGACTACAACAACGGAAGCATTTAAGGGAGATGGTCTATCTTTTCATTTAAGATCCTTATCTGGAACAGTTTGTCTACAGAAATAAAACTGTTGTTAGATAAAAGTGTGTTAGAATAAAACAAATGTTAGAGTTTTTACTCTCAGGTGAAACAAAGACAGATCTGCAAACACTGATTTACATCAGCTTGGACAGCTGTAACTGAACATTGTTTTTTCCCCACATGTATTTTCTTCTGACCATGTTTGCATTTGTTATTTGTGTGTGTATGTGTGTGTGTCAATGTCAATATATTTCTATAGCACATAAACGATAAAAGCTGACCAAAGTGCTTTACAAGTAAGTTAAAAAAAAGAAAGAATAAAAATTAAAAAGAGAAACAGTAAAAAAAGAAAAAAGAAAAAATAGAAAAGAAAAATAAAAAAAACAATGTTTTGTTGTACAGTAGTGTTTACTTTAGCCATGTGGCTGTAAAGGTATTAGCAGTTCAGTTTTCTTTAAAGAAGTGGTTCTCAAGCCGGGGTTCCTGGACCCCCGGGGGTCCGTAAACAAGTGCTTGGGGGTCCGGAGAATATATATATATATACAGGTAACCCCCGGTTTCCGGCTTAGTTCCGTTACACCGGCCCGGCCGGATACCGAAAGAGCCGGTTACCGGAACCGGCTCCCGGTGCGGCGAAAACGAAACTAAAATCCAACATGGCGGCCGTCACGTCTTTTTA
>JARVGS010000548.1:14083374-14095599 GCA_031762315.1 Hypsolebias antenori | reverse complement strand
AGGGGCCCAGTCCTAGTGTGAGTAGTTTGTCCATCAGGGTTTGGGGGATCATGGTGTTGAAGGCAGATGTGAAGTCCGCAAAGAGAATACGGACGTAAGAGTCTTTCTGCTCCAGATGGTTGAGCGCAGTGTGGACCACAGAGGAGATGGCATCCTCTGTTGATCGGTTCTCGCGGTATGCCCCAGGCCCCACTAGCAGCTTGATGATGACAATCACAGCAGCTGCTCTCCCAGATCTCCCTCCAGAACCGGGTCCAGCAGACAGAGTGATAGAAGATGTGAAAGGTCACAGATGTTTTTCACTTATTAATGTCAAATGTATATGAGCCATGTGTGTGTGTTGAGCTTTGCCTGGACAGAGTGGAGCTGAAACGTGGAGTTTTTCACCTGATAAACTCAAGGCCTAAGCTGAAGGCAGTGCCCCTGATATCATTATAAAAAGACACTTTTTATGCTCTCTTGGAGCAGACTTGGAGACAAAGCACCATGTAAACATCTTGCCTGCTTGTCACTCTGTTCCATCTTGCAAAATTAAAACCAGGGAAGAAAATATCTTCTCCTCTTCTGTGGTGCATATTTACTTAATAAACTATTAAAGGATAATATTATATTATCCTAACACAGAACATCCATGGTTTCCTCCATGGAGCCAAACAGATCCGTAGAGTTCAGTCCATGCAGGCAGATGGAAGATAATGGAGATGGCTGCCATGACAGGCCTGAGCCCGAGGCTGGAGGGGGGCGCCGGGAACTGAACCACTATGACATGATGGCAAGGCAGTGACACACAAAACTCCACAAGTATGTTGCGGTCATACCCGTAGCATGGGTGGGCAGTGTAGGCGCAAAAAAAAAAAAGTTAAAACCTGAACAACAGGAACAAAAAAAGATCGAGTGAATGCGGAGCTCCCATCAGTGCTGTCATACTGCGGCGCTTGTGACGTCACTCGCAGTGCTCGATCGTGATGTCACTAAACTCTAAACGTCAATAAACGTCACTTTAAACTCCTATATTAATAACATTATAACAGCAGATATTAGTATTTTCAGTATACTGTAATCATTGAATCAGCATTCAATCATTTTATTATTATTATTATATCATTATAGTTATTTGCAGTTTAACTACTTTTGCAAACTTTGTAATATTTTAGCCATTCATCCATCAAAATGTTTAGCTCATTCAGGGGTGCTATGATGTTTTTCTTCTACTTTTCAAAAATGTAACTTTATGAACATTTATGTTTCCTAACTTATAAAGCCACACATACATTTTTAATAAAGATATCAAGTTACAGAGTTCAAAATCCATTCATATTCACAACTACATAGCAGCTTAAAACCTGTGTCACTTTTATTAAGAAAACTGGAAGATGGCTGGTTGATCCAAACTGGCTGAGTGTGGTTACAGCTCATCTTTAGACGTCTTGTTAGATGATACTTCTGACGACTCCTTCCCCTCCTGAAAAACAGGGAGAAATGTTGAAGTTGAATGTGGAGTTTTAAAAAGTGGGAAAAATATTTAAGGGGAAAAACAAACCTTGCTCTGATCGTCGGTTTTATCTGTATCTTCAGCATCAGGGTCTTCCTCATCATCATCTTCATCTTCAACCACATCACTTTCCTCCTTTGGCAGAACTCCTCCGTTATCCAGGAACTTAGAAAACGTCTCCAGATCTCTTTTTCCTGTGTAACTGATCACCTGAGAGAAAACCATAATGTGTTCAAAATATGTGTGCGTGCATGCATGCATGTGTGAGTGTGTGTGTGTGTACCTCTTTGTCACCAGCTTGGAAGTATTGAATTGTTGGAAATCCATTAATTACAACAGACTCCACTTCATTGGCCGTGGCGTCCATCTTGGCTATGATGATGTCTTCGTGCTCGGCGTATTTCTCCCCAAGCTGATCCCAGATGGGGGCCAGCTCCTTGCAGTGTCCACACCATGGCGCATCTACACACACAAAAAAAAAGCAAACAGAGATATCCGCAGACATAATAAGAAGTCATTTTTTATGCTGGGATTATAGCTAACATCTCTGTAAAACATTTCAGCGTTCTCCAACTTGAACGACTATAACAACTGCTTTGAGAAGCATTTAGCATTTTGTTTTAATTTTATCAGTAAAGGTGCCAGGTTATTGTGAACAAACTCTTTATTTCCCAATTTTTTTTTTTTTTACACATTTTATGCAATTTAGGCACCAGAACATAGCTCTTTCTTTTTCTTTGTACAGCCAACGCCTTGCAATAGCATCCTCCAGCGCTGTTCTACTCTGGGGTGTAAATTGGCCTGGGCCTATCCCTCAGGCCAGATTATAACCCTATAATATCAGTAGTGTTGAGTCATATACACAATTTTTTTTTAAATTTTTCAAAATTTTATTGGGGGTTCTGCTTTGTCAGGCAAGTTGAGTGAGAAAGATAACATATTTAAATCTTAAAACGCTATGGTATGTGGGGTATGAATTGGCCAGATTATGGGTCTATAGATGGGTATATTCTGGCATGGAGGAATATAGTCTGGTTTAGGTTATGTTACACACCTGTGTACAATTTGGCCCTGGGAAGTTTTATACCGGGGGTATACTTTGGCCTGGGTCAAAACTCGGGTTTAAACTGGGCTGGGGTTAATTTGGCCTGTTACAGTGGGACACACCCTGGACTAGTCGCTCAATGTGTCTACAATGTCACTGCAACAGGACTCACCTTTTCTCCTCTCAAATTTCCCTGAATGCAGAGTGCACAAACCCCAGCCAGTTGAAATAGATGACAGCTCACCTGGAACCTGGTTCTGCTGGAGGTTTCTTCCTGTTAAAAGGGAGTTTTTCCTTTCCACTGTTGCCTTTGTGCTTGCTCACGATGGGAGACTGTGGCAAAGTGGATTCTACACAATCTGCTGGCTTCCTTTGATAGATAACTTTTACTAATTGACTTTTTAATGTACAGTATGTGAATGTTTTTCTACAGTGTCCTGAGATGACGTCTGTTGTGATTTGGTGCTATATAAATAAATTTAATTGAATTGCTACTGCATTTTAAACACTTCATAGACATTCTTCTCCATATGACCCATATACAGTATTTCCTTCTATTCTGACTTTTGTTGTAAAAACTGACATGGTTTTAAGTTTGTTTTGGTGCATGACATATTTGTTATATTTGTATTCATTTCCATCATTTTCATTTTTATGTAGTTTTTATTGAAAGTAGAATACAAAGATATGTGATAAATCTTTCAAATTTAATTCTAGATTGATGATGATGAAACATAAATTCATTTTACAATAAAATAAAACAAAACTATACCGTTTGTCCAAAGTAGGTTTTTTTTTTTTTTTTGGCCAGACAGACAATAGTTAAGTTTAGCGCAAATTTGTAGCTTCTCAAGTTTTAATTTCGGTTCAAAAGAAATCAAAATTATTAATCAGTAAACTTCGGCCCTTCAACTGTGAGGCAGAAACCCTTAAATTTAGGGAAACTTTAGCAAATGTAAATTATAAAATAGATGTAGAACATAAGATGCAGATTGACTTACAAAACTCAACAAAGACGTTTTTGGTCGGGTCCAGAGCAACAGCTTCAAAATTCTTGCCCACCAAAACCTTTACTGGTCCTTTGTTCCAGTCCTCTGGGATCTCTTCAGAGCGATAGTAAGGCTGCAGCACAAAAACAGGACAAGTTGTTAGTTTAATGCTGCTGTTTGACTTCGGAACTGTACGGACTGTGGGGTGATACCTTGGCGGTGTCATCTAAAATTTCTTGACACAGCTGCCGGAGTGAATTTTCAGTCAGATCCCCAGAGGGAATGGCGAACTTCTTCTGTGTTTCCATGCTGATAACACGTACGGTGGGCACGTCACTTTCTGACACGCCAAAATATTTCAGGACATGAGACAATTCTGCTGTCACATCAATAGTGATGAACAGCATCTGTTGAAGACAGAAGCCATTTTATTTAATGTCATTGCAGAGAATATTCACATTAAAATCATAGCTCAGATTTTCTGAAGTGGGGTTTTGTTTTGAAAAATTTTAACAGTTAATATCTTAACTGGTTTAAAAAAAAAAAAAAGTTTATTCTTATCCATAGTTTGGTTGAAATTGCCCACCATCCTAAAACAACTTGAATCCCCCCAAAACTATAATAATTCATGAGAATTCTGTTTTATTAACTGTGCTCTGAATTTTGCATTACATAGATATTTATGATGACCGTATTTTTTGGACTACTGTATAAGGAAAACTTTAAATCCTTTAATTTTGCAGTTATTGTGAATAAGCTGAATAAAGTTTGACTTATCTGACTGTTTTGTTTCGCTTGATGTGCTAATCCGGTGCGCCTTATGCATGAAAACAGACGTGTTCATTGATATTGTGCCTTATAATCCAGTGCGCCTTATAGTCCGAAAAATACAGTATTTATAAGTGCTAACTGTGGCACGTCTGGTTTTAATGTGATATTTACGTCAGAATCACCATGTACGGCACAATTATCAGTGATGAAAAAGTAAAAAAAAAAACATTAACTTTATTATATTTATTCTTCAACTTTTCAGTAAAGTTCGAATTAAACGATTTCCCTCACTGACGTTGTTGAAAGACATATCTACAACAGGTGATATATTATTTGTTCATAACTGCTCCACAAAATTATTATTACCAGTAATAATGTTATTAATAACATAAGATGCTAACTGTTGTTTACGTTTAGCTGATTAGGATGACATATTTGACTTTCGGTAGAAAATATTACAATTTGGAAGATTTAAATTCTTGTTCAACTAAACTACTACATAGAAAAGTACTATTAGGCTACTGTAGTTACTAAAGACAATGTGATGTAGCTTGAACCCTGTTAAATAACCATTAACTGAAAGATATGTTGATGTGTCTTCTATTCTTAATATTTCACAAATTGGACATATATGTCATATATGTAGGCCAGTCTTAATTGCTAGCCATTTGCTACGTCAGTATCAACCATACAACCGCTGAGCACATTTCATATGATGACATTACTGATGACTTTGCATCAAAGAAGGCAAAAAGCGTCAATATTTATGTGGCAGTTGTTGCGTAGATTAATCTGTATTTCTTGTTTGAAAAGTAATAGTGTAGAATCACCTATTTAAAGTAGGGTAAGACAGTTGCACGAGAGTTATGAAACTTATTTTGTGTTTCTTGAAGTGCAATAGTGTATACTGTCTTATTCAAAAAAGGTTCGGACCTTCCTTGAAAGCTGTGCAGTGCAGTTTTTCTCTTGATAAAGTGCAATTGTTGCAGGAGGGATTGTTCGCCCAGGGCACCGAAAAGGTTAGGACCGCCCCTGCTGGGAGGTCCCGAAGCCTCATAGCCCTCCAATCTCAGAATCTCAGAGACAGCTTGTACAAGCCACTCAGCATGCAGAGTATTACATAGTAACCTACAGGGTAATCATTTTCTTTTCTAAACTATCAATATATTTTCCTTACAGGACTGTGCAAAATGAACTTGTTTATTATAACACAAACTCCAGGTCTTTACCCTTCCTTTGAACTCTTTGGCAACAGTCCTGAAACTTTCCACCAGGTCAATGTGACTGTTCACCGTGGAGTTGACGAACAGCAGGCTGTGCAGGAGGATCCGAGAAGTAAAGATTTTGTCCGCCGTCTGGAAACGTACACAGAATATATTGAGATTAACCTGAGATTTTATTTTGTGTTTTCTAATCGAACTTATGTGCTTCACCTCCTGGCTGAACGGGATGACCAGCTCCAGGCTGTTCTCCTTGATGAAGGCCGTGAGGTTGTGTTGATCAAGCTTCTTTTCTTCTGACCACACAAAGTCCGCTCTGCCATCATCAAACTGACAAACACACACAAAGCTAATCTATTTGACATTGATAAGTCAATATGTTCACTCAACAGAAAATCAGCATCCTGTTATTTAAAACATTCTACACTCATTTTCAACCCTCAGACGAAATGATCTTCAGCTGTTTTGGCCATATATTAATATAACAATATTGCCAATAAAAACCTTTTCCTGAAAATAATGTTATAAATTGCCTTTCCTGCAAAAATGCACTGTGAATGCTGAAGAACTTGCTGAAAAACAGCTGAAATTAGCTTTAAAAGCACGCTGAATTGTAGCAGACATAAAAGATCAAGCCTTAATTAGCAGAAGAAAGCAGAAAGAACACATTTTTACCGAAATAGTTCTAAATGAGCAGATATTAGCACGAAAAGTAGGAAATTGGCTAAAAGAAAAGCTGAAATTGTAAACAACAACAACAACAAAATATTAGCTGCAGGCAGAGAGAAGCTTGAACTACCAGAAGAAAGTGGAAAGAACTGAAATATGGTAAGCTAAAAAAAATTGGAATTAACTTGAAAGGCTAAAATTTGCATTAAAAAGCTAAATAGTAGCTAAAATGGCAAAAAAAAACAAAAACAAAAAAAAAAACCTCACTAGGTTCCTCGAGGGGTCATGGGAGTTTGCCCATCCAGTCTACATGTGTTTTGTGGACCTGGAGAAGGCATCTGACCGTGGTCCTCGAGGAACACTGTGGGGGTGCTTTGTGAGTATGGGATTGGGGGCCCGTTGTTTCGGGCTCTTCGGTCCCTTAAAAGCGATGCGAGAGTTTGGTTCCCATTGCCAGTAGTAAGTCGGTCCCCTTCAGGGTGGGAGTTGGACTCCGCCAGGGCTACTCGTTGTCATTGATTCTGTTCATAACTTTTATGGACAGAATTTCTCGGTGCAGCCAGGGGTGGAGGGATTCTGATTCGGTGGCCTCAGGATTCCATCTCTGCTCTTTGCAGATGATGTGGTCCTGTTGACGTCATCGTGCCGTGATCTTCAGCTCTCACTGGAGCAGTTTGCAGCCGAGTATCATAGTCTGACTGGTTGAGGTCATGGTCCTCAACCAGAAAAGGGTGGATTGTTCTCTTCAGGTCGAGGGTGAGGTTCTGCCTCAAGTGGAGGAGTTCAAGTATCTTGCAGTCTTGTTCACAAGTAAAGGAAGAATGGAGCATGAGATTGACAGACGGATTGGTATAGCATCTGCAGTATTACAGACTCTGTCCGTTATGATGAGAAGGGAGCTGAGCTGTAAGGCAAAGCTCTCTGTTTACCAGTCAGTCTACATTCCCACCCTATGGTCACAAGCTCTGGGTAGTGACCGAAAAAAAATTATATTGCGGCTACAAGTGGTTGAACTGAGTTCCTCTGCAGGGTAGGTGAACTCTCCCTTAGAGATAGGGTGAGAAGTTCTGTTATCTGTGAGAAACTCAGAGTAGAGCCGCTGCTCCTCCAGATCGAGAGGAGCCAGTTGAGGTGGTTCGGGCTTCTGGTAAGAATACCCACTGGGCGCCTTCCTAGGGATGTGCTTTGGGCATGTCCAACTGGGAGGAGACCCCGGGGAAGACCCAGGACACGCTAGAGAGACTATGTCTCTTGGTTGGCCTGGGAACGCCTCGTAATCCTCCCAGAAGAGCTGGACGAGGTGGCTGGGGAAAGAGATGTCTGGGCCTCCCTGCTCAAGCTGCTGTCCCCACGACCCAATTTTGGAACAAGCGGAAGGTAATGTTGGATAGATGGAATTCCAAAAGCTTTAGTTAAAACATTTAAGTGTCCCATCTTTACACTTTAAGTCATCTGGAGTTTTGATTTTATTGATTAATTAATTAATTTATTATTATTGTTTTGTGTGTGTGGAAATAATATTATGCTAACGCATCTATTGAAGGGTGTCTTATGTCAACCAGAAAAAAAACTGGTTTGACATAGTTAAGACCACTGCTGTGATGGCTATGCAGCCACAGTGGAGCTTAATAAGGACAAATTTTGGAAGAGGCTGAGAAAGATTTAAGAAGCAACAGCTAATAAAATAAACAAAATATTTAAAAAGAAACTCAAGGACTACAAGTTAAAAAGAGTGCAAGGATAAACATCATAAGCACACATCAACAAAAATGGTCCTAGATATGAGAATGTACCTTTCATGCCAGAAAAGGGGAAATTCATAAACATTCAAAGTCAAGTCAGTCAGATGTGCAGCCAATGCAGAAGAGCCTTAATGTGTCAGGGTTCCAACACTCTTCTGCAAACTCTGCAGCGGTGTTCTCGGAGCATTTGTCTTCATGTATCATGTTGCCGTTTGGGGGCCACAATGGACCTTACAAATATTTTAAACATTTTCAAAAAATTGGTGCGACAAGCCTTTTCCCAAAATAGTCTAACACTGCATTCATACTGAAGATCTTAATGCTCAAGTTAAAAAATTCTGCTCGGACAAAATAATTTTGCTGGGTTGTTCACATTATAATTTAAATATGACAGCCATCAGATTCAAGTCGCTGGCCATGAAGCAACCTGCGTCCACAAAAATATGTGTGATACGCAGCTCGCTGTGTTTATGTGAGTACAAATGAATACACACATGTTAACATGTGTGAATCAGTTCTAAAGTTGTTGTGTAATTCTTCGTCTTCTTTTGGCTTTTCCCTCTTCAGGGATTGCCACAGCAAATCATCCTCCTCCATCTCACTCTGTCCTCTGTCCTCACTCCAGGTACCCCTATGTCCTCTCTAACTGCATCTGTATATCTCCTTTTTGGCATTACTCTTTGTCTTTTTCCTTGGAGCTCTATTTCTAATATCCTTCTACCAATTTACCCACTGTCCCTCCTCTGGACATGTCCAAACAATCTCAGTCTGGGCCTCTCTAACTTTATCTCCCCGTTGTTCCTGTGCTGTACCTCTGATGATCTATTCTCTCCTACGTCTTCTTTCTGTGGCTCATCAAGTTAATTCCCTTGTAGTTGCTACAACTCTGTACATCACCCTTGTTCTTAAAAATGGGCACCAGAACACTTCTTCATTCCTGAGGCATTTTCTCACTCTGAAATATGCCATTAAATATTTTAGTCCAAAACCTCACAGTCATCTCTCCAAGACTTTTCCAAACCTCCACTAGCATGTCGTCAGGATCCACTGCCTTCCCTTTCTTTATTCTTTTCAAAGCTTTCTAAACTTCATTCTCACTTATCTTTCCCACTTCCTGGTCCCCAGTTTCTGTGACCTCTGCTCTTCTTTCCTTTTCATTCTTTTCATTCAGTGCCTCTTCAAAATACTCCTTCCATCTTCTCTTCACATTCTCCTCACTTATTAGAACATTCCCATTACTATCTTTAACAAGCTTAACCTGCTGCACATCCTTTCCAGCCTGATCCCTTTGTCTTGCCTATCAGTACAATTCTTTCTCACCTTCTTTAGTGTCAAGCCTCCCATACAACTCATCATACACCTTCTGCTTTGCCTTTGCTACCTCTCTCTATGCTCTATGTTGAATCTCCTTATATTCCTGTACTCTTCAGTCCTCTCACTGTCATATTTCTTCTTGGCTAACCTATTTCTTTGACTAGCTTCCTGCACTTCACTATTCCACCACCAGATCTCCTTAGCATCTGTTCTCTGTCCAGATGATACACCAAGTATCTTCTTACCGATCTCTCTAATTACAGTTGCTGTAGTAGCCCAGCCCCCTGGAAGCTCTTTCTTACCACCCAGAGCCTTTAATAGCTCCTCTCTGTACTCCTCACAACATTTTTCTTTCCTCCACTGTTGGTTGGCTTCTCTGATTTTACTCAAATAGTAAAATTATAATTAAATTAAGGTGACGTGAAATAAGTTTGTTACTTAAACAGATCAATAAAATTTTGAATTGATAATGATACAACTTGATTTTTAAAGCTTCACTGGTGGGTTAACTAATTTCATGGTAATTTAGTCAGTTGTTGTTGGTGTATTTTATTGGTTACGAAACTGTGATAATTGTACAAAATGAAAAGCCTGTACCAGTGTTTGCAGGCTTCAAACTTTGAAAACCAAACATGTTTGCAGCTATAATTGTTCTGTTTTACAGAGAAAGCTGAGACATTCTTCTAACATTTTGATGAGACAAGCAATAAGTATGCTTGCAGTGCACAATTCTCTGTTTAACATCACACTTAAAACTGACAGTACAGGAATGTATTATTGACAAAGGTTGAAGCTCATCTTAATTCACAGTTAGGTTGTGTAAGGAAATAGAGTAATAACTGGCAGGTCATCCATGACTTTGACTGACTCTGACTTAAAGAGGATTTCAAAAGTTTAAAAAGCTTTGACAAATAAAACATATGCTCAAATCTAGAAAAGGACAGAAAAATCAAGCCTAGGTCACCACAGCAATGTCAATGAACAGGAGAAGCAGCAAAAACTGAAAATTTTCTCTGTTTTGAGAACAGAGCTGGCAGTAGGGATTGTTGTATACTTTCAAGAGATTTTCTTTATGACCTGCTTCTTTACAATGAACATTCAGGCACTTAAACTGTAGACTAATTATTACAATATAAATAGGCTAATACAGCTTCCTCGAAAGTCACACCACCATGATTTGTTGCTATTTATTGCAATAGGAGAAATGAGATGGGTGGAGAGGGCTACATGTACACTCAAGTATTTGTTTCTCTTGTCTAATCATGCAAAAACACATTCTGACAGTGACACACAGCAGACGTCATCGATGGTTTGTTCAGATACTTCTTTCAAGCCAAAGATATATGACCAAAAACAGCCATTTCAAAAACTCTATGTCACTAATTCAGGAAATAAGATTGTGGAATTGCTTTGATATCGCCATTACAATTTTTAAACAATTTATATGTTTGAAAAGATGATTAAGTTTAAATTGTTAGGAAAGTAAAATCCCATGGGAGTAATGCTTAATGTTTTTTGTTTTTGCTTTGGGGAATGTTCAAGCCTGAGTTGTTGTTTGTAGTTATTAATTAATTTATTTTTTTTAAATAAGGGGTAGATATTTTAGGAATTTTCTTCTTTCTGCACCCTGCACCACTCAATGTTTTGTTCATTTTAATTATTTTTTTCTTTGTTTTGTTTCTTCTAAACAAATGAATAAATAAATTAAAATACATCAATTCTAAATATTTTTAAATTGTTCATGCCACAAAATGTAGGCAAGCACCAGTATGTTTGCATTTGTCTGTCTGTCAGTGTGTCTTATGAAACCCTGGCTAATTTTAATCAAACTCTCATAATGTACAGTAATCACATGCTGAGTCAACCGCAGACACACAGTATATGTGTTTTTATATGTACATGTGCACATGGATATATATATATATATATATATATATATATATATATATATATACTGTATATATATACTGTATATATATATACATCATGTAGGGTCTAGCCCGCCCCTTGCACAGTGATTGCTGGACACGGCACAGGCGACCCCCGTGACCCAAAATGGAAGAAGCGGGTAAAAGATAATGGATGGATGGATGGATGGATGGATGGAGGGATGGATGGATGGATGGATGGATGGATGGATAACATATTTAAAAGTTGTTTCCACCATCCATCCCAGACCCATCCTGGTCTGCATGTCAGCCAAGATCAGGGTTCAGCCTTCATGATTACCCGAGGCCGTGGTCCGGGCAATAGCCTTCTACAAGTCACCAGCTTGTATGATCCTTCGCAGTGACAACACGGCTTGGAGCCTGCAGAGCACAATAGGCCAGGATCCAGAGCCCGAGCCCCGAGTTGGCACCAGGGACAATCTTCTGTGGTGACTAGCGGAACTCAGACCTGCCTGGCCTGGCTCCGAGGCTTCTGGTGAGAGGACTGGGGAGACCAGCAGAGCTACATTGAGCTCGCTCTGAATCTTGTCAGCAGCCACCAAGCACAAAAAACGCCGGCACTTGTGCATTAGATCACAGTGTTGCCATTATTGTTTTTAGAATCTTTAAAACAGGTCCAGCCACTGTTCTGGGGTCTGCGAAATTGCAAATGGCAAATCGGTGTGAAAAGTTTCTGAAAGATCCAGTGGCTCTGCCCCCTGACCAATCAGTGGCTGACACTGTTCTGATGTCACGTTTAGGTACCTGCTCGGCCCGGTTGGAACCATAGATCCAAGGGTTCTGAAAAAGGGATCGGTTCTACGTACCGTTACTAATGAAAAAGCCTTGGAACCGGGCTGAGTTGAGTCAAGTCATGCTGTACCGTTACTAATGGAAAAGAGGTATAAGATATATGCTAAACAACAATAATGTAAAATAATATAGTTTATTAAACAGCAGCCTGAACATTTATTTTATTTTATTTATTTATTTATTCATTCATTTCATATAAAAAAAACAATGACAATTTTATACACAGAAGAAAACTGAAAAAC
>JARVGS010000548.1:14062320-14074447 GCA_031762315.1 Hypsolebias antenori | reverse complement strand
AAACAGCATACTCGATCGTGGGAAGAAAAAAACAACAACTGTTTGCTAGTGCCGTTTTTTTCCACGATGGAGTATGCTGTTTGTGGGAGTTAGTTTTGTTTGCTGGTGGCTCCTCAGATTGAAGAAGTCCTTTGGATGAAGGATGAAACATCTCAGCAAGAAAAGAAACCGTCCAGATGACCTGACTGTAAATTGCTGGAAGATGTCCTACTGACATAATCTATTACCATAGTCCTAAATGTGCTGTAAACAGTACTGTGACCTAATTTTATAATTATAGACGTTTGCAGCTCAAAAGTTTCACTCTGAATTAGTTCAAGAGATTACCAGTGTCCCACATACGACACATTATACACCCATCAACAAACTAATATACAGCAATCAATAGCAATGGCCTGAACAAGCAAAGACCTTGAATGAACTATGACCTCGATTTGTGACCTTGGCCTATAATATGTCTGTGTTTTGATGGGCGTACAATAAAAATTAAAGCTTAGCTGCAGCGTTAACACGGTTGGATATTTTGGGGTTCAGTGAGGAGTCACCTTGCTGCCCACGCAGGATGCAGCATTCCAGGTTGTGGGCGATTCCTGAGGCTGCTCCTCGGTCCAGCTTCTTTGACTGACATGACCCATGTGACCCTCCTTTTTAGGAAACGCACTTAGAAATTGTCCATTACCTGGAAAATTACAACAAACTTGCTGAAAACTGAAACACGGGAACTCTCAAGAACACTTTCGAAAGAGGTCAAATGGACTGAAATGTTCGATTTTCTCTTCATCAAAACGACAGTTTGGAAACGCCACGATGACTACGTACCTACGTAGCAACACGGACTGTTGCAGTGACTGTTGGCACTGCTCCAAGGGAACCTGCAGAGAAAAGCAAACATTCAAACAGCTTCAACAGAGGAGGAAAACTGGAACATCATAAACAAACACTGCTGAAACACGAGCAGGACATTAACCAAATAATAAAAAAGTAGAAGTAACATTTACTTTAGAAGAAAGGTGTCTTTATCATCATTGTAGGTCACAGTGAAATTGATGCAAGAAAAAATACTCTGAAACCACTCATAATATATACTGTACATGTAAAACAGAAAACACCACAGAACACGATTTAAAACCACTAAAGAGTTAAACTGGGATTTGTGCATTGAGTTTGAAGTGAGGTAACCAACAAGTGTATCTGCAGATTTTTTAATACTCTGGTGTCCTCCTGCCTGCCTCAGTGCAGCTCCTGTACCGAATAGTAACACAGTCAGTCGGCGGGATTTGTAATGAAGGAACTGCAGAAGATCAGAAGCAGTTTTGTATCCAAGTCGTTCTTCTTGAGACTCCTCGGGAAGTTTAGTCTCTGCTGGGTCTTCACGATAACTGTGGTTTAGTTTGTCCAAGAGCGATCAACAAAAACGAGGATGTCAAGGAGCTTGAAGGTGTGGACAGGTGGTGGTCGAGCCAGTTCTGCTTCCTGAAGCCCAGGATGACCTCCATTGTTTTGCTTTGTTCAGAGCCAAATTATTCCCTGAGCAACAGGCTGTTAACTTCAGGATCTCCTGATGTATGCTGCCTTTAAAATGAGTCCAACCACTTTAGTGTCGGTCCTCAACAGATTTGACGATGGCTGTGTTTTTATGGGCCAGACTGCATCATGGGTGTAAAGACAGTAAAGGAGGGGGCTCTGCATGCAGCCCCAAGGAGAACCAGGGCTCAGAGTACGTGTAGAGGGGAAGTGCGTACAAAGTCTCACAGCTGAAGGCCGAATGGTTAAAACATCCTTTATTCAGGCATTTGTGAAAGGGGAAGTGGGGTGCAAAGTGTCCTGTTTGGTTATCACAATGTCCAGGGTAATTGTGTTGAATAAATCCAAAAATATATTGAAATAACAAAATTAAAAACTGGAATTCTACTCTGTAGTTGAAGTTTCACTTAGAGGTCCAAACTAGCAGAGGCAGGAGAATGCAAATCTGAGTTAGTGAATCAGATTTGACACTGAGCGATAGGGGACGCTATAACCTAAAGAATATCCAGAAGCACGCTCAATAATCCAGGTAGAAAAATCTAACAAAGTTAAGTCAGGTCCTCTGGACAGATTCAAAAATAAATAAATGAAAAATAAACATAAATTGTTGAAACGTTTCGTCGTTAATCCAAAAGACTTCTTCAGTCTGAGGAGCTGTAATTACGACGAAGCTTTAGGGCAACACTAAGGGAAAAAAAAATCACATTGCCACGCTAAGGAAAAAAAAATAATTAAAAGCCATAAAATTACAAGAATAAAGTCGTACAAGACAATTTTTTTTAACAGCACTCGTTTTTTTCCCCCCCCTCTCCCATGAGTCGGATCTACAATTCGATCTGTCAGTCAATCCAGTAGGCGTGTCAGCAAATGACCAATCTGAAGCTAAATGCTCCTTACCTGCAGAGCTGCTGCAGCCCATCAGAGCATACCACCTTACTGTAAGCAGGTTCAAAGTTCTGATACTGATAATAATCTAGTGCTGATTAACAGATTAACTACCTTCGTGTTTGTAAAACCAACACCAAAGTATAACTTAACAATATGCTCAACAATCTTCATTTTACCACAGTTAAAATGCGGTAAACCTGCTTTATCGTGTCGGAGTTCGGATAATATTACGACTTATTTAGCTTCGGATTGGTCACTTGTTGACACGCCTACTGGACTGATCGACAGGCTGCGTTGTGAATCCGACTCATGGGAGGAAAAAAAATACAAGAGTTGCAAAAAAAATAAATAAATAAATAAAAATTTTAAAAAGTCTCGTACGACTTTATTCTTGTAATATTAAGACTTTATTCTCGTAATATTAGGACTTTATTCTCGTTATTTTATGGCTTTTTATTTAATACTTTTTTTTTTCTTAGCGTGACCCTTAAGCTCCATTGTATATAATACGTATACTCAGTCTTATAAATAGCGCCTTCTCACAGTGGCTCAACCAGTTCGTTGTTGACAGCCAAAACTAGCTGTTCACATGATGAAGGACCAAGACTGATCATTAGTGCTCTGATGGTCGCTTGCTATTCACAGAAGTCTGAGTGATACTCTTACAACAGCGTTGTAAGAGTAGGGACAATTGGACACAGAGGCCTCCATGCTTTTTAAAGTCCTCTTTTCAGGTCAGCTCAAGCAGCACTGTAAAGAGCTCCGTCACATGAGCTGAAAGCAGGGCCGTGCGTGTGCAGACCTGACGGGTTGTCCCGGGTTTCTGATTTGGGAAAACCTAAATATTTTCATCACAGTCCCATTTACAGAACTGGATATTGTCCAACACAGTCTCTGTAAATATTTCCAGGTCCTGATGTTCAAATAAGCTCCAGCCGGCTATGCTCAAAACAGCCCAGTAATTCCGGGAGTTTATTACAACAGATGTTAAGATTATTATTTTACATTAGCAGCAACAGTCAAGATTCAGTAATGTAGGAAACTCTGGTTGAAATGAACTATAAGCAAAGTACATTATTTTTAATGTTATATTCTTAATGTTGCAGACGTGCTCTTCTACAAAATTATTAATATTTACCAAAATAAATGTGTTCAAGTCGTCAATTGAAATTTGGTTCATTTGAAATTTTAATATTAATCACAGAAAAAAAAAGAACATGTTCTTCATGTTCTTGAACACCCACCCGTTGTAGGAGCCGCTGGCTGCTGGTTGAGGTATGTAGGGCAGAGCTTCAGTCGTGTTGTATCTGAACTCATTGGTGAGGGGGATGGACGGTGCTGACCATGTGTCTTCAGACACATACTGACATGTCGGATCTGAGGGAGCACAGAACAACTCCCATTAGAAATTGGAGGGGGCAAAAAAATTAATAAAAATAAAAAAAGGAGTATTTTTCAGGTTTAATCCAGTTTCTGCTTCTGTTTTTACCCATATTCCTGTCCATTCCTGCAGCAACATCGGCAAAACTTGGGACAAAACTGGAAGGTGTGGGGTCTGAGCTTTGGCACATCTCTTCATTGTACACGCTGTTTGTGCTTTAAAAAAAACAACAACAAAAAAAAAAAAAACATCAACAGCGTTCTCCATTTAAAAAGCTAATATTTGTCCTTGACAAAACAGGTTAAATAAAAATGGATTATGTACAAGAGGCATGCTGACTTTGTTGCATCGCCTTCCTGATAATTAATCTTTTTAATTGTTTTGGTACTGAAGATACTACCAGTAACTGCTAGTTTAGCTAAATTAATATTTATTTGAATTTAAAAACAAATTTCTGCTGTAAAACAATCCTCATAATAATGCTCTAAACAATAGGTGGGTAAAAATAGTTTCGGTGCAAAATTAAACTATTTATTTTTCTCTGTTTGAACGTAATTTTCCAATGTACTTTCACGCACATCTAATCGTGGAGTCGTAACTCTTTCTTACGCAAAGCCACCGGACGGTCAAAGGTAACCAATCTAACCTAACCACACTATTTAATTTATTATAGATATTAAACGACTAAAGTTTTATGTATGTTTGTAGAAGGAGTTTTAAAACCTGAAACACTTTCGCACAAAAAAATGAGTTGTGACACCTTAAAAAATTCCTTTGGAGAATTGAAATTATATTTTCATATCTCATTACCTTAATGACAGCAGAAATTAAGTTTTATGCGTCTTAGAAAACTTGCACACTTTTCAGTAAAATACATTTATAGTAGACTGTTTAAATGCTAAAATACCTTGAAACCTTGTAATTATTATTCATGGTCTGGTAGCAGTCTCTTTCTGAGGGGTACACACTGAACTGCATGGAGTCTCCTGGAAAAAAACAAAACAAGAAAAATAATGTCAAACCACCACCACAAAAATATAATAAAACCTGTTATAAGTTTACAAGAACTGCCATTTCTAATCTACAGGATCAACGTTTATCAAAGTGAGAAACACTTTGAGACTGACTGCATTCAGAAACAGGTTTTCAGACGGGAGGTGGTTTGTTGGTGCTTTGTACTTTTTCTAGACGAGGTCGAGCCGGTGTGTGTTCGAGCGCTGTGCTCCTTGTCTCCCTCCATGCTGCTCGCGCTGCTCCAGCTCCCCCAGCTGCCTCTGCTTGCCCTCACGCTACCCGACGAGCTGCCCGAGTCCGAACTTGACTCACACGCGCCCCCTGCACGCCGATCTGATGTGACTTTTCTGCGACTGCGAGCTGGACACACACCTGCCAGAAACCAGAAAAGGTCAGCGACGTCAAACTAAAGAGGGTCTTTCTGTTACCAGTCACTTGAAAACCATCGCGCTCTGCAGTGCGTTGTATCAGATTAAAGCCCCACCATTCTGTTTGAGGGGGTTCTCTGCATTCTGTCCAGGTTTTAGCACGTCTGCCTTGAAGCCGTTGCAGCAGTGGTTCCTGCTGCGGTTTCCATTCATGTTGCGGCCCCCAGTTTTCCAGTCAGGCTCTTTCTCCCTCTCTGGAACTTTTTGTTCAGGAGCACTACAGAAAAATAACATTTAAAAAAAGAGCTTGTATTCACTTGGAGCTTTAATATAAGTTCTTAGTTTATTAATTGGCCAAATAAAAGATATAAAGATATAAAGTTATTATCAACATGTGAAGTAGTGTTACAGTCACCTTGATACATTTTCTGCCTTCCTGCGACTCCTTTTTCCCTTATTATTTTCTGTTGCAGTGCCACCCTCTGCATTAAGTGCTTTCTTTTTCTGAGTTTTCACATCTTCTCCATATTGGACCTGTAAAAAAATAAAATGACTCAGATTTTTTTTTTTTTTACAAAGTGTTTCTTTCTTTTTTTTTTTCTTCATCTGCACTAATTAAAGTTACAACAGAGTTTCTTAGTGTTTCTGCATTCGTACCTCCAGCTCAGAACTGTCCCTTTTCTCAGAGTTGGTCTTGTCTGCGCGAAGCACAGAGCAGCTTCTCTCCACAGGACTGCAGATTAACAACCCTGGTCTGGGTCCAGGAACCAGTGTGACATTACCAGGGAAACCAGCATGCGTTTCCATGGGAAACATAGCTGCTGCTGACATCCCATCTTCAACCGTGCCCTGGAGGTCTTCTTTAAAGTCTGTAGATGTGTTTTTATTCAGTTCGGTGAGGTAAGTTGATTGGCTGCTGATGCAGGGGTCTGGAGTGACAGGACTTTCAGGCGTCGCATCATCCTGCTCTTCATCCACAGTGGCAGCTGGGGATGAGCTGGGCTTGTATTTGGTGTAATAAAGTGAAACTTTGCGTTTCTTTTGCTGTTGCTGAGAAGGGGTGGTCGAGGATCCTTTCTTTGAGGACTGAGAACGCGGGGCCGGGCTGGCCAAAGATGAGGAGCCACGCCCCTTTTTGTCAGATGTGTGACAGGTGTCCATATACGTCTTACAGCTACCCTTTGTTTTACTGCAGACATTTAAGCACAAAACATGGCACTTTTGAGTATTTTGAACACCAAAATGTATGTTTTAACATATAAAACCTAGAACGTACGTCATTCCATTGGGTGTGATATTATTGACTGCGCTGTTGTCCTGGGACAGAACAGGGTTGTGGTTGCTCCTGATGCTGGGCGATGAGAACTCTGTGAGGATGTACTGCGCCTGATGGAAGGCCATCAGACACACACCCAGCAAGGAGAAGCTGCAATAATTCAACACGAGAAGATCATAAAAGATTGAAGCATTTAAAGAAAAAAAAAGTCGTGAATTTTGTTTTCTGTGAACATAAAAATAAATAATTAAAATAAAAATAAAAAAATCTAAATTTTTTAACTAAAAGTAATTAATATTCAAGGTATCCACACCAACCATGTAAAAATGAGGGTGAAGATCCAAAAGGTTTCCTCCCAGCTGGGGCCGGGAACCACCTGAGCACAGAGCGGTAACATGTGGTGGGGCAACGTTACGTTCAGAGTGAAGGGGAAAGCGGTGCCGCGTGATGTCACCAGGGTGAGGTCCCGAATCACCCACGATGAAGTGAAGTCTGGAGTAAACCTGAAAACAGATGAGGGGGGGAAAAAAAAAGACCATAAACAAAGAAAACAAAGCTATTAACTGGATGACAGAGATATAAAAAAAGGACAGCACGGGAAAGACTGTGAGGAAAAGCTGAAGTACTAAATAAATAAGAAATGATGGAATTAAAGCTCTTCTTACGCAATGGTGATTTCAGAGGAAGCGTTGCGCTCGATGCTGAAGGAACGACACTGCAGCACCTCAAAGCCAAACCCCTGACACTTGTAACCATTTATGTTCATGGACATGACAGTCAGAGGAAGCTCTCCTGCATTCTCCACCTTAAAACTCTTTCTAATGGCAAACAAAGGCTTACTGGTGCGCAGACCTGTCAGTGACAAACACCAGGATTACTCATTTGGAACATTCCTAACATATTTATACTAACAATAGGCAAAATACTAGCATTCATTAATATTATATGCATTATATTAAAATTAAGCAGTAACTCACCATCACGACATTCCATTAAAGTCGACTGAGGAACATTAAAGCGCAGGGACGTTCCGGGGCCGGGGAGTTTCCCTCCAACTCTCAGCAGCTCTCTGGCCCCGTAGCCTTGGACAGTCACCATGTCGAACACTGTCAAGTTGTTCCTGGAAAACAAAGATTCACATACAGACATTACATACAATATTATACAGACATTTAGAATTAAAGCCATGTTTGAAATATTTAAATGTTTTATTCTTTTGGAGACATAAAATATCAAAATAGAATTTAAAAAAATGTACAAATAAAGTGACCAACATTTTCTGCAGGTAATCTGAACAAACCTAGTGCACGTGAGCAAATATTCAAAAGTGGATTAGTACCTAATTATTAGAATGGTGGTAACAGGTTTGTGTTCAGAGGGCGTGAAGGCCACGGCAACTTCTCTGCTCTCCCAGGGTTGGAGCAGCAGACGCAGGACACCTTCTCCTGATGCTGCTACATTTTCACCGGCCTGTAGGCCAGACAACATCAAGAAAATGCTTTTATAAAAGGAAACAGAGTAAAACTAAAAATAAATAAATAAAATAAAATTAAGATTTGTAAACACCAGTGAGTCATAGACTGCTTTCATGTTTACCTTGTGAGGAGAATCCAACAGAGAAAACTCTGTTGTGCTAATGTTGACAGAGAAGGAGCTGATATTAAACCTGCCGGATAAACAACAAAAGGAAACGCGAAGAAGTCTTTTGGATTAAAGACGAAACACTTCAACAATTTTATTTTTAATCTGTCCAGAGGACCTGACTTAACTTTGTTAGATTTTTCTACCTGGATTACTGAGCATGCATCAGGATATGTATGATTTATTTGCTGTTTTATCAGACAAGCTATGACAGTGTTACCATTTGGTTAGAAGGTCCAGAGCCTCAAGGGGAGAAGGGTAAAGGGCGAGGATTCGAATCTCTACAGAAACCACAGACAATGTAGGATTCTTCAGCATGAATGTCTTCACCTAGACATGATAAAATAATTGATCCTTTTAGACAAATTCCACAACTAAAACTCAAAATATATCAAATTTAAATACATAGTTTTGTAAACAATCACAACATGTTGCTCACTTTGCTCTCATCGACAGGAGTAGCACCAAAGTCTAAAGTAGATGAGGCTTCAGCAGGAAGCCTGGGCCACCTGAGAAGACAAATATTTCTGTCAATAACGCTGAATAACAAAGAAAAAGAATGTTTGAGCGTTGGTTTGTTTCACGTTTGACCTGCAAGACACTTTATCTTTGGTAGTTTGCCATCGAGAGCAGAGCTCTGCAGCCAGTTTGCCATCCACAGCCCAAGATGAGGTGAAAGAATCTGGGAGAAGTGAGCGCTGCCACTCCAAATGACCTGGCAAACAAAACAAAACAAGAAAATTCTTCAGAATTTAAACACTTGTTTTGCACAAAAATAAGTATCAAAAATAAGTATTGCACCTGCTTCAGATAACCTAAGAGGACAATGACGTCCACACTCTTGCTGAGCCTCAAACAGCACGTCAACCTGATGGCAAACAACAAATCGTCAACCTTCGATGGATTTTATAGATCTAATCTAAATACTGCGTAAATGAGCTGGCATTTCACCTCGGAAGACAAAGAGGAAGGATGGAAGTACAGAGGAATGTGCAGTGATGTGCCCAAACTGGTATCTAGACTCAAAGTCAACATCTGGTTCATGGGCAGAGCCTTGGTGCGTAACTGAAGGGATAAGATGCGCCAGCAGCCTTGACGAACCATCAGTGGGCTGCTGAAGTTCACAACCTGACAAACAGAGGGGAGCAGAGACTATCTGTCATAGATGGGCCTCAGCTTGAGGTTTGATAAACGAGTAAAGTGTTCCTGGACAAAATCTGTCACCACGTTCACAGCATCTGCTTTTCATCAGCACACAATGTACTGATGACCTACCTTCACTACAGCCTGGAGCTTCTCTGAGAGGCTGGCATTCCTCACAGTGAGAGGCAGAGGGAAAGGGTTGGAGAACCACAGGTCCACCTGGTTGGTGTTGTTTTGTCTCACCTGAAAGAGCCTGAACAAATCCCCAACAGTCCATCTGCAAAAAGCACAAGTGGAATCTACATTAAAACAGCACCTTCACGCCTTTTCCATGTGGAGGGGAAAAAAAGATTGTTTTAACAATTTCTGAGGGATTTTCAGTTTTGTCAAAACAGAAGTTTAAATACAAATTTGCTGCCAAGCTTTTGAAGTTTAAATACTCCAAAGTGTCTATCATAGTTTTCGGACTATAAGGTGCAAAAAATCCTTTAACTTTCTCAAAAATCAACAGTGAGCCTTATAATCCAGTGCGCTTTATACATTAATTCTGGTTGTTCTTACTGACCTCAAACCGATTTTATGTGGTAGACGGTGCTCAAAAATCTGTCAAAATGAAACTGTTTTGCTTAATGTGCCTTTTAGTCTGAAAAAATAGTTTAGGGAGTGTAAATAAACATGTTACCTGTGTTTGATATGCAGTCCAGGAAAACTGTACATCGTCCTGTTTTCCATTATTTTTAAAGTGATATGACTTGTACATTTCTGTCCATGATCTGGCAATGAACCTGATAATAACAAAGACAATCAGCTTTGAGCTGTTCAACTACAAAAAGTCATTTTACTTAAAAAAAAGAGAGTTAAAAAGAACATAGTAGTTACTTTTGCATGCTAAAGTGGCCACTTGAGTGAAGTTTTTTGATTCTGGTTTAAGAAGAACCTGATTAAAGTTTAGGCTGGCCTCCACTTCTGATAACACCTGCATGTCCTGGAGACAGACAACATCTTGTAAAAACCAAGAACACGCTTATGTTGAGTTGATGACAAAACGACATCAAAAGAAATTCTCACCTTTACATAGAGCTTCTTCCCTCCAGAATTTAACATATAAACTTCGATTTTTGCATCTGCTGTCAGATAAAATACAGATGAATTAAAAATGCACATAGTCCAGGTACAAAGATGCAAACAAAATATTTTGATATTCAGTGATATATTTTTTTATTGTAAACTAAATGCTGTGAACATGAAGGTGTGACCTGAGGCTGAAAAAAATATTTTTTAAATGTTTGAATTTTCATACTGAAACAGAATTTTAAATCGTCAAATAGGCCATTTACACCTGACACCCTGTGTGTTAATTTGCTCTCAGGTACTGGACAACTAGAGGTCTTGGAAACCCACCATGTGAAGCCGGTCCAACGTTAGGAGCGATCAGCACAAACAAAATGTGCTCGATGATGTAGGGCTTGAGTTTGTCCAGGTCAGCAGGCTGGTCACCACGAGCCGACAGATTAATCTGCAGACTGAGGCGCTCCTCGTTCTGGAGGCAGGACCCCTGAGATGAAACAGGAAAGGCATACCAGTCATACACCAAACTGAAAGAAGGGCATGAGAAGAAGAATGAGGATCAGGACACAAGAAATTCTGTTAAAAGGAATAGACTACAGCTTAGTGTTAACACTTTAAAACTCTGACTTGTTTTTGAGAAAGCCTGCAAAACAAAAGTGTCGTAATAGACATGTTGCTGTTTGCTATCATCAGGAGAACAGTGTCTGTTCAGAGAAATGACTGAAGCCAATTTGCCAGCCAGAGGTGCAGAAGAAGAAAGAGTAACGAACCTGCAAGTAGAAACTCAACCAAAGGAAAACTGACAGAAAAAACTAACGGAGACTCCAATAACTCTTCAGATATCAACAACAGAGATTATTAAACATTATTATTATTACTACAAGTATGTAATACATACATAATGAGATGTACAATCAAATTTGACTGTGTCCATCTTTTATCAACATACATTAGTAAGTTTTCCAGAGCTCTCTATCATCAGACAAATTTTATTTGCTTCAAGTTTGTTGTAGGGATGCACGATAATAGCACTGTATCGGTATCGACCAATATTAGCATTAAAGTTAAATATTGGACATCGGCCATTCCATCAAAATAACTCACAGATATAAAAGATGCTGTTTTTGTACGACAATACAGTGACAAGGATGTCTGCAGCGCCAGCACAACGTGATGACGTCACGCGTGCCTACCTGACATGATCACAGCGGAGAGGAAGAAGTCAAAATGTCGGCGGTGTGGAAGGCTTTTTTCCGTTGAGGATGTCTGATTCTGAAGATTTTTGGACTACATTGAGCCTCGCTACATCGACCCCAGTCAGTTATTTTTCCAACGTAGCCTTACCCGAGTTACAAGCCGTCATTTTTGACGTCAATGAGAAGCTAAGAGCCGATAGTACTTGGATAGTACTTGAGTTTTACCACAGACATTTGGACGTCGTTAGCCCTGTTAGCATGATTAGTCTTTCAGCACAATATAGACAAAAACTTTGAACTTAAAAAGACTGTCCTTCATGCACAAGAGCGCAGAGAATCCCACACTGCAGCTGGGAACCTGGAACAAGCCTCCACAAGTGAGACAGCGTCACAGGTGACTAATGTTAATAAATAATATTTAACTTTTCATTTAATATAAGTTAAAGTGCTAGCCTTTGCTCCTTCTTCTTTCCTTTTTAATGGCACTGTAAAACAACACACATCATCAGCACATCTGGGGGTGGGGGTGTGTGAATTGGGGTCTTATTTATTTATTTATTTATTTATTTTTCCTGCCCCCTGGTTCCCTGGCTGCCTTTTTGGGGGTGGGGTCCGGGAGAGGGGCAGG
>JARVGS010000548.1:13965169-13980217 GCA_031762315.1 Hypsolebias antenori | reverse complement strand
AACCCCCACCATCTGCTCCCTAACAGGTCTCTCTTGAAAATGAGTTCTCGTGGCTCAATGAGACTACCTGGATAAAATAAAGGTTAAATGAAAAAAAAAAAAAAAAAAATTTGCTTTGATGTTTCTATTGACATTATCAAATGTTTAAAATTCCCTAAAGAAATGAAGATGGGCAGCTTCAGATCTTGTTGCAAGGTGTTCCAGGTTATAGAGGAAGAAAAGGCCTTGTTGTCAAGTTCAGTCGCACTGGGGGAACACTGCAGGTAACGATGTCTTGAGAACGCACGCTGTAACTGCACTGACGACGTGATGCATGGGAGGAGCTATAAGAAGGCAGCAGACCAATTTATAGATGAAGATGTACCAGTGTGAGAGCCCACGATAATGATGACCAACAGAGTGCAGTGATGGGTACAGTAGTTACAACCAGTTATGAATCTTAGCGCGCCATCGTAGACAGCATCCAACATCTGCAAGCAGCTGGCAGGGCATTCATGTAAATAATGTCACTATAGTCAATGGCTGGTATGAAAGCATTATCCATTTCTGAAACAGAAACCTAATTTAAATTTCAGTTTCTTTATTAAGTTTTCGACATGTGGTTTAAAAGAGAGATGTGCATCAACTAAAATTTCCAAGTATTTGTAAGAATCTACAAACTCAATAGGAGCATGATGCATGGATGAAACAGGAAGTCTATGAGTATATAATATATGCATGTTATATGTATCATGTATATTACATGAGTAGGAAGTACACCCATAAAAACACACCCTTTTTCATGCTTGACATAAAAGGCTTTTGAAATGATGAATAATTAAGGATGAAGCAAAAGGAAAGCACTCTGCAGCCAGCATACACAGAGGCAAAGATAAACCCTTCAAAATAAAACAAAGGTAGATAAATCTTTTACACTCATTCTGCATTATTATTTCATCTACCCCTTCAGCTATTTCTGATAATATTTCCCCCCACTGCATGATTCTGTGCGTGACACTTCTGTAACGCTATCTGAAAGCTAACTTGGACAGAGAAAGTATGTCAGTGCTTTTATTGTCTTCAAACTGAAGACAGGCAGAGAAACAGGCCACCTCTGCTGCTGGAAGGAAACCCTGAGGGACAATCTTTTTTTTTTTTTCAGATTACATGCTCTTTTTATTCTTTTCTACTGACGCTGGTTTAAATCTCACCCTCTAACACACACCTCCTCCTCTTATTCTCCTATTTGAAAGCAGATAATGAAGAATAAGAGGATAAGATTACTGTACTGTCATAACCAAACTCCTTATTTTCTCAGCTTGACATTAAAGTTTTATAGAGGGTATATGATTAATATATGTTTGGTGTTGAATTCAAAATAATTTAATTTCAGCAGTCCAGAAAAAAAAAAGCTTAAAATACTGTATATGAAAATCTCCTCGACGAGCTGTTAATAAGGGAGGAGTTGAATTATATAAATGTAAAAATAAAATGAAATAAAGGCCTGGCACTCCATCAGGAAGTTCACATCCTCCGCTGCCTTTCATATCAAGGATTTAAACAAAGATCATCTACTGCTGAGAAAGGATGGTGTCACCTGTTTTGGACAAACCTGGAAATTAATGTGCAGAAATTAATACAAGAACTCAAACTACAAGTTGAGGATGACTCTTAGCTACTACCACATCAAATCAGCATAACTCATCATCTTTAAAACTGTTATAGCCATTTATGTGTTTGTTAAATATCCATTGAGTTTTTCGTATGTCCATCCAGTTGTTCATATTTATTGCTACCAGATACCAACAATTAATATCTACGTTTTAAGCAAAAATGTTGCTAAACGTACAGTGCTTGGAGAATGTGTCGTGGATGACATTCAGCCACAACCTCACCAAATTTCAGCTCAGTTTCCATAAAATTGTCTGAGTTTGCTAAATATAGTTGGCTGCAGCAGCCATTTTGAATTGTACTGACTCCAAAATGTCATCAGTTGTCGATGTACATCACACGATTATACTTTCATGCTCCACCATGTTTTGACAGAGAGCGCTGACTCTAATATTTAATACCAAAGTTTCAGAAGCCATTATTGCATCAGCAGTTTGGGGAGAACTCTCAGCCACGACCACACCAAGTTCTATCTCAGTAATTGACCAAGTTTCATTCATTCATTCAACCTTTATTTAGACAGGTTGATTCCATTGAGCCTCGGGGACTCATTTACAAGAGAGACCTGATTTTAACAGCGTGATGACAACAGTGTATAGTAAAGTCAACAATAGACAATCATAAAGGATGCATACAAATTGAGACTAGCAAGTGAAAATAAAATGGTATTGAAAAAAAAAAGCTAGGTTGCAAGGCAATGTAGAAAACTAAAAACAAGAACATGTCTGCATTGTTTTATTTCCATGAACTACTTTTGTGTTTTCTCAAATTGCTTAGCTGTGGTGGCCATCTTAACTCAGGTGGACTTAAAAAAACAAAAAACAAAGCAGTTGTAGGTTTATATTCAGTACAGTAATTACTTTCCAAGTCTTTTATTAAAACCTTTGGTAACACTTTACAATAAAGTACACACAATTTAATTAACTACTAGAGAACGCATCAGGAACGCATCAGGAACAAATCAGGAGTTAATAGGTAGTTAACCAGTACTTATAGTGGAACACACAGCCCAACCTTATTAGGGAACTACTGGTTAGTTACGTGAAACGAAGAGGAACTAATCAGGAGCTAAAGAGTAGTTAACCAGTACTTACTGGGGAACACACAGCCAAGCCTTAGGGAACTACTGGTTAGTTACGTGAAACGAAGAGGAACTGATCAGGAATGGGTAGTTAACATGGAAACCAAAGAGAAACTAATCAGGAGCTAATGAGTAGTTTAGCAGTACTTACTGGGGAACACACAGCCAAGCCTTATTAAGGGATACGTGTTAGTCAACTTGTAAATGAAGATGAACTAATCAAGAACTAATGGGTAGTTACCAAGAAAACTAAAGAAGAACGAATCAGAAGCTAATGGGTAATAAAATCAGTAATCATTAGGAAACAGGTTTTTGACAGTTATGAGCGGTGACCTCACTGGTGCAGGGTTTATTCAGAACCCACATGGAGAATTCCTCCTCTGGTTCTGTGGCAATAAACCAGTAGTCCCTTAATAAGGCCTGACTGTGTGTTCCCCAGTAAGTGCTGGTTAACTAGTTATCAGTTCTTGATTGGTTCCTCTTCATTTACAAGGTAACTAACACGTAGTCCCTTAAAAAGGCTTGGCTGTGTGTTCCCCAGTAAGTACTGGTTAACTACCCATTAGCTCCTGGTTCATTCCTCTTTGGTTTCCTTAGTAACTAGTGCTTGATTAGTTCCTCTTCATTTACAAGGTAACTAACAAATAGTCCCCCATTAAAGCTTGGCTGTGTGTTCCCAAGTAAGTACTGTTAACTACCCATTAGCTTCTGGTTCATTCCTCTTTGGTTTCCTTAGTAACTACCCATTAGTTCTTGATTAGTTCCTCTTCATTTACAAGGTAACTAACCAGTAGTCCCCCAATAAGGCTTGGCTGTGTGTTCCCAAGTAAGTACAGTATTGTTAACTACCCATTAACTCCTGGTTCGTTCCTCTTTGGTTTCCTTGGTAACTACCCATTAGTTCTTCATTAGTTCCTCTTCATTTAAAAGGTAACTAACCAATAGTCCCCCAATAAGGCTTGGCTGTGTGTTCTCCAGAAAGCACTGCTTAACTACCCATTAACTCCTGATTTGTTCCTTAGGCGTTCCCTGGTAGTTAAGCAAATTTTGTGTACCTTATTGTAAAGTGTTCCTAAATTATAATAAAATGTATATAAAGATAATTATCACCCTTTTACCTTTGGTGCCAGTCGATAAAAGTATCCAGACATGACGTGATCTCAATCCCTGCTCATCCGTGCACAAACAAACGTGTGCTCAGACTAGATGCTCTCACCAGCTGCACACAGCAGTTCAGCACGGCATCAAATGCGACAGATTCACAAACAAACAAATGCTCAGTGCTGCAGGCCGTCACACTCACAACACACACAGAAACACTTCAGAGCTGCTGTGCTGACAGAGCACAGGGTTGCAGCAGCCACTCTTACATAACCAGAGCTGCACTGAGCAAAGCAGAATTAGTTCTGCTGGATCGGGTCATCATCATCATCATCATTGCAGACATACATGTGACTATACAGTCATGTTATCTGGGATGTTTAGTCTAAAAAGAGAAGGATCAGAACCTTTGGAAAAACAGCCAAATTTTTAAGAGTATACGCATAATAAGAGGGTTTACTGTGCTGCATGCATGGACAGAACAACAGGCAGCATTTACCCATAAAAATATGTGCAATAATATGTTTTTCAAGCTTTAATTCCATGAAACACATACCTTTGAGTTTCATCAGCCCAGATGTGACATGATTCCTTTCTCCTATAAGCATCAACAAACCAAACGTGAGGTCCTAGGATGTGAGAGGTGGCTTCCACGTGCGTGTATCAGGATGTGCACTTGTGAACAAAGTTGATACAGAGAGCTGAAGCCGTGCTGCGTTTCAGTTTGACATCATCCACGTCCCCTCCCTCCTTCTCTCTCCACCCCTCCCTGCCTCCGTCCCTCCCTCTTCATCACCACTTCGTCACTTTGCATTCCCAGCTTTTGTTTGTTTCGTCCCTTTGTCCTTTTTCCCCGTCTGCCTGAACTCTGCTTGGTGCACTGGGAGTCTGTGAGCAGGGATCGACTGGCAGCTGCTGATTGAACAAATCAAAAAATAAAAGTTAACGAGTTCCCTTCGATGGAGACCAAGATGCGGAGATCTGTCTGAGTGCGTTTGCAGCTGACTCACTGAACAAGCAGTGACGTAACAAAAAAAAAAGTCGTCACATGATGCAGGATCAAAGACAGGGAGTACAAAAAAGTGCAGAAGAACCGAGCGCTTCAGATTCTTTACAAGCACAGATGATGAACGGCTCTCAGACATGCAGGACATTATATTTCTCTCTTCTCTTTGGGTGATGAGCATTCCTTCAAGAAATGCTGCACTTTTCATTTGTACATAGTCCTCTAGGAGAAAATAAAAACATTTCCCTTCAGAAAAAAAGAAGCCATCTAATTTGTAAAAAGACAACCTTGCACCTCAGTCACAGCCAGGGCTTAATTTGTAAACTGACTGATGCCAGAACAGTGGGCAGGCCGGGGGTCAGGCAGGGGGGGTGCATGTGGAGGGGTCTGTGGAAGAAAATTTTGAATAACAGAGATGCCATTTCCTACATTTTGGTGTATTTTAATGGGTTGTCAAACATCTACATTTGCCTACATTTGTAAACATGATAAAATTACTATTTTGGAAAAGAACAGCAGGTTGTGTGTGAATGAGCAGCTCCGATTCTGTCAGGCGTCCTAAACCCTCCTCCCTCTTCTCATTTCACGATTCTGAGCTGAACCTGTTCCAGTTCTCGTGGCACCGTGAAGCACCTGAAGACTTCAACTCTCAGTTGTCCAGCTAAGGACAATCCATCCATCCATTTTTTATTAAAGTAAATTGGACTGTCTTTTCAACGTTTTGATCGCTGTTATTTTGACAAATCAGCACCGTTGTTTTGAAACGTGACGTTTAATGTGAATAACACATCAAACATTTCTTTGTATTTTTTATTTATCTTTTACAGTAAGCTTTTCTTATTTATTATGTCTGAAATTCAGACACATCAGCAGTTGTGCGTGCGCTCAGTGAAGCTGTCTGGAGACGCAGTGCATAATGTGCACTGTCCGCAGGGCATTTATTTTTTCTGTTGAATAAATGATCATTTCTGTTTTGTGGGTCTGAAGGGAGGGGAGAAGGGGTGTTTTTCAGTGTGCAGCGCCGCTGAGTAGGGACAATATTTGGAGATGAGGAGGAGCGAAGGACTCCGCAGCACCTCCGTGTGTAAATGTGACCATCTGTCCCTCCGGCCTCACCCCCCACCCCCGCCTCCTCCAGAGACTCCTCTCCTGCTCCTCAGAAGGCACGTGTGAGTGAGCTGGTGCTCCGTGCAGTGCTGTGGCTGGAACATCCACTCCAAAGACTGGGTCCACCAGGCTAAGGGCAAGGTCTTCTCTTGTTGTATTTTTAATAAATAATCAAAATAAAAATGTGCCATGACTTTGGACTTTTACGGGCAGAAATTTGAGTTGCCGGATCCGAGCAAACAGTTGCTGGAACACAGCCTGTGAACATAATAGAGTTCCCGGATCTTATTCCAGCAGGATCCAGCTCAAATTAACCCCTGGTCGCAACACCAAACTGCTGATTAAACTCTCCTTTATCTAAAAATGGCCACCACAGTTTTTGTATGTGAGGGAAAAGTGGAAAGAAAATGATCATGAACATGGTACAGCCCAGTGAAGGAATAAAAAAACAGAAGGGGTAATTGCTTCAAATTAAAACATCAACAAATTATTATGCAGCAATATAGAAACTATACAATGGCATGGACAAGCAAAGTCCTTGTATAACATTTGACCTTGATTTGTGACCTTGAAGCTGGGATGGTGAAAGGTGTACACAACACTGTGTAGTGATGATGCATATCAAGTTCCATTAAATGATTTTGAAAGAATCAGAATTTCTGAGCTAAACAAGCAAATACCTGATTTTATCATTTGACCTTGATTTGTGACCTTGAGCTTGGAGATGGAGTGTTGAAAAGTGCATGTGACGCTCTGTCTAGTGATGACGTATAAGTCTGTGAAGATTTGTTGAATTATCTTTAGCAGATCGGAGGTTATGGGTTGGACAATGGAAAGTTTACAGACAGACAAACGGACACAGAATAAACCAAAATACACAACGCTTTTGACAGGCGCTTAAAAAAACTTAGATAAAATAATTAGAAGAACAATAACTTTAAATACAAATTGGACCATATTTTCGATTTCTGTGGCTTTTTAAACTGAGATTTTACAAGACAAGAAATTCTCCCTTTTTTTTAACCATCATATAAAAACTAGATGTTGGTGAACATTCTGAATGCATTTCATTTTGCCTGGAAGCTCCACATCTGTTCAGTGATCTCATTCAGAGCTGCAGCCAAACACAGTGAGCTCCATCAGCCAGAAACACAGAACCAGACAAATCTGGACTGGAAATAACTCTGTTCCTGAAGGCCTGTAATGTTTGACGAACACCATATGAAGTCAACATCTCAACATTCATTTTGGATCTGGGACAAAAGAACGTTCATTTTATTCTGATTAACTGGTGGAGATTGGATTGACAGAATTAAAGGTCTAACATTATCTGAAGGGATCCATGTCACCCACCTCCTTTCAGTCCTAACTTTTAAATAAACTAAGATTATCTTATGATGTGAAGGAACAGTTTTGTAGGAACAAAAATAAAAAGGTGAGCTCAATACAGTTGTATGGAAAATATGCAACTTAACTTGTTTCAGGTAATTCACTTTCATTTTTAGAACATAATCAATAAAGTATTAAGACAATAATGGTCAATCAGGTCATCTGGACAATTTCTTTTTGTAGAAAGACGTTTCACCCTCTATCCAGAGGGCTTCATCAGTCTGAGGAGATCCAATAAGCGGTTTTCCTCACTAAGCAGTACACTACTTTAGTAGAGCAACCAGTTTGCTGGTGATAAGATGGTTTCTGGGGGCTGTCCTGTCCCCCGTCGACTCCTCCTAGGTAGGCGGCCACAGCCAAAGTGGTTCAAGACATCAAAGTTCATGCTCAATCATCCAGGGACAAAATCCAATAATGGTCAATCAGGTCATCTGGATAGTTTCTTTTTTGTGGAAAGACGTTTACCCTCTATCCAGAGGGCTTCATCCTTTGACCATTATTGGATTTTTGTACCTGGATGACTGAGCATGAACTTTGAAGTATTAAGACACTTCAAGGGCTGTCACAAAAAGCAAAGAGATGCCCACTTTGTCCGTCAGTTGAGCCATCGTATTGTTGAGTTTATGTTGCGTTAAGCCAGCTGATAGACACTGTGCCATCTTTATCAGGACTATGGAAGTTTCTGGCAGTGTTCACAGATAATCTCATCACCTTTGTCAGCCTCCTCCTCCCCCTGGAAAATGTCTTATGCCTATCTATGTTGCTTTGTGCTTAGGTTGTTATTTTGCTACCTTACACTGTGCCCTGTGTGCCAAGGACACAGTGTGAGAAATCTTTTTTTAATACCTTCTTTCCTCCTGTTTTTCTTCCTTTTTCTTATCTAAGCGATAAGGACTCCACAACAAAGCTGCAGCCTCCATGCACTTCCATCTACCCTTGTTGGACGGCTGCACTGAAATGTATTTTTGCTGTGCTAAACTGTGCAATGACAATAAAGTTGATTCTGATTCTGATTTAGATGCTAAGGATTATTGTGCTACACTTTACTTAGACCTGTCTAAAGCTTTTGACACTGTGGATCATGACATCTCATGTCATAAGCTCTCCGAAATTGGTTTCCCAGATCACACCATTGGTTGGTTCTCTAACTATCTCTCAGATAGGAGACAATGTGTTCAACATAATAGTACTTCTTCCAGTTATCTAACTATTATAGTGCACCACAAGGTTCAGTCTTAGGTCCCACCCTCTTCACAATCCACATAAGTAATGTAGGTCAGATCATTCCTGATGCATCTTTACGTTTCTATGCTGACAACACAGTAGTTTATTGTTGAGCTAAAACAGTTGATAAGGCTTTCCAGCTTTTGCAATCCGCTTTTGACATCATCCAGTCAGATTTGTTCCGGCTCAAACTTGTCCTAAACACCGACAAAACCAAAGGGATGTTGTTTTCAAACAGGAAGCCAGTCGCAACAGTCCTTCCCTCAACTTTATCTTCAAATGGTGTTCGTATTTTGATTCCTACAAATACTTGTGTATCTTGATCATTTGCATCTCTCTTTTAAACTCCACACTAAAAACTTGATAAAGAAACTGAAAGTTAAACTGAGTTTCTTTATCAGAAATAGATCTTGTTTAACTCTAAACACTAGAAAATGCCTTGTAATTGCTACTTTCCTTCCCTCCACTGATTACGGTGACGTCATTTACATGAACACTCCTGCAAACACCCTGCAGATGTTGGACGCTGTCTATCATGGTGCACTAAGATTCATAACTGGACATGTTCCTGTTTTTAGTTTTTTATATCACTTTACAACCTACATGTTTTTTTTCTCCTTCCATTTATGTTTTTCAATTTACTGTACATGCTTTCTTTTATGATTGTCTACTGCTGTCATTGTCGTCTACTGTTGTCATCATTCTTTGTTAAAAAATCAGGTCTCTCTTATAAACGAGTCCTCAAGGCTCAATGAGACTAACCTGTATAAATAAAGGTTGAATTGAAAAAAATTATAATATGCGTCACATCAAATTTCAGTAAAATGTCTTTGAAGTTTGTTCAAGAGGTATGAATACATTTATAAGGCGCTTTAAACATTGCCTTCTTTGTTTGTTCAGGTCTCTGCTTATATCCACTAACCCTTCTCCAGAGCGCTGACCTCAGCTGATTTTACCATATTTTCGGAACACGGAACAAAATGTCAGAATGACCACTTTTATAATGTAAACAACAAGCAACTAGGCAAAAAGGCGATGCTAATTCGGGCACACAATGTGCAAATGAAGCGACAGCACAGATTGTGTGAAGGACACTGGTCTCTGTCCACCTGCACATTACTGTGTGATTTATAACCTTTTTTGAGGACTCACTTCGTCTGGCAGAGGTCCAAGAACGCCGTTATGAGCAGATTTATTAGGAAAACAAATTAAACAGATAATATATTGTTGATGACAGTTTTACGTTGATGAAACTGCCCTTTTATTTGTACAAGTTTATTAAAAATGAACAGGAGCTTTAAAATCTGAGAAGCATGGATGATTTTTTTTAATATATGTGAGGTATATTTAAAGAGTTGAGTTCATGATAGAGGAAATTCAAGTTACGAAGCAAACACAGGAATAATAATCAGATTAGAATTAATCTTTTAATTTAAACACACAAATCCTGTTTAAATTTATTTTGAAACATTTTGGCCCTTGTCTGGGTTTTAAATTATCATCAATACATGGTGATGATGTAACTTCTCAGTCTTTTGAATAATCTTTCAGCTCATTCAGTTAAACAGGAAAGCCTACAAACTGTTTCTTCACTGCCTGAAAACGGTGTTCTTTAAAACGAATAGATCACAAACATCACAAACATCATAGGCAGACCATTGAACAGATGATAAATACTATACTCAGATTATTATTAGAGTTCTTGCGAGACTTGACATTAGTTTGTGTTGTAAATTATATCAGCATATAAACCAGAAGGCCTAAATGTTCTCCTGAGGGCCTGTTGGTTATTGCCAACATCCTTTCATTTAAAAAATAAATAAATAAAAAAAATTCACTGCAGCCGCTGCAGTAAGTTACACAAAAATTATAAAAAAGTCAACTTCTACAAAATCATTTGAGCCATCTGTCTCAATGAAAACAGTCTCAGTACAGGCCAATACTGCTGTAAATGCTCAAAAAAAACATAAACTGTTTGCGGTGGTTCCCAACCCAGGTCCCTGAGGAACACCAATCTGCATGTTTCAGTTGTTTCTCTGCTCCAACACACCTGATTCGGTGATTTAATTACTTCCTTGAGTTCTGCAGAGGCCAGTTAATCACCCATTCATTCAAATCAGGTGCGCCAAAGCAGGAAAACAGGTAAAATATGCAGGATGGTGTTCCTCAAGGACCAGGGTTGGGAAGCACTGGTTTAGGTGGCTGGATGATTACAGTGTCAAAACGCATCTAATCTTAAAAGTTCATATCATCTGAAGTGGGCTACTGTGAAAATATTAAGGAATAACCAATATCTTACCTGCTGTAGATAGCTTTTTGAACAACCTCAGTTTGGGAAACCATTTTAATTCTGATCAGACTGAAAAGTCTGAGCGGGGCTAATACTTAAGCAGATTGCTGCCATTTCAAAATACTGTAACTTTAATCTCAAACATTTCACATCGGTTCATTGCAAACATTATTTAAACTAAACTACTTGTGTTGCTGCTATGTTCGCATTACAAGATAATTTCACCAGAAATATGAAGTTGTACAATTAGCTGTTGCTCCAGATTATTTGTTCTTGCAAATAACCACAGAATTATGATTAAATAATGATGTAATGTAAAATGACAAGCGACGTACAGGTTTAAAATAGCATGCACAGAAAGCGCCATGACATTTTGGAGATCAGATGTTTAGTGAGAGCAGTCGTCCGTTTGTTTAGTCTCTCTCAGTTCATTGGGTTTGTTAGATAGTATTTACTGTACAGTCAGAGGAAAGACCAGGGCGTCAAGTGGGTAAGAAAAGAAAAACCCGCTTCAGTGTATCGAGCGACATATCTGGCAAACTGTGCACTCTGGAGGCACGAGATAAGACAATGCTCTGCACGTTTGTGTCTTAGTGTGGCAGCATGTTAACCACTGAACTTAAATTAAAACCAACAGCTGTGCAGCTGTAAGGACACAGGAAATTGTCCACGCTGCACACAATGTCAACCTGAATTCAGTGAGGAGGAAACTCTGAGGCTCACTGTCCAAACAAACTGCAGTGAATCAGTGACAGCAGGAAAATGACCAGTTTTACAGTCAGTTAGTCCTTATTTATATTTTGAAGGTTAATCAGCAACTAAAAGCTGCACTTTAGAGTTGTTTTTATTAATACTGTAGTTTGAAAATGTCTATTTTTGGGCTCTAAACATGTTTTCGGGAAACTATACAAAGCTCCAAGAAGTCATTTTAGGTTACATGTCTGGATCAGATAAAACCAAAATATATTATTTGTATTTTTTTAAACACTGAATCACTTGATCAGATTTCCACGATACACCCTAAGCCGATAAGCCTTCTCTGTTTTTGTCATTTATCTACAGCTGTAAATATGGTGCTACTCTAAAATGTGCAACCGAAATATGAAATACTCTTCAACGTTTGAGAAGATGCTGCCCGTTGTACTTCTTCTGGAGTTTGCTAAAAGTAGTGGTTACATAAATCAGCCTGACTTGCTCCTCAGACACATATGTCTCAGTGCACCTGCTACACAAGCGAGCAGAACCTGCGATCTCCACTAAAGGGAAAAAGACTAAAGTTCCAACATGTGAACGCCTGAGCCGAACTGATGTGAAGGTGAAACTTGCCTTTCAAGAATTAACAACCTGGAACACAGAGGCATTTTAAAAATATTTTCGTCTTACAGAAGTGTCAAACTTTTTTTTTTCAAAACCACAAACATCATTTTGTCACACTTTGTCCTTCCATTATAAAGTTTCCACTTATTCTTACCTTTCCCTCCCATTCATAATCATATCCAATATTTTCAGCTCACTTTTCTCATCTTTACAATCCAAACCAGCCTACTTACTTGAACTTCATGTCTCTCTCTTTTCTTGTTGTATCCTCTATGGAAGGAAAAATAGAAATGCTGCTCTTTCACCCAATCCTCATGTATCATATGTTGATGGTGAGTGCAGTGAGCAGCAGAGAAAGCTCATGGAAGAGGTCTGTGTTGTTTGAATAATCCAGACACTGGGTGAGAAGAGACACATGGAGGAGGAGGGCCCTATGGGAGTGTGCACAGGAAATGACGACCAATCAGAAGTTACTGTAGCTGTAGAAGGCGAAGCTTAAATCTTTGGTTGCTCTTTAACCCCACAGAGGACAAAAGTCCCATCAGAGGACTGTAAGGTAGGAGGGAATAACATGCCCAGAAGAGCAGCAATTACAAAGTACTTACAATCATGTTATACACCCTATTATACATATTACAAATGAATTAGGTCATTTTAATGTAACTAAATTTCCATATTCCATAAAATGGCATCGTCTATGAGCTTTATTTTTCCTTTATAAAAGCTATACTCCATCTTTTTAAACAAAATACTAAGAGCAAAAAAGTGCTACACGTTATAACAAAGACACTTCATAAACTATTTTATGTTGTGGTTTAACATGAATAAACTCACTGAAAGAAGAAAAAAAATAAGCACCAGAAGAAATGGTCAGACTTGAATGTAATTTGGTCCACAAGCAGACCATTGAAGGGTGGTGAATTATTGTTCCCCATGACACAGCAAACAGGGGGAATTGGACATACTGCTTGTCCACAGTCTAGATTGTAAGCATGAGCACCAACGCAGTAGCTCCGTCGTGTTTTTTTTTTTTTAAACTATACCTTTTTTCATATGTATTTTTTTCTGTATAATTAATAAATGCTTCTGGATGTCTCAAATATCCCCCCTGGGATTAATAAAGTATCTATCCATCTATCTATGGTATCCATCTCACTATCTACGATATCCATTTATCTATCACTCTACGATATCCATCCATCTATCTACGATATCCATCTATCTACAGTATCCATCTGTCTATTTATGATATATATTAACAATATCCATCCATCTATCTACAGTGTCTATCTATTTATGGTATCCATCCAATCTATCTACGGTATCCATCTATCTACAGTATCCATCTATTTATGGTATCCATCTATCTATCTACAATATCCATCTATTTATGGTATCCATCTATCTATCTATGATATCCATCTATCTACAGTATCCATTTATCTATTTATGATATCTATTTACGATAGCATCTATCTATCTACAGTATCCATCTCTCTATCCATGGTATCCATCTCTCTATCTACGATACCATTCTATCTATCTACGATATCCATCTCTCTATTTATGATATCCATCCATCTATCTACGATATCCATCTATCTATTTATGATATCCATCCATCTATCTATCCATGATAGCATCTATCTATCTACAATATCCATCTCTCTGTCTTTGGTATCCTTCTCTCTATCTACGGTATCCAGCTCTCTATCTACGGTATCTATCTCTCTATCTACGGTATCCATCTCTCTATCCACGGTATCCATCTCTCTATCTACAATATCATTCTATCTATCTACAATATCCATCTCTCTATTTATGATATCCATCTATCTATCTACAATATCCATCTATCTATCCACGATAGCATCTATCTGTCTACAATATCCATCTCTCTATCTACGGTATCCAGCTCTCTATCTCCGGTATCCATCTCTCTATCTACGGTATCCATCTCTCTATCTACGGTATCCATCTCTCTATCTACAATATCGTTCTATCTATCTACAATTTCCATCTCTTTATTTATGATATCCATCCATCTATCTATGATATCCATCTATCTATCCACGATAGCCATCTATCTATCTATGATATCCATCTCTCTATTTACGATATCTTTCCATCTATTTATGATATTCATCTATTTATCCACGATATCCATCTATCTTTCTACAGTTCAATGTCCATCTATCTATTTATGGTATCCATCTATCTATCTACAACATCCATCTATCTTTCTACGATGTACTTTTCTCTATTTACAATATCCGTCCATCTACTTATGGTATTCATCTATATATCTACAATATCCATCCACCGGTATCTATCTACAATATCCATGTATCCATCCACGCTATCCATCGCTCTATTTACGATATCCATCCATCTACCTACAATATCCATCTGTCTATCTACGGTATCTATCTCTCTTTCTACGGTATCCGTTTATCTATCTATGATATCCATCTATCTATCTACAACATCCATCTATCTTTCTATGATGTACTTTTCTCTATTTACAATATCCATCCATCTACTTATGGCATTCATCTATATGTCTACAATATCCATCTATCTATCTACAGTACGCTATCCATCCATATTTATGGCATCCATCTATCTATCTACAATATCCAACTATCTACAGTATCCATCTATCTATTCACAATATCCATCCATCTATTAATGGTATCCATCTACAGTATCTATCGATCTATCTATGATATCCATCTATCTGTTTACAATATCCATGTATCTATGATATCCATCTATCTACAATATCCATCCATCTGTCCATCCGTCCATCCATCCCTCCATCCATCCATCCATCCATCCATCCATCCATCCATCCATCCATCCATCCATCCATCCATCCAT
>JARVGS010000548.1:13934201-13949895 GCA_031762315.1 Hypsolebias antenori | reverse complement strand
AGAAAGAGAGAGACACAAAGAAACGATAAAGCGATAAATGAAAATGAGGTCGATAATTTTAATTTATCATGCGATTACAGGGTAATTGATTTATTGTTTATTGTGACAGGCCTACTTATCGGTTTTGTTTTGCTTAATGCGCCTTATAATCCGGTGTGCCTTATGTATGAAAACAGACCTGTTCATTGATATTGCGCCTTATAGGCAGAAAAATACAGTACATTTATAAACACTTGATTCAGTTATTATTACACATCAATTACCTTCACTTCACGGTTCCAAGCCTGAATCATCTGCTGAATTCAGTCCTGCATGTTGCTGCTCCTGCTCCAGTCTCGATCGCCACTGCATGCAAGTGCTTTGGTTCTCGGTTGTCCATCCATCCATCTATTTTTTTTTAAAGTAAATTGGACTGTCTTTTCAACATTTTAATCGGTGTTGTTTTGACAAATTAGCGCCATTGTTTTGATACGTGATGTGAACAAAACACAAGTATTTCTCTCTTGTAATTTTAATAAACAATCAAAATGTTACTAATAACCCACTTAAACTGTCAAACTGATTTAGTTTTGCTGTTTAATTATATATTTGAATTTATTTATTTATTTATTTTAATATGCTTTATCCCTGACTTTGGACTTTTAGGGGTGGAGATTTGAGTTACCGGATCCGAGCTAACAGTTGCCGGAACGTACCCTGTCAAAATAAGAGAGTTCCCGGATCCTGTTCCGGTTCAAATTAAGCCCCGATTCTGGCCCGACCTGTCCTAATAACTCTGGGTGGTAATCTTTAGGTACATCATGATTAACCAATTAGATTAAACCTTCAACAGAACCCCACTTCAAAATCAGAACTGTAACTACAATTTGCCATTTAAATTCTGATATTGTGCATGTTATGATGATAACACAGTAAATGTCACTATTCGAAATGAATTAGTTTTCTCTACTTTCTTGTCGTTTTGCGTTCAGGTCTCAACACATCTGGTTTCATTTCCAGCTCGGCTTTGTGACTCTGATGGACACCAACAAGTCTCTGCTCTGCACAGACTTTTCAGAGAAGCTGTTAGTCTTACGAATATCCTCCTGCGCTGGAGGTGGAGTCATGCTGCGATGGGCGCTGCGGCTGGTCGCCTTCACGCTTTGGACCCGTCTCAGGTTTGTCACCTGTGGCTCTTCGCCGGTGGGAACAGTCTGACTCTGCTTTGTGGAGGTTTTTCTACCAAGGACTGAGGAGCTACGAGATGGAGTGGAGGGGGCAGAGGTGGGTCCTAGTTCCTTTTTGCTCCTGGAAGACGAAGCCACGGTGTTACGGGCAAAGCTGGGGACATCCGAGGAGGTTTTTGAATTGCTTGCTTGCGAGATGCTGTTTTCAGAAGAAGCACCGCCCTGGCTCTGAGCTTGAGCCTGAGCGAGAGCTCTCATGGTGGAGCGGCACATTTTCTCCTCGGCCGCTGGCTTCGGGATGTTCCTCAGGGGTTTGGCACTCGGTTTGTGGAGGGAAGCTTTCCTTGGTGTTGAATCGCGGGCCCATCGAGAAATGCTGCCCGAGAGGCCGCCACCCCTCTGGAGTTTGGACTCATCAGGAGGTACGCTCGAGTGCCGATGAGGTCTCGTCGTCTTCTCGGCTCTTCCTCTCGCGGGAGTACTCTGATCACGGACATGTCGGCGTGTTTCTCCACCGTCTTGCTCCGAAGGTCTCTCTGCTCTTTTGCTGGTGGTAGTCCTGGCGAGCTTGTTGATGGGCACAACTTTCCTCAAGCTTTGGCTCTCGCTGCTGATCAGCGTTCGCACTCCTCGACCTCCAGTGCTCTTTGTCGCTTTGTTGCTCTTATTGTGCGCTGCTTTTCTGCCATTTCTCTGAGCGTCTTTACCCTGTTTGCCTTCAGCTGTGTCACAGCTCTCCGTGTCCCACTCTTCTGTGTTCAGAGGCGGAGTCACGGATGTTGCATCTACATGTTTGGACACTGGGAGCTCGGTGGTTGAGACAGACTGGTCATTGGGTGAAGTAGACGCCAAGTTAGAGGACAGATAGTTTGGATCTCGTTGGCTTCGCTGGTCATTACAGCAGTCAGTTCTTAGATGAAGTCCTTCTTTTGTAAGAGGTGAGCTTTCAGCCTCAGAGTAATCCAAGGCAACAGAGCAGTCTGTTTCTGTGCAGTCTGGGATGTAAAACACTGGTTTCCTACTGGATGCAGAGGTATCTAGTGGGAGGGGAGTATCGCAGGATGTTGATGAAACTGTGCTGTAGTCTTCTTCCTTCTCCCTCTCAGTCTGTGAGGGAACATCTACTTTATCTTCCTGCACTGCCTCTGGATCTGCTCTTTTCTCTGAAACATGTCCATGTTGACGACGCTCCTGATCCTTTTGAGGTGAGCGCATCTCATTTTCCAGTTCTGTTACCACCACATCACAATGTTTGCCAAAGTGCACATGATCAGTATTGTTGTTTGGACTAGGAAGGTTAAAAGCTTGAGGAGCTTGGACTAAAGTATGCTTCTCCACACTAACATTGATGTGTCCAGGAACTGTTGGGTTAGGAAGATAGGAGGGCTTCTGAAAGACACAAAGGGAACGAGGCAGAACACTTCCCTCTGAAACGGTAGAGTAATTATTGTTGTCAAATACATCCTCATTATCGTTCAGCCCAAAGGAGGAGAAGCCGTCTGTTGAGTTTATAGGTTCAGTTTTTGCGTGTGGAGATGTCACTTGTCTGTCGCAGCCGAGCTCACGACTGTCGTCCTGGCCTAAAATCCACGAGGTTGTTCTCCGCTGGTAAGGGCGACCAGACCGAGGTAGGCTGTAAAACTTAGAATAATCCCTGGGATCCTTGGTGCTTCCAAACAGCTCGAGGTACCCCTGAAGTTCACGATCTGCTATGGAAGTCATGGTGTGGCGGTAACGGCGAGCGCTGGCAGAACGTCCAAGTGGGCTGTGCGGACTCTGAGACCTCTTCTGGAAGAAGTCCAGGAGGCCCTCCTTGGTGAGCATCTCCATGTCATTCTCACTGCTGCTGCGACCAAAGATGCTGCCGTGGTCCTCGGCCGACCACGCAAAACGCTTTTCTTCCAGTTCTTTCAAGCGGCGCTGCCTAGCTGCTTCCTTCAGCTCACGGTCGGTGTTGTCCTGAGGGAAGCAGAGAGGTGGGAACATGTCAGAGGATTCACCAGATCATGGGGACATCCACTCATATGCTCATCATCAAACAAAAAGTAACTACAGTAGTCTCTCGCTACTTTGCTATTCATTCGACTTTTGCTGATTTCCTCTTTCGTGTTTTTTCGAAGTAAGATAGTACAAAACACACGATTGTCAACTTTAATATTACTTTTGGATTGGAACGGTACAGGATACAGTAAAAAGTTAACAAAAACAATACTTCGGACAGGCGCTGCCATTTTGTAGTTTTCTCTCAATAAAGAACTACATTACCTAGAAGTCAACAGTGCTTCTGGCTGCTGCTTTCTGCTAAAACGGAGGCAAAGTTTTGATCCGATCTGAAAAAGTTTGGTCCTTATTCATAGTGATTTTGGCGCTCAGTGGATGCAGAGAGACGTACGGAACCGGCTGGGAATTGGATCAGAACCAGACTTCCAGCCTCGTCAGTCAGTCTACATGCCGGCCCTGAGGCTTCTCGAGCGGGGAGGTGTTGCTTGGAGGTCCGGTGTTTTCTCTGGAGCTCACCGGGACATTTTTCATCCACATCCCTGTGGATTATTTGGAGTCGACTGGGACCACTGTGTGGTTTTGTGTGGGCTATCCAAAGGTCCAGCTCGCTCTAAAAGCATCTTGGTGCTCAACGGCTGCAGAGAGCCGATCAGAACTGGACCAGAACTGGACCAAGGCTGGTTAGTACCCATATAAAATTTTGCAGTACATAGTTACTGTACAGTATACACATATATTGTTAAAATGATGTAGGTTGTAGTTGAATGAGGTAGTTACTGTACAGTATACACATATATTGTTAAAATGATGTAGGTACAACGCTGCAAAAGTGTGGGAATGGTTTATAAAGCCTTAAAATATTTATAAATAATAAATATAGCGTACCTGCGTTGCAGATTTTCACTTATTGTGGGTTGTGGGGGGGTCCAGAACGTAAGCCACGCAATAAACGAGGGACTACTGTATTTCAATTAATAGAATTTCCAAACTGATACTTCCAACCAATTTCACCACAAAATCATCAGAACTTTTAAACGTTTAAATTTCACGGGACAAGACTTTTTGTGTCAAGCAAAGAAATTCAGAACCCTGCGATCGTTTTATGACGTTCTGGTAATTTATTTGAGAATCCTGTTGTACAACTAGTAGCAGTCGCAGCCAATGTGTCATTACTAAGCAGATAATTTGTGCAGTTAAAGATGTCTGAAGCCATCTGTAATATCTGTAAAGTCAGATGAAGTACAAGAGGCGTAAGAGGACTGACCTTAACAGCTTTGTTGAATTTAATGCAGAAGTCTTGAAATATTCGGAAACACTCATCCAACTTGAAGGTGTCCTTGTCTTCACAAAAGAAATCTATGAGTGCGTTCCCCTCTTTACGCAGGTCCAGCCTGCGTCTCTTTAAGTCCTGAAGGGTCTGTGCTGCGCTCTGAGAAACACAAAAGGGCATTTTTAAAAACGTAACAGCTGTTTATAGATGTCATTATCTGGAGCTGCGGCGTTGGCAGCTTCAGAGCTGTGCAGTGTCCTGGATCCAGATCCCTGCATGTGTGTCTGCATGTATAGCGTGTTAGGTAAGTGCTGCTGCTTCACCTGCAGAAAGGGCTCCAGCTGCAGCACCAACTCCTGGTCGCCTTGAACTTTCTCCTCCAAGGATCTGATTCGGACGTACAAGGAGGAAAACTCCAGCTCGATGTTTTCCACTGAAACTCTACATGAAAAGGACAGAAATGACTTTGAAACAGACAACAGTGACTTTTTGATGCATCCAGTCAGAGACAGGAGCTTGTAAGGAAGGAGGGAGGAGTAAGTTTGGCTCTGTGGTGCAGGAGCTGCACTGACACCGCACAAGCTTGACCTTGGGAAGCTCACCGAGCCCAACAGTCACACTGCGCTGCATGCACATGACTCTCACAGCACTGCACTAAGTCAGACATCAGTTTAGGTAATGCTGCTTGATTCTGCTGTGTACATGAACATATTACACCTACAGTCAAGTCTGAACACATTTATTTAAATATGCAATAAGTGACTCTTACACCATGTGGGTAAATGATAGGGGGGACTTACAGACACTGCTGTCAATATTTTAAATCGTTTAGTTTGATACCAAAGGTCACCTAAACAGGGTCTGTTGTTTTAAAATTTCAGACTGTCCTGACTTAATTCCCCCCCTTTTCTTTAAATTGATTTTTAGCCTTTAGTGACCCTTGTATTTTTTGCTACTTTATGCTCTGCACAGTTCATGTATTTGATAGAGGTTCCTTTTTGTGAAACCATGTCCAGTTTTATAATTAAAATAAAACAAAATAAAGCAAACTTTGCCTCACCAGTTGCAAAAAGTACACAACATATGGCAACAATTTACATTTATAAAGCAAATTTTTACATTTTGTTTTATTTGATTGACAAGGTTTCTTACAAGTGAAGACATAAACTATCATTGAAGAACTGTGCACACATTTTGAGTCATTGCTCAAGTTTTTATCCGTTCAATCCAAAAAGCCAGATTTTGGGATCAAGTATAGAAATTGCATTTCCTGTGAAAATGCAGTGTGAATGTTTATTGCTGAAGAATTTTCAGAAAAAAAAAAATGGCTGAAAATAGCTTAAAAAACTGAAATTAGCAAACAATAGCTGAAAAGTAGCTGAAAAGGCAGAAAAATGTTTAAGCTAGCAGAAAAAAAAATCTGAAAGTAGAATTTACCACAAAATCATGAATTTACTTGAAAACAACAGAAATTATCAAAAAATGCCAAAAATTAATTAATTAATTAATTAATTAAAAGGTAGCTGAAAAGTTAGAACAAGCTTAAAGTAGCCGAAGAAAGTAGAAATAATAGAAAGGTGGAAATTATCTGAAAAAAAAGCAGAAATTAAAAAGAAAAAAAATAGCTGAATAGTAGCTAAAAAGACAGAAAAAAGCTTAAATTACCAAAAGGAAATGGAAAAAGCATAACTGTGCACAAACTGGCTGAAAAAAGCAGAAATGAGCACCAAAATGTGGAAATTATCTGAAAATGGCAGAAATAAGCAAAAAACTACTGAAAAGTAAGAAAGTTTATACTGAAAAGTAGCTAAAATAGCAGAAATAAGCTTAAATTACCAGTAGGAAGTGGAGACAGCACATTGTTGCTGAAATAGGCCAAAAAAAGTTTAAATGAGTGCAAAAAATGTGGAATTAGCTGAAATTTATAAAATTAGCACAAAACAGCTAAATAGTAGTTGAAATAACAGAAAATGCTGAAACTAGCAGAAAAAACTAAACGGCGTATAACAAGCTGAAATCAGCAGACAGAAGTTATATTAAGCACAAAATATTGTAGTTAGTAGAATAAAGCAGAAAGAAGCACAAAACAGCTGAAAAAAACAGCTGCAATTAGGTGAAGGTAGGTTTTTTTTTTTTTTTTTTTTTTTTTTGCTGAAGGAAGCTTAACGAAGCTGAAGCAGTACAAAATGTGAAAGGAGCAGTAAAAGTTGTAAACAAATCTAAAGATCTGAAGGACATAAAATGAGCTCAATTAATTTTCTATGAGGAAAAAATATGACAGAAAAGGCTAAATATTTCAAAAAGCTAAAGTTGTAACAATACCAAAAGTCATAGCAGAATTGCCCTGAACAAGCTGAACGTTTTCATATATGATTTGTTGAAAAAGCACAAAAATTGTGGAACGAAAAGGTGCTAAAAATGTGCAGAAGTAAAGAACCCAGAATAATAAATATAAAAAGGATCACAATAGTGTGAAACTGCGAATATTTTATAAGCATTCCACACAATTAGAGATGCTTTAAAACATTTGCTTAATGTCCTTATATCCATATTTGATATTTATAATAAATCAGAAAACTAATCTGCTGTCAGAGCTTTTGAATTTAGAAAAACAGATTTTTATTTGTAGAATACAAATAAATGTTTTTCATACTCCATTTTCAATGTTTCACAGTTTTTACGACCTGGAAAATACAAATTACAGACTCTGGCAGACCTTTTAAAGACTGAGTAGAAACCCTGCTCAAATGACTCTTCCACAATCTGAATTCTTGTCTTTTAGCATGCACATAAAAACAAATAGGCATCTATGACAAATTAATTACTTCTTTCTCATCATATCTGTAATCTATCTCCAATGCTTGAACATTTCCCTTCGGAGAATCAACATAGATTTTCTTTAAGCCGTCATGGAGGTACATCAATGAATTCGTCACGAGATACCAGCTAGTGTCGCTTCCCCTTGAACAACTCTATAAAACCAGAAGACACAAGATGGTAGATGCAGAAACCTTCTCTGCTGGGTTTGTCACTGCATCTACAGTAAAAGTTTTGATGCGTTCTCCCTGCAGACTTGTACCTGAATGTGATCGGAATACGCCAACACAGACTGACGATGACAAACTTATTTTTAATCCAAACAGCAGAATAGAGTTCTCTCAGTTTACCTGGCTGCACTTTGCACATGTTGAAGTTTGTCTGGAAACTTGAGCAGCATCTCATCTTTCTTCTTTGCCTCCTGTGTGAAGAAAACAATAAAGAGTTGACATGAATTGCTGGTTAGTGTTGCAGAAGGTAAAGCAGCATCTACGCACTCATTTTTATTTAGCTATGTATAACTGTTTGGCCAGTTAGTTTCTGGCTCTTTATTGCTTCCTGTCACCATCTACTGTCTACATGCTTAATTGAGCTCAAGAGAGAAAAACAAAAAAATAATTTGCTTCAAATTTTTTTTAACCTTAATGTACAAAGACTCATAGAAATTCAGACATATATTTTCATTGCCATCAAATCAGCGTTCTCTTTTAAATCTACTTCAGCATATTTGATCTATTTTGGTCTTCTTATGCTTCTTTCAGTTTTTAGCCATGGTTTTGCTCATTTTAGCTTTTAGCCACGATGTTGCCAAGTTAAACATTTTGCTACTTTTAACTTTTAGGTCAAATTTTGCAGATTTTTGCTTTTAGCTGTTGTTCTGCTGGTTTATTTTTTAGCTGCTGTATTGTTAGTTTAAGCTGTAGGTGCTGTTCTGTTTGTTTTGCTTTTGGCTTTTTTACTGATGGTTTTAGCTTTTAGCATCTGTGCTGCTGGTTTTAGCCTTTAACTGTCCAACTTAGCCGGTGCTATGATCGTTACAGCTTTTGTTCTGCTAGTTTAACTTCAACAACTCAGTCTGAGTTTCATCAACCAACTTCAGCAAAGTTGCTCAGCAGCATCCACACAGAGAGTTTGCAGAAGAAGTCTGTCGCTACTTCGCAGTTAAGACTTTCGCTCGCTCTATCGTGGCTTGTGGACATACAGTACATAACATTGTACCAAAAAAAAAACATTGTACAGGACACGATTGTCAACTTTCATATTACTCACGTGATTGGGACAGTACTGGATAAAGTACTGTACAATAAAAAGGTAACAAAAAATAAAATACTTTCGACAGGCACCGCCATTTTGTAGTTTTGTCTCAAAGCCTCTACATTATTCCTGCTCATATTTCCCAGAAGGCAACAGGGCCCCGCCCAGAGGCCCCATTTCCTTCTGCTTAAAAACTAGAGGTAAAGTTTTGATTTCATCAATGTTCAGTGGATACATAGAGCCGCACCAAACCGGACCAGAACCAGATCAGAACCAGACCTCCAGACCCATCGGTGAATCTTGAGAGCTGGTAGCCGGTCCACGTGGACTTCTAAGCAAAGACATGCGCCAAAAGCTCCAGAGCTGTTTCCGTAGCCCATCAGGACTTTTTTCATCCAGACCTGGACTCAATCCACACCACCTGCGGTCCCACGCCGGCCATCAGGATGTCTGCTCTCCCCCCTAATGTGCTTCGGCGCTCAAGAGCTGCACTGAACTGGACCAGAACCAGACCTCCAGACTCAGAGGTGAACCCAAGAGCTCCGGGGATGGCCTTGTAAGTAAAATTTAGTAGCTACATATATGTATGTTGTTAAAATTAGTAGGTTTAAGAGTTTAGAAGATTGATTGTGGGCTTCATCGCTGCAAGTTACGTCTGCAGAAATGAACAGAGTCGGACCGGAACGAGAACTGTTGCTGTTCTGTAGAGCTGGTAAGTAAAAATTTAGTAGCTAAATATACAGTACTGTACGTATGTTGTTAAAATGACGAAGGTTTGAGTTTAGGTCATTGCAAGAGTGTGGGAAGGGTTTCTAAAGCTTTAAACTATATATAAACACTAAAATAAATATAACGTTGCTACTTCACGGTTTTTCACTTATCGCCGGGGGGCAGGGGCTGGAACCTAACCCCCACGGTAAATGAGGGACTACTATAATTTGTTTCTAGTTCTCATTACACTGAACTAAATTGTGACATTTGGCCAACTCCTGTAACAACAGCTGAAGCTTTATCATCTCTGAAGACTCTTTTAATTGTTGGATTACCTAAAATGGACATATCTAATTAGCAGTTAATAGTTTTAGGCTCCACAGACCATGGCAACAAAATGCAGCAGGTTCATTCCAGGTTTGTTGGCTTTTGTGTCAGCCAGCGAGAGGAGAGACGACAGTTTAAATCCCACAGCGTTTCCTGCGTAGCCGCCCTGTGAACAGAAGCACATTTAACAAGAACAAGAACAATCAATTTTCCAGCAAGACACAACGATATTAACAGAAAAGGCTAAAGATAGATAACACATTTTCTACAGTAACCCTCAGCTGGTGTTCAAACACTGCTATTAAGATGAGTGAATCGTGAAAATTATTTGTAACCATAACCTGCGGTTTGATTTGAGGATTCTGTTCCAAAATGAAAATAAAAGTGTTTGAGACAAAGTTACAGAAGTTAGAAGTATCTATTTAAATACAGTAATAATAATGCACCTCAATTTTATTTATGTAGTACTTTTCAAAGTGTTTAACAAAATAGGCAAATGGAAAAATAAATGACAATAAAAATCCAAATTAACCGAGAAACGCACTAAAAACTAGAATAGTAAATGTAAAACTGGCACAATAACATTTAAAATAAAATCTAAAATATTTTTTAAAAATAAAAATAAAGAAACGCAGGCTAATCAGAAAAAGTGTTGCAGTGTTTCCATCAGGCGCCGACACTTTTAAATTAAAGTTTTTGGTTTGGAAATCACTGAGGCTGTTGGTGTCCCACACCCAAGCAGGTTGTTGGCTTTAGAAGTCAATGGTTTTAGATAACATTCATTTTAAAACTAAAGCAACTGGACTTCTTTTCTGTAGTTCTGCTGTTTTATAACCGATCGGCGTTTACACGCCAGAATCCTTGTGTTGTTTAAAGCCTGAAACGCCGAACTCTCCAGTTTTGAAGTGAGCTTCCAGGATGGGAAACTGAACATCATGAAGTCCAGGAGTTTTTATTTAAGAAAAAAAAAAAACTTTTTTTGAATTTGACCTAGATGACTGAGATTCTACACCAGCACTAAACTAAATCTAACATTTATTAGACCCAAATCTAGTATTTACAGCCACACATTCAGGGATGTTACTTTGATGGTGGAGCCTTACAGCGTTCATGATGTTTCCTGCCTGCAGCACCAGATGAAGGATGGCATGCAGCTCCTCACAGCTCATCAGCTCTGCAGAAAGATAAACTCAAATAATGACTACACAGCAATATAATTACACAATATTTAATAAACAATCCGCACTACTAAACAGGAAACTTGACAGGACTAACAAGGGCTCATTTTCAGATTCATCAATAGTTAAATGTATCATAAAAGGTTTGAATTAACTATGATAATAATAAACAAGCAGGGTTTGGATGTAAACAAAGCATAAAAAGAAAAATCTGTGTGGTTCAATTGAAATGTCAAAGATCTGCAGAAAAAAATAAGATTAAGTAAATACATTTGAAAAGAAAGTAAACTTTCTTGGTCATTCTCTATATCCTTAGAACATGTGGATTAAACTGACTAGATCTCATCCAAGCAATTCTCAAACAAAAAGCAACGTTTGACTAAAACAATGAGGGACGTGTTACAGATGCTGCAAGGTATACTTTAAAAGAATGAGTATAATGAAAAATACTAATACACATGCATTAATAAATGGCATGCTACAGACTGGTTCAATGAATTTATAATACTTTATATATTTTATTAAAATTCAATTCCCAACTTACACCTGATTGAACTTTTGCGTTCCTTTATTTGAAGTGCATTGCTTTTTAATATCAATATTAATATAAGACATGACATCTTACTGAGAAAAACCCTGCAATATATAATTTAGTTTCGTAAATCACAATCTTAGATTAAAAAAATAAATAAATAACACCAAAAATGAGACTTCTTGTTCCATTCCGGTTCCCACATGACATCAAACTGTGCCACACGGTCCTGCATTTCGTTGACCACTTGTGAAAGCTCAGATTTCCAGGTCACCTGTTTGATTGTGTGCCTGAAGCAGAGCCGGTGCACCATTACCTTTAGTGGCAGCGCGGATGATGTCGATCTCATGGCCCATGGCAGCGCAGAAGGGCAGGAACTCCTCCCGGAGGACCATGGCCTCAATCCGAACCTCAAACCTGTCAGACGGACCAGAGAAGGCTTAAATACAATACGACCTAAAATGATAGTTCAGATCTTCTGAATAAGTTCTGTGGAAACTTTATGAGTTATTATCTTACCTGTTACAGATGTCTCTGACTGACCAATATACAGGAAACATTTTATATCCATTGGATTGCTGAGCTAATGGTTTAACAGAGTGGCTCAGACCAATGTGGTCAGTGTGTCCATCTAGAATCCTATGGTTATTTACAAGTGTAAATAATAACAGTAGCCGTTAGCTGTAGTATCTTGGTGCTGCCAAATCATTTACACTGTGAATGTCATTCTATTGCTGTTGGAATAACTATGTAATGTGAAACTGACGACATTTGAGTTCTATCTTATCTTATCGTAAAGGTTTATAAAACACCATTTGCATTAACAGCTATGAAACTTTTGAGATCGGATTTGTTTTTACGCAGCAGCGATCCACTTTAGTCTTGGATCTGAGTTTACACGTTAATGTTTAGGTCATTCTTGTTTCATACCAATATTCAAAATATGGGATGTTCTATTAATGATTGACCTTTGTTTCATTTCAGTGCACTCATTGTGTGCTTCAATCCACTCGATATGCTTTTTTTTTCTCCATGAAAGCTCCTTTGTGTTCTGCGCATCCCTTGAATTATAAATCATTTAATGTTGGAGAGAATGTGTGCTTACAAAACTGACCAATTTTTTGTTACAAAATGCAAAAACTTATGCTTAAAGCGTGTATTTCTCCAGTAATTATCAAATGCAAACACACGAGTCAGCACAGAATTAACCGCTCATTGGAAATTTCCCACAAAATTATGCAATTTTACACATTTCAGTGCAAACTCTATTATCATCTCACTGTCAAACTGCTGATCACCTTTGAAACCAACTTACCGTGGAACCTGGATTAGGAGGTACATAAAGGAGTCGACCAGTGTCAGCTTGTCTGGATCTCCTTTAAACACTTGTAGCTTCTTGATCTGCATTGAAAATAAAGAGAAGGAGGAAGTTCAGCACATAAACTGTCTTTGAACGATGGTTCTGCTATTCATGCTTTCGTACAAAGCGTCCAGACGGATAAACAAACAGACCTCCTCCGAATCAGGCAGGAGCTTTAGCAGATCTTTGAGAAGCTCGGCTCCATAAATCTTTCCCTCCCCTCGTCGTATGTCTTCAACAATGGCAAGGTTGGACCTGAAAGACAGCCAAGTTGTTTCATTCAGGCTAAAGGTTAAATTGTACAGGTGCACAATGAGAAAGCGAAGCTCCCATTTGCTTACAAATCCACCTCCTAAACCTGATCTATTAGGGATTGTTTTTTAGGTAGTTTTTACATATGGTCAATGAGGATTCATCCAGTTTTATAACGTGATGTTGTCAACATAGCTAAATTCTAATAGTCTCTTTTGTGCATTTGAGTGTTTAAATAAACTTTATTCCCAGTCATTTATTGTAACATCTTCATTAACGTTTTAAAACATTTCCAAGTTTGTCATCATGCAACACGATGCCCAGTTACAACATTGCAACTACAAAACAAAAACGTCACACAAATTTTTAGTAGTATTGCATGAAATATCAAACTCAGCACAAGCGCCTCTGTAATGCAATCATCCTTTATAGTGTTAAGTACTGACATCTAGTTTAGTCTGTATTTGAATTCAGTTCAGTTTGTTTATATAGCGCCAAATTACAACAGAAGTCATCTCAGGCAAGCGTTGTGGCAGGTAACCATTCATTAGAGATATTTTGTAAATTAAGCAGATCCTAAATGTGGCTATTAATTAAGGGAAATACCTCTTTAAATAGCCTGGTTGGGATGAGATCTAGCAGACATGTGGATGGTTTGGATGAAGCTATTATTTTTGACAGTTCAAACAGCTCAACAGGACAAAAACAGTCCAAATATAAATCAGGTTCTAGTGACATTTTTAAACTTGCCTCATCTAACAGGGAACCAGAGGTGATAGTAGGAAGGATGGTTTGAATTTTCTCCCTAACTGAAATACCAGTACCGGTAATTTTATTTATAAAGAATCTCATGAACTCATTTCTGCTTATGGATACATGAATCAACAGAGATAGGATTTTTCATTAGACTAGCTATGGTACTGAAAATGAACCTGGGGTTATTTTTATTCTCATCAATTAAAGATGAATAATATAAAGCTCTAGCTTTACAGAGAGCTTTTTTTTTTTTAGTTACCAGGTTATCTCTTCCAGATAAATACATTCTTCAATGTTAGTGGAGCGCCATTTTCCTTCCGGCTTTCTAGATGCCTGTTTTAAAGTACGTAACTCAGAACTGAACCAATTTTATCAAGTGAAGTTTGCATAGAAGTTGTAAATTCATGAACAAGATTTGTTCTACTCTTTGGTCAGTAGTTTAGTGTCGCCAAACATGAAAGACAAGCAATCATGTAACTGTCTGCTTCGATGAGTGTGTGTGTGCGTTTGTTAGCAAAATATCTAACAAGCCACTGGATGAATTTTAATAACACTTTCAAAAAGTAATAATTAAATAAGCATGTACAGGACAACAATTCAACTCCAGAAGTCATTTTGATTATAGCCAACTCAAAAACGAGTGCCAAAAATTTACATGAAAAATGTCAAAAATTAGATCAGTGTTCCAATCATTGAACTTCAACTTGGAAGTAGCTGACAGTCACATACTCTGAGTGTAAGATTGCACGTGTTTTTTCAAGCTTTGTCCAAAATGAATGTTAGGCCTTAAATTTAATTCAGTATTAAAGTGTGGTTTCACCTGTGCTTGCCTGTCTCTGTACATTTCTCAGCATTTAAATCCTTCATTATTTTCATTCCCTGGGTTTTATGACAAATGTAATACATGCAAGAAAATAGCATTTAATAAATTGGCAACAAAACAGAAACCTAAAATGATTTTACACTGAACTGCAACATACAAAATGATGGAAAGTAAAACAAGATGACAAAAATATACAAAAAGCCCCACAAATACCCAGTTCATAATTTTACAGTTCTACTTCTGGTTTGTTATCAGTAAAAGAAAAACATCATTAGATACTTTGGCCTAAACCTACAGAACTTTAAACAATGTTGTTATAATGGCCACAAAGCAATCATAAATACTTGAGGAATACATTTCAAATACATTAGACTTAGAGTACTAGATGTTCGAAAATAAAACAAACAAAAATCACTGCCTGCAGGGAGGTCAGACTCTGTCTTGACTGAATTCTCTGGCTCAGTCAAATATCATTAAAATAGAGCGGAGAGCCATGCAAATCATCTGTCAAGGAAACAAGGCAGCCGACAAACTTTAAACTCTGCAACAATTCATGCTTTTCAGCATTGACTTTGGTCAAATTCTCTGAGAATTTCAGTTAAATGAATGCATTCAGTCCCTCACTACTTCGCGGTTCGTTTTTCGCAGACTCACTCTATCACGTTTTTTTTTTTTTTTTTCAAAATAATGTCGGACGTGACACACAATGGGTTGACTGATGGCTGAGCCGCACGATCGGCATGGGATTTTTATTTAAAATAAATTTAGCCCAAGCTGCAGGAGAAGCTTCTTCATGCATCGTGTCATATCTCCACTCTACAGTGGGGTAGGTGGGCGTGGCCAAAAGCACTGGCAGGTGGCAGAGAGCTGGAATCATGACTTTCTGTGCTCTTTTAGAGTGTTTCAAGTTTAGAAACATAGTTTTTGAATATTGCAAGAGAGTGGGAAGGATTTAAAACACCTATATTTCATACTGGGGGGGGGGGGGTTCCTTATCGTGGGGCTTCAGGATATGGATCCCCATGATAAACGAGGGACTACTGTACTTTGAAGTACAACGAACACCTGATACAGATGTGATCTTTATGACTTCAGCTGCCCTTTTTTTTTTTTTTGGCTCAGGCACTCACTGAAACACAGGCTAAACTGTGTTTAAGTGCAATACCAACAGCAGTGGAGAGCATCCTGTGCTCCAGCATCAACGTGTGGCATGGAGGCTGCACAGCTGCAGAAAGAAAAGCTTTGCA